>VXAB01010067.1:136900-164194 GCA_013399175.1 Odontophorus gujanensis | reverse complement strand
AAACTAAAAAAAAAAAAAAAAAGAAAGAAAAAAGAAAAAGAAATCCTCAAATTCACTAAGACAGGATGCTAGTATTTATAATCTAGTGGGTTTATAACTGAATGATTTGACATCTCACACGCAGAATGATGGAAGTGCATGCTGCAGAGTGGTCTGCAAGGCGACAGTCATCACGTGGGACTGTGACTCACTCAAGTGGATTTTGAGTTCTGTTCAACTTCTTTCATTTCATTTAGAAGGGACAGAGTCAAGTGCTCCAGCATAGGGTCTGGTGCACTAATGGAATAAACAGTATTGCGGAGGTGCTGGCAAACTGTCAGTTTGACTTGGCTTTGCTGGTCCCCAAAGAGTTATATTATTGATTATTTATGAGTATTCGGATGACCTTTGAGCAGTAGGGAAAATGTTTATGAATCTAAAGGGCTTCACAAACTTTAGCTCAAGAGCTTGTTTTGTCCAAAAATATGTGAACTGTAAGTGACTTCTTCATTATTCAGTCTTGCTTATCCTCTTAGTTTAAAAGCCTTTGGTCATCCAGTCGAGGTGTATAATCAAACTGTGCAGGGCAGATGAGCAGTGATGTGCCATGAACCGCTACAAGTGAAAATCCAAGTGGGAAGCATGCGAGTAACTCTAATAGAGCAGCTGGTTTTGTTCAATGGGCTGGGGAAGGCTGAGTTATTCAAAGAAGTCAAAGGGAGTTAGGTACTGCTGACCCATTATGCTTGTGGGCTTCCGCACCCGCAGGGGTATACTTTTGAAAGCTGTAGATTCACTTGGGAAAAATTAGGTTCTGTTTGTGAGCAATTTGTAAGTGGAAGAAAAAAATCACTAAGCCAGTGGCTGATTTTCCAATCAGCCCTACTGATAATGAATAACTTCTGCAGTTCTGCTTTTTGAAACTAACTTGGTGTTGTCTATTTCTCTGCGTGTTGTTTCAGGAAATCGAAAGTACTTAGGGGAAAAATATCCTCAAACTCTTCAGTTTGGAGAATGTAGATTTTTTTTTTTTTTGTCTTTGTTTGTTTGTTTTGTATTTTCTTGTGCTTTTTATATTTGTTACTAATACCCCAGCATGGTTTGAGTTGCATTCTAGGGTCAGTGTCTGCAGCTAGGTAGAGGATTGGTGCATCCTACCTGCAAAAGGCTGATCCCTTTCTGTATGCTGTCTTAATGTTAGGTTGTACTCCCTTTGCCCATTGTAGACAAAGCCTTATAAATGTCACGCTGGGGAATTGTAATGTTTAGTGCGTCACTCCCCTTGCAAAAGCCAAGAACTGCTGGCTATTTAACTTCCTTGCACCTGGCTTCAGCTTCCAGAATAAATCAGAGCAGCCTAAAGCTTATTATAAATTACTTCTGTTTCCCAGTGACTCCTGGGGAGTCAGGCAGGGATGAAAGGGGAACACAAACAGCCCAGCCACAGCTCCTTCCCTTTCCTGCAGCTGATGCTAGTCTTAGGTATCACTGCAGTGGCTCTGTACCATTCTGGCTTGTTTTCCTTGAGAAGATCCTCCACTTGTGGTGTAAGACAGCATCACCTGGCTGCTTCATGGTGTCAGGGTCTTGTTACAGCACTCTGTCTTAAAATTTCT
The DNA here is from genome assembly GCA_013399175.1 of Odontophorus gujanensis. Classification (NCBI taxonomy): domain Eukaryota; kingdom Metazoa; phylum Chordata; class Aves; order Galliformes; family Odontophoridae; genus Odontophorus; species Odontophorus gujanensis. Next base: position 162,599 of record VXAB01010067.1, on the reverse strand, counting down.
GAAGATGGACTGTGAAGTTCAAGCACTGCTTAATCCTGTTAAAGGCACTCTGGGGTCCTGTTTGTGGCCTGCAGTATTTAGCAGAGTTTCCTAGGGCAGGATGGATTTTTGCTGGTTACACCATCGTAAGGTGGGTCAGTTCTGCTCCCCTCGTGGAGCTGTCTGGTAGGACAGTACTGACGGTGGCAGCAGACTGGCCTGGTGGCTCCTGTTACCTGTGGTGCGATTGCAGTTGGTGGAAACCAGGCACAGCCAGGTACTGTGAGGATGGATGCAGTTTCCATGTTCCTAGTCATGCAAGATGTGGCTGCTTTCACAGTCCAAGAGGAATCAGGACTTTGGATCTGCGGAGGTAACTCCGTGCAGCATATATTTCAGGCATAATTCTGCTTTTAATTTTTTTCATTAGAACAACTTGGTTATGAAAGAAATAGAGATGGTGCATGATGTTTTACTGGGGCAAGGGAAGGAAACCAGTGGTGATTTCTTCTGTGATCAAACCTGGTTGCAGGATATAGAGAAAAGACCTCAATTAACTTTCTTGGACCAAACTTCAGGTGCTGTTGCAGTCAAACCTAGCCTTGTTCCCCACCACTGGGAGCAGTGCTGGGGAAAATTTTATCTAGCTCTACCATTGATCCCTTAGAGCAAGAGATTTGTTATTTTAGTATTTCTGAGGGCAGTATTCTGCTTGTGAAGTTTGTGAGAATTGCAAGTCAGGTACCTTCAGGCAAACGCTTTGCAAGTTTTCTGCGTGGACTCCTATCATTACTCTCTCTGCTGCCCGGATCTTTAGATCCTTGTGACCATGGAAGTCACTTAGCCTGATGTAGTGCAGCTCTGACTGCAGAGCAAGGAACGTTTCTGCAGGGGGCCAGGCATTCTCCCTTCTTTTTCTACATTCAACCTGGGCATCTGCATAGCTAAACTAAGCAGAAGGCTCCATTCTCAACCCAGTCCCAAAACCTCTTCCTTTTCCTTTCTTTCCCTGCTGTAGCATTGTTTCTACTTTCCTCCCAGAAGCCCATTCCAGCACTGGGATCTGGTGTGGCAGCTGTGCTTCCCTCTGAGCTCAGCAGGCGGGATTGGAGCTGGCAGGTGAGCAGGGGTAAGGTTGTTTAGTCTGGGAGGCAATTAGTGCAAGCAAGCAGCAACTGGAGAGTGTGCTCAGAGTCTGACAGGAGAAAAACTTCTGATTTAAGATGGAACAGCTTGGGGGAAATAGGTAGGACCAAGTTTTTTGTTGTTTTTTTTTTTTTTCCCAGATAAGGAGAAAAATAGAAAGAAGGGTGGACCCATTTGTTACCTGTCCACTACTTCCTAGGATTATCCTTGTGTCTGAAGCATAGCAGAGTGATTAGGAGATGGAAGGAAGGGAACCAGCTTTTTTTCAGGAGACAGAGAAGGAGGTATATATTTTTTTTTTTTCCCCTGGGAGGTAACTGAAAGCAAAAGGATCTCTATCTGCTTTACTTGTTCCTTCTTTACTTCAGTGGGAAATCAGGATTAAGAGAACATACAGAAGCAGCACAGAGGGGAACATTTGGTGGAGTGGAGACACTCATCCAAACCTGACAGCTGCCTAAAAGGCACTGTAGGAAGTTTCTTTAGTAAGGACAATTGGGTGGAGAGGAGTAAACTCAAGCTGGAAAGAAACAGTGTGGATCCCCCTTGGGAAGGGAGAAGTCAGAATAGCTGTGAGTGAATCTCAGTTTTGCCACTGGGGCTGTTGGGTAAGTCACCTCACTTTGGATAAGTGTCTTCCTCCTGCTCTGCCTTGCCTACCAGCAGAGCAGTTCTGTGAGTTTCATTGGGCACTGAAGTGTTTGTGCTTAGGGCATCCTTAGCGTGGATCTTGAAACAAAGTCTGTGCCCTGAGATTCAGGGTCATTTGAGGGCTAATTCATTACAGTTGGCAAGGGAGTTGTGTTCAGATTCGTAGAGTTTCACCTACTCCTTGCGTCTGAGCTCTGTCTGCATCAACAGATTAAATGCAACTTCTGGCTCTCTTTCATGAAGGCAGGATTGCTCTGTGCCAAAGCTGCAGCCAGGAGAGGGAAGTGCATGGACACAGGCACCACAAAACTACTTGTGGAGCTTACTGCTGGAGGCAGGGTGCATCCTGGGCAGGAGGAACATCTCGTGTTCTCTTTTCTTGTGCTTCTTCTGTTTCTGTTGCTGGCCACCATGGGAGCTGGGTATGGAGGTAGATGGACTTTCAATCTGAGACAGTATGGCTGTCTTTGCACTGCTTCTCTACCAATGCAATTATGAAAGTTCTGAGTGTTGTTCACCCCACATGCCCTGTCAGTCTTATGTGGAAGTGTGGATCTTGATGTTGTGACCTGCACGCCAGTGTGTGTTACACAACCCACCTGCTTTCTCAGAGCCCTGCTAGCCCTACTGGTGATCCCACACACACAGCTCTGTGGCTAAGGAGCTGAGGAGGTCACCCTTGGCCAATGCAAAGAGATTCTGAAGGTCTTTGTTCCCTAGTGGAGTCCTCGATGACCTTCCCAATATGCTTTGTGTGGCTGTCTGGCTGTCCAGGGCCAGGGGCTGGAAGAGGATCCTGTTGGGAATGAAGCCACAGGACTGCCAAGGGTTTGCTGCCCTCCTATGGCTTTGGCCGGCACGGCCAGGGCCACAGGAGGCCAGGGTGAAGGAGGTGGTGGCTGATGGATCCAGCCCCACACACAGCCCTGTGTCATCGGTCTGGCTCTCTCTGTGGTCTTGTGCAGCTGATAAGTTGGAGCATGGGCTCCCGTTCAACCAGTTGCACAAATCCAGCAGAACAGCAAGGTTTCACCAAAGCAGCTCCATCTGTGCAGGTCACTTGTTCCTCAGGACTCCCTTGGTTGTGCTGTGCTTTGCTTGAGTTTGTGCCAAACCCAATGCTCGTGGTTTAAAAATAACATTTGGATGCGACAGCTTCCTTATTTACCTAGGAACCAATATTGTCTGGTAGGCAGAGCCAAACAGCTGGAAGTCTGAGGTGAGATGTTCTCTTCTTGTCTACTGCTGCTTTGTGCATTACTGCCTCAGTTTCCCTGATGGTGAATTGGGGTTACTGAAGAACAGCTATGTTGCTGGCTTACCCATTACTTCCAGAAAAAAATACTGCATGTTCCATTCCCCTTCATTTTCAGCATCACAGGCTCCGCTTGTGCTTTTCATTTCAATGACAGCTCAAAGCCAAACAGTTTTACTTCCTGGCTCTGTACATTAAGGATGTCTAAAACCTACACAAACACCATAACATATAAGGAGAGTCAATTTGTATAGTTTTGTTTTTTAAAAAGAAGTCAGACCTTAGAGATTTTCTTCTGCTTCTAGGACTCCTCATCAAAAGAATGTAGTCCACTATGGACTGATGTGGGTGAGAAGACATGGAGGCTGTGACAGGATCACCTGGCACTGCACAGACTTTAGGGGCCATGAAAAAGGTGGCATCAGAATGCTGTGACCTCTGACAAAACTGAAGCAAGCTGATGTGATGGAACACTGTCCTGGCATAAGAATAGCTGCCTCCATAGCTCCCATTCCTCTCTATGTTCTCCTGAAGGGAATGGTTTAATACCATGGGCAAAGATTGTTGAAGATCCTCTTAGAGGCCTTCAAGAACCACAACTGCATTTTTCTTTGATCCTCTCTGATTAATAAGGAATTTTCTTGCAAATTGGGGTTTTCAAACTGCCTGGAAGAAAAGGTTATCTTTTTGCCATCTACTTAAGCCATACCAAGCACAGCAGGGGTTGGGTTCCTGGATGGTGTGCAGCAAGTAGGTACTGCAGGTGTCAGGCGTCTGTGCTTTTGGAGGACTTCTTGGAGTTCTCTGATGGGTACTGGGATTGTCCTCTCACTGTAAACTGAAAGCCTGAAATTATTGCATTTTAATCAATATCAAGTTTTCTTGGAGTTCTGTGATTTTCTTTAAAAAATAATAATAATGAAATAGGTACTTGGTTGGTGTGAATCCATGTGGTTCCACTGACTGTCTTGCAGCTAAGCTAGGTTTCTGCCAGCAGGGAAGCTAGCTTCGAGAACTTAAGGGAGCCTGCATAGGATTCACTCTCCTCTCCCTCATCTACCGATGACAGGTTTTGACTCCTGTTTCCATTCTGTAAATGGCCAACAAGTCCTGGGCCAGGAAAAACTGGAATTCCTGTGATAGCTCAGACCAGACCATAACTTAGAGCCAAACTCTGCAGATGTTTGGGGCTTTGATTTGAACCATCCGATAACGGATTTACTTATTGAATCTGGAGGGAGCAGTGATGTTTAAGATGGATGCTGATCAGGTGACTGACAAAAAACTACTAGGAGGTGTGACCAGCCTGCCTCATCTGTTGAACTTGGAGTTCGAGAGCTGGGCAGGTCCATGACATAGGAGAAAGCATTCTTTGTGGAGGAATTTTTTTTCCTCTAAAAATATTTTTTTTTTTCCCCTGATCCTTTGTTACTGAGGTGGGGAAAGACAAAAAGAAAAAAATAATAATTTCAGATTGAGGAAAAAAAAATGGAGTAAAATTAGCTGAGGAGCTTCCAAGCAAGCCTGTGTGTACACATAGGAGAGCTTGGTTTTGTTTACTATTTGTTTTGAATTTCCATTCTTTGCTCTCAGATCAAGCTCCAGGAGGAGGGAGAGCCTGGATGGGTGACACTCAAACAAAGGCATGTACAACACTTTCACTGGGTTTTTGCTCTAGAATCCTTATTTCTGGAGAGTTTATCCCCTTTATGATGGCTGAGAAAGGTGGTCACCTAGGAAAGGCCAGCATCTCTTAACCTCTTCAGTGCTATGCATCTGAGTGATGGGTGTCACCTGCACCACAGGAGAGCCTGCAGGCTGAGACCAAGTGCTCCATGGGGATCTGTGTGTTGTAAGACACACATCTGACAGATATGACACAAAGGAAATGCAAGCGCTCTCACCTGTGTTAGGTAAAATCCTGCCTGGGTGATTCCTTGATAAACTTTCAGCATGCTAATGATGTCACTGGAGCACTGGAGAAATAAGCAGCCTGTGTGGGTAAAATGTCCTATCAACTCCCATAACTAGAGGATTTTTTTGCACCCTTTTTGCTTGCAGACTGCTTATTTTCTGGTCCTGATGACTGCTGAAATCAAGTTCCTCATGTGGATCACTGCCTGGTTTGAAGCCATGTGGTTGTTCCAATGTTTTCTGTCCTGTAAACATCTCCTAGAACATGGCACACCACTTCATCTGTCTCTCATTAAGTAGAGAACGTGATTATTATTGTGCACAGAGTTGTCAAACCAGTCTGGTGTTTGCAGACTTCACCAAGGATCAGGTGTCCTCCTTCACCAAGATGCCCTCCTTTCCTCAATAGCTGCCATTTGGAAAGCTAAGGAATGTATAGGAAATAAAATATACTGTACACAAGAGAAAGTGCCAAAATGAAGGTGGAGTGCATATCAGAGAGTTATTTTAAGTGTCTGAAGTTTGAAATCCATTGAAGCTGAAGTTAAAATATCAGTTGGGATTCCAGCCCAAGTTTGGTCACAAACAGAGCATGTCGAGTTCTCAGGAAATGAGCAGAGACCCTGCTGTGCAAGGCTAACTCTTCTGTGGTTGTTTCTTCCCACCTGGAGCTGCACCAGAGGAGAAGCCCTGTGATGAAGAAAATGAGAACATCTGCAAAGAACAAGTGTCATTGCAGTATGGTGTGTTATGGAGAGCCTGCTGTTAAGTTCTGCCTGCTACATGCAGAGTCTTGTTGGTACTGGTGGATTGGGACTGCTTCCCCTTCCATTTTGCAGCTCTTTGGTGTCTCTCCTGAGACAGGCAACAGTAACACTGTGTTTGTCTGCTGCCACTTCCTGGGCTCCTCTGCTCTTACCCTTCTTGCGTCCTCTTTGCCTACTAAAAAGTGGAGCGTGCTACAAAGCACAGTCCTGCATATGTCCTTGTAGTAGGAAGGAAGAGTGGGAGCCATCTGCCTTTCCTAATCGCAGATGTTTCCCTCTGAAGGTGGGACTTACATTAAGTGCTTTTCAACTGCCTAAGCTTACCTCCTGGTTGGGTTGTGTTTATTACTTCAGGACTAGCCACTGTTGAGAGAAGGATTCTTACCATTTGCTAGTTCACTCTGATACCCTATGTATGTATGCAGTCTTTTACTAGGCTGAGTAAAAAGCAGATAGGGATCTACTCATCTTTTGGACTTACTGGTATATGCTGATGTCTTTGAACTTGCTTGCTGTCCTACATAGGGGCTGGATGCAAGGGAACTCCTCTGATCTATTCGCTGGCTTTTTTTCTTTGGCCCTTACCTGGAGTTTGGGAACATATATCATAGAATCATTAAGGTTGGAAAAGATCATTAAGGTCATCAGGTCCAACCCCAGCCCACCCCACCATGCCCACTGACCATGTCCCTCAGTGCCACATGTCCACAGTTCCTGACCACCTCCAGGGACAGTGACTCCACCACTTCCCTGGGCACACTGTTCCAGTGCATCACTACTTTTTCTGAGAATATTTTTTCCTAATATCCAATGCAAACATCCCCTGGTGCAACTGAGACCATTATCTCTTTTCGTATTTCTGTTACCTGGGAAAATAGGCTGACCCCCACCTCACCACTACCTCCTTCTCAGGCTGTTGTTATGGTGCAGGAGAGTCTCAGAGCCCTCCCAACGTGCTAGGGGGAGGCCCTGCAGGGCAGTGCTATGTGATCTGGCGCAGCTCTGCAAGCTCCATGAGACGCTCCTGCTCCCCAGGGAACACTCACATGCTCAGAGCAGCCGCAGCAGCAGTGAGGATAACCCCAGCGTGGGCAGGGGACTGACTCATCTCTCCAGAAGAGGCAACACTGTTTATTAATTACTGCTCCTTTGAAGTGAGAAAATGGAGAAACCCTCTCATGGCCAACGTTGTGATTAACCATCTAATTGTTCTGCTGGTATGTTTGCTTAAGGGGCTTCCTTTGCTCCGTGTGCATTAAGAAATAGTTTCTCATCCTACCGTTGTTGTACCCAGATGATAGTCATTAGCAATGTACCAGACACACTGTATGTGTCTTGTCCCGATGTTTTTTCTTTCTGTCCCTTGGTCCAATCTGTTGAAGTGTTGGAGGGAGAATGACAGTTCTTCAGAGTAAAGTCTTTTGTTCCCACAACGCACAGAGAGAGTCTCCTCATGGAAGAATCAATTATTTGTCCTTGCTGACAGACACCTCAGTTTTCCATTGCAGAAGTCAGTGTTGCAGGTGATGGAGAGTGCTCACATCTCAAAGATCCACTGGTCTGGGTTGCAGGTGCTGGATGCATGCTCAGTTCCTGCTGAGGTACAGAACTGCAGCCTCTATTTCCCAGCCCTGATGTTCTCATCCCAGATATGTCTGGGTGAGAAACGGGGTTTGGAGGGAGCTGGCAGACCTAGCTGTGGGGATATTTCCTCTTTGGTGCACTGAAGCAAAGAGGTTTACTCAAGGACTTACTTTGTGCCTCCTAGGCTTTGCCTGTCTTTGCTTAAATATTAGACTGGACTTAAATCTTCGAGCTTGTCAGATTTTACAGGGGTGAGGATCTGCTTGATTCACAATATGGAAAGAAAGGAGAGAAGGTTGCTTTACCTTTGCCTTGTTCTTTATGTGTCTGTGATAATGGGAAACTCAGAGTGCGTCTCAGCAAGCCAGACATGAAAGTAAATGGTATCGATAGCAGGCAACTAGTGCTGGAAATTTTTGTCTAAGAATTAATTCCAGGCCAGCTCCCATCGAGTATTCCATTACAGGTACAGTTCCCACTGAAACACATTTCAGAACTGTTTCAAAACATTTTTTTACTATATCCAACAAACCTAAAGGAGGTTTTGAAATGACAAGTGGCTGAAAGCAAGGGAAGACTTGTACTTGCTCAGTCTTGCTGACATTGCCGTTCCCTTCTGTGTATGGTGAGCATTGCAAAAGCCAGCATTTCCTTCGTGCTGCTCACTTAGAAATCCATGCAAGCTTTACTGCTTGTCACGAGATCTCATGAAACCTTAGATTTTCCCCTTCATTGTGCACCATGCAGTATCTCAGGCAGAAAGGTTCTTTCCACACACCGGGCAACTGTGTTGTGCTGGAGCACGGTGGCTCCTGCTGTGCCCAGTGCTGCAAGGCTGTGGGCTGCAGCTAGAGGGGGTGAGCAGGCAGAAGATAGTTTCTGCTAAAATTTCACATCTGAAACTTTTCATCACACCCCCATTGTTTCTCCTTCCCCTGCTCTCAGTGACACCTGCTTTGATTGCAGGCATATCTCTTTCTCTAGTAGACTTTGGCCGTGTAAGTGTGCATTTCTAATATATAAGTATACATACTGTGTATGTGCGTGTACCTGTGCATGTGCAGCATATCTGCCAAACAGAATTAGTTAATGGGACTTGTGGTGAAATGTAATGCAAGGTCTCTACTGCTGACTGAGGTTGGAGTGCCTGAAATGTTGTTCACATGTCATGCCTAAATGGCCCTTTCTGCTGAGATCTTGCAGTCCAAGTGTATGATTAGGAACAGCAGATGGATACCACAAACAGACAGGCGGCGTGGGTGGGGGAGGAGCACAAAATACCACCAAGATAATTAGGATGAATGATTAACGATTCAAATGGTTAAGAAGGGGCCAAAATGCTCTAGCTGAATACTGCTGGTGATGCTTCACAGGGACCACGATGGAAGTAGACAACAGATAACGCTGTATTTTGTACTTGCTGGTTATCCAGGCTACTGATTTCCCTCTGAGTCTGTGTTTGTAGATGTTTGGCTCTAAGATTACACTGCAACTACACTGTAAGCATGGTGTAACTCCAGTGTATTCTGTATGGAATGCAGACCCAACCGCGCTGAAACACTAGTCCTTACAGGAATTTGGATCTCGTAGGAGCTGATCCAACACCCACTGGAGTCAGTGAGCTCTTGACCCGTATGGGATTTGGGACAGTCCCAGAATGTTCAAGTGGGCTTCAAACTGGGCTGAACAAGTGGGATATGCATTTAAAATGATAAGAAGAAATGCTTTGTATGAAACTCATTTAATATCTTTCTGTTTGCATGTACACATTTTTACTGTGTGAAATCAGACTGATTTTTTTATCTGCTGCATCTATCTCGACATGTGGTGTATGTTACAGTGGACCGATCAGTTACATGATTAAAATACATGGTAAACAGATTCACAGCATGCTTAACACTAGCAGTTTTGTACTTTTGCAATAATTTTTTCACAGCTTTTTCTCTCGTGGACTGTAATTTTGTTGTTGCCTCTTTGTTTTCCTTTGAGAGATTGCCCATTGGTTTCCTAAGTAAGCTCAGTCTGTTTTCTGAACAAGAAGCTTTTACAGTAGCTGAGTGGCTGGTGAGTCCTCAAGGTTGTTGAGCTTTCTCCCCACTTAACTAGATTGGAGTGGTGTTGATGATAGAAGAGGATTCCAAAACACTGTGCCTTTGGGCTGTCAGGATCACCACCATAGTATTGACTTCAAGGAAGTGAGGGAAGGCAGGAGGAAGGAAATGGAAGGTGACAAATAAAGATTTCTTGCGGCATCATGCAGAGTGTGGTTCTGACTCTGGTCAATGAAAAAGCTTTTACTAGGTGGCCAGGTGGAATTGCAGATCATTTGATGCCATTCTGAAGAGGGTCACGTGTGCTCAACTTTGGGCCACTTCCTCTGTAAGTAAGCGGGTTCTCATCTTCACAGGAAGGTACTATGTACTTACCCGCTATCCTTCAGTGTCTAGGTGTTGTAGCTATCACCAAGGGTTCTATTTCCATGTTGATTGGATTTTAGCCCATGTGGTGGACTATGGGAAAATATTCACAGTTGTTGTCATAGGCATGAGAAGAAATCTTACTTTTCAAGACGAAGTTTTCAGTAGAGTTTTACCAGTAAATGTTAAATCATAAGAAAAGATAGTTACAGAGAGACCTCAGTATAATCTCATCAGCAGTGCAAATTAGTACAGTTTTACAGGAGTCAATGATGCAGTGTCAGTGGAGAATCTGACCTCTTGGGTGCACCCAAATGATGGCAATGTGGTAGTGAACTTCCTCCTATAAATTATCTGGCTTTTGTTAACCCCTACATTCTTTCTGATCTGCCATACTTTTTAAAATGCATTCTTTGCGATGTATCTTGGCTGGTCTCTCTTTGACATTCTCAGCATTTTTGGATCTCTCTTGTACCCTTTCCATTAATTCAGTTCTTTGGCTGTGTTGCTGCCTTTTCATTTTTCCATGCTTGTTTACCTCATCACCAAAGGATGATACTCTGCATTGAACAATACAAGATGTTGGGATTAACTGAATTGACATATTCTTGTAGAGTGGACTGACATGCGCCTTTGCTCTGTGGGAGCTTTTTTTCATCACGTCATTCATCCCCTCTGATTCCTTCCTGGGTCTTTGTGAAGTAGCAGAAATGGTGGTTTCCCTTGCACCTGCTGGCTCCTACTGATACCCAAGTCTCTGATACATCAATTCTCAGCTTGAAAGAAGCATGCTGACAGTGATTGGCCATTCCAGAAATCTGAAACCAGCATGTCTGCTTTCTCCTTTTCCAGCTGGAGATACTGTGAAGAAGTACTGATAGTGATGGCCATGTTGTATTCTGAATATGAGTCAAGAAGAACACGGAGATGGGATCAGTCATTTCCCTTCGTCCCTGTAAACAAGAAAATCTGTCTAACTCTGAACTTCTGAATGACAGAAGGGATCTGAACTGGTGATTGCACTGGCTGAAGGTGCTGTATTCACTGGTTCACACGCAGCAGCTGTTAGAGGAGGTAGGGCTGCTGTCGCTTGCCCTTGTTCATTCCTGGGGATACTACTGAAACTCTTGTAGAGCATGACGCGTGCCAGATCTGAGCCTGTTTGCTCAAACACCCCAAGAGGTTGTAGGTGATGCACGCATTATGTAGACCTGGAACAGCTGGTGTTCATGGCAGAGAGAATTTGAAGCTTGGAGTTGCCGCTGGGACCACCTGTCTTCAGCTAGTGTACTTGTGCATACAAGGGGCTAGAGGTGCAACGCAGTTCTCTTGGCAAGCAGGAGACCACAAAGAGCAGGTGGAGGAAGGGAGCTGCTAGTAAAGAGGACATAAAAATAAAGGCTAGTTTTTGTGCAGTAAAGAAAGAAACAGAAGGAAAAGAGATCACATTAAAGAGAGAAAGCAGATTGGAGAAAAAAATGCTGATGGTATGAGAGCATGTTTGAGTGGCTGATATATTAGTCCTAAGATTGCACCTAGTCTGTTTGGGGTATGGAATTGGATCAGTAAGAGACAACTGAAACATATCTATGTTAAATACTGCGAGTCTGGTTAACAAAGTGTGGGATCTTCAATGAATTTTTCTGTGTGTGAAACTGAGTATCTTGGGATAAATGAAAGAACATTAAAACAAGTATTATTGAATGTATTCAGGTGCTCAAGAACATAACTTTGTCCATACATGTTGAGATATTGCTGGATTTAAATGGAGAAATTGGTAAGAGTAGCACAGATTAAAGCTGAATGTGTGTTGATCAAAATGATTTTGGTTATGAGTTTCTAGCATTGAGGCTCTTATGTAGGCTTCAGACTCATTTGTTATGTTGTGATGTCTTTGGTTTCTCAGGAAATTTTTTATTAACAAGGACTGTAGTACTTTAGACTTCAGTCTCTTTTTGTGCTGCTTGTTTTTGGTTCAGAAACCAGGAAGCTATAGAAGAGCTAAGTGATCATTTGGTAATTTTTTCAAAATGAAACACTTCTGGTATTTTTTGGTCTTGTGGTTCATGTTGTCATTATTTATCCACATATCAACTAATTTTGGGTGAAGAAAAATCTATATAATGTAAGTGCAGTATGCTGTATCAAAGGAGTGGTTTGCTATGCATTTGTGCTGTTTTGCATTGTAACTTCTACTGTTTTTTCTTAAGAGGTTTCTATTCTTTTCTACTCTGTTTTCTTGTTCCTTGAGGAACTGCTTTAATATGATATCTGACCCTAAGTCAATCCTAGATAGAGTGACACTAACTGCTCTTCACTAACATCTTTCTCATGTGCTGTTAACATGGACTGTGGCAGCAGTATCTGTCACAGTGGACTGGTATGTTTTTGGCAGCTATTGCTCGTGGCTGCCATGGCTTGGATCAAGTTCTTGTTCCGCTGTCTTTGTGTATCTGCATCTATTGTGACTGTGTCTTTGCATACTTGAGTGATAGTCAAACCACTCATTAACATGTGAAGAGTTATAGCAAGGGGAGGACTTTTCATGGGCACTCCACTCATAGTTGTGTCACTTCTAGCATTATTATATACTCACACTGATTCATCAGAATAGATCTTGGTGTGAATGCTTGGTGTTGTCTGTTTTGTCTTCTGTTGGAAACCATTCTGGAGGTAAGCAGAGAACGTGTGACAAGCACCTTGCTTGATCCATGTTGGTCACTGATGGTTTGCATGGATGCTGTATAGTTTTCCTACTATACCTAAAGCTGCTGTGTTTTCTGGTTTCACCTTGAGTGAGAGGATGTTCAAGAACATGCACTGAGCACCAAATAGAGCAGGACTGACTGGCTTTAAATACAAAACAAGCTCTCCTGTACAAAAAAATTGAATAGACACAACAGAAAACATATGACTACAAGCTTGTTCAGCTAACAGCTGTGACTGAATGCTAACAGTTGGAAGAAAAAAACAGAGGGTTTGTGTGCTTATAAAAGGACAGCAAAAACAATATTATCGGTAGGTTTGCTAACTGTCCTTCTGGCGTTGAAGTTCTGTTAGTAGAGATACTTTGTATCTTCAAATCAATGGGGATTTGAATATGAAGTCCCAGAACAGACTGTGTTTTGCTGCCAAAACACTGAAATGTGGAATCTGCTCCTGCCAGTTTCTTAAAACGTACAGTATTTCTTTCTGTGTCTTTATACTCTCACTTATTGTCATGATACGGGCTCGTATTCCATCTCAAATAGTTTGGCAGGTCTGGACTCTGGCTTTTCCTCACTCTCAGGTTATAGTGATGTTGCTTAGAGCAAGTGCTATGTCTATTAAGTCATCTACTCTCTTCTTTAAATCTACTTCCAGTTGTGGTAAGAGATGCAGTTGAGTTCCTGTCATAGTGGCACATGGGGCACCACTGAAAGAGTTAAGCAACTTTGAGAATTCACTAAGAGCTGAATTCTAGGCTGTTCTAAGTCATAGATTCTAGGCTATTAAAAGTGGGAATTGTTCTGAGTAATCTGATAATGTTCTCTTCATTTGTGTTTCTTTGTTTCAGGGCGTTGTCACTTCATATCTGTCTGGAAGTGAGGTAGTGGAAGGACTTCTGGAATTATTCAAAACTTTTCCTTTGCTCTTTATCCTACATCTTTGGCTCATGTGGGTATATGCTCAAATGCCCAACCCTCCTGCAATGCAATGGGTACTATTCTCCCCTCCCCTCCTCCCACTGGGAGCACCTAAGACTGGGAATTGGAAATTTACTGAACTTTAGTCACATACATCTGGTTTCTCAGAATAGGCTGGGCAAAACAGGCTGGTGCTCTTGGTGCTAGAGAAACACTGTTGCTGGGAAGGTGCCTGTTAAGTGCCTCAGATATCCAGTAGATCAAACAATCCTTAAAGGGATTCTCTTAGGAAACACTTACAGCTTGATTCAAAGGAATATGTCTTCATTTTTGGAGCTGTCCGATATATCTTCCAATCCAACAATTGTCTTAAACTTTAAAAGCTTTCACATTCCACCTGTATGTGGGTTGAGAGTTTGTTAACCATCTTTGATTTGAGCACAGTCAAACTTATTCTCTCTAGCCTCCCTCTGAAACTACTTACTCTATCCAATGCATTTCAAGTGTATTCCCTGTAGTCTGAGTCTTCATAATGCTCAAAAGCTTCACAGTTCGAAAGGCAGACCTGTGTCTAGAAAACATACTTGTTAGCTGGCACACTGATTTTCCCGTCTTAGATCAGTTTTGCACAGAAGCCTCTCTCCATGGGTTTATACTGGAGGGATGGATCTCAGGAAACTCCTGTGCATTGCACTCACGTCACTAAAAATTTCCGCAGCTCCTTGTGGAGTGTTTTCAGGCTACGTAATGAGAAGATTTTGGTGGTGCTATCTGATTGTGCAAGTGGAATGCAGTTAAGGTTTTTGTAGAATGGGGGAATTCTAAGAGGAGCAGTCTGATTTACAGGTGCTTTTTGTTCTTCTGCACATTGATTTTGAGTGCTCTGGAGCTTCTGCATCTGAACACTTTATTGCTTGCCAGCTGAGTTAAGGTAACAACTGCAGCTGTGGGGCTGTATGCTCTTACCAAAGCCCCTTTCCTTATAGTCCTCTTTAACTTTGTGCTAGGAGCTCTGAAGTTTCCCTGGCCTGTCTAGCTCCCTTGCTTTATGGGAGTGAGAAACAAATTTTGCCATTGAAGCTACATGTCAGCTTACTGCAAACCTGAGCTTTTCTTAGCTGTGCTAGATGAAGGAAAAGGCAGCACACAACCTACCAAAGGACAGTGTGAACTGTCTTCAAAGTTTTGACTGTTTCCCCTCACTCAGGAAAACATACAGTATGGAGTGACAAGAGGGAGACATGGATCTCATAAGACAGATCTCCCCTTTGGCTTGGATTGTAATAACAAAATGTCTGAGTCACCACATGGTACATTGATATGAAGCAACTGCCTGCAGGAAAACCAAAGCCATGCATTTTTCTTAAAAACGAGGGGGAAAGAAAAGAAGAAAAAATATTTATTTTCATTCTTTTGGCTAGCCTAATTTTCTTCTATTTCTCATTAACCTTTAGAAAATAAAGCTAGGTTTCCTGAGGGAAAATAGCACTTCTTTGCCTCACCCCACTAGAGCTGCCCTTCAGCAGCCAAATTTAGCTAAAGGCATGCAGTGGTTTCTTGGCCTACTGAGTTGAGTCTTACTTCTGGTCTGCAGGGGACCTGCCTTTAAGTCCCACAAAAGCTATTGCTGAGATTATGGAAAATTGTCTATCGCTTGGGCCGGATGCAAAGCCCCCTGGAGGCCGCTGGAAATGCTGATGAACTGTGGCATAACCCCCTTGTTCATACTGATTAGATCTCAAGACCATGAAGAGACACTATATCCCTTTAAAAACACAGAGCATGGAGTTCCTCTCTAACCTCAACCTTTGAAGTTGTTTATCTAAGCTCTGTATTCCCTAAGGAGAAGGGCATGGGTACCTCCAAATGTTCATTTGCTCCAACTTGCATCAAGTGTCCAAGATAACTTTCTTCTATAGAACTTCAATTTTTACAGAGGTTATAACAGGAGTCTAGCTGACTAGCATAGATGTATAGTTTTGTCAGCTAGAGATATGCATCAGGAATGCCTTACAAATATGGAGGCTTCTGTAAGTGGTTTCTCTTCTATTTTACAGGTCACAGGTCTGCTTATCTTGTATGCTGACAAAAGAATATGGATTTTGAAACTCTGGTTCCTTTTATCTCCAGCTAACCACAGATTTATGTGATGCATAGCTGGATTTTCATCTTGGGTGATGCAAACTCAATGGATCAATGGCAGCTGCTCACAATGGGGCTTTAAGTAGACTTAAGGCTTTGAAGGAGCCCATTAGAGATGTGAAGTATAACTGACATTGTATAAAGTGTATATACATCTGTAGATCCTGCTCCAGATTGTCTGTTCAGAGAATTTCTGTTCTCACCAGGGCAAAACAGTATGCATTTTTCACACATGAGCAACCTGGAAAATTGGAATCATGACATGAAGGAGCATCAAAATAGCTCTTTAGATAGTTTGATACTGTTACTAAGCAACTGTAATGTATTGATAAAAATGTAGTAGACCATTCCTGTGGAGTCCCTGGAGGAGGTAGTCTAGAACCAAAGTGTGACCTTTGTTACTTTCTAATCTGACCTTGTTTGGTGGCACTCAGTGCTACTAAAATATATGGCCCATGTGCTTGTAGTACTTAATCCTTTAGATGTGTATCTAAAGTAAATGCTTGTTTGTGATATTTTAGGAATGATCTACATAGTCAAGCAGAGGACTTAAAGAAACTTTGGGGATAGTTTGTGCACTAGGGCCATCAGAGTCAAGTAGGGTTACAGAAAGGTGCCTATAATGATGACTGTACCCGTCTTTTCTCAAAGAACAAGGAACACAGCTCATGAGATTTATATCAGTGAAACAAAAGTTCTGTCAGAACTTGCACATCTTCTTTTCTGTGAGGGAACGTTTTAAGAACATTTCAACCTGAAGGATTTTACAATGAGGCAAATGGAAGAGAGCTGGCATAAACTATCCCATACGAAGTTCACCAGGCAAGTCTTCCAGGAGCCTTTGTGCTTGCTGGGTAACCATTTTTTCCAGGCTCTGGTTCATCTTATCTGCCCTTCTCCCTCAAATGTTCAAAATCTAGCCTGAAGTACCTCAATAGTCTATAGAAATGTCAGGTCTTCTCACAGTGTGCTTTGTCCCACTCAAAAGGATGCGATGCAACCTGATGTTGCATCTGATTTTGTCTGTTAGCTTCCATAGGAATCTGACTAGTTTACATGGGACATCTAGCTTCCATGCCTTCAGGTAAGATGCAAATCCCTTACTGTGTGCTCAGATCCTATTTAGGGGAACTGAAGGAAAGGATGTGGAAGAAAAGATGAGAAAAGGGATCTGTTCAGGGAAGGGTGGATGAACATCTTAGAAACGTGTCTGTCTGTATTTGTGTGTACCTAGCTTGCCAAGGAGGTGAATGTAAGAGTCATTGTAATCTGTTGTAACAACAGCTTTATTGGTCATCAGAGTTGCAGACAAAAAACATCGATGGTATCATGCCTTATAAGCCACTAGATGGTGATCTTTATATATGTTAGCCATGTGCCCAGGTAGGTGAAGACACTACATGTTCTGTAAAACCTGACCTTCTCCTTTCCAAAAATACCTGTGTGCTTTTAGCAAAAATAGTAAACATGGGCCCACTATGCTGAAACAAAGACAATTTGCTGTTATTGTAGGAATGGAACTGTCCTTTAGAGACTGCCTTTGATCAAAGTTTGGATGGAGAGGAGGTTGGTAATCTGCTCTTGTCCTTTATCTGCACGCTTGTTTGGGAGTGGCAGGGTCACCTGCAGTGTGTTAGTGCCTGTCCGTTGGTCTCAGCTTTCTGACCCACATTCTGTAGCCTGGATGTGGTTGGGAATGAATACACTGGCCATGGGCTCACAGATTCAATACCTGGAGGCTTAATGAGTTCAGATCTTTTATTTCAACTTGACTGTGTCGTTACTCTTTGGAAGCAGACAAGGAGCACTGACTTTGTTTTCATCAGAAGGTAACCATGGCTGTATTTGTACTGCAAACCCATCAGCAGTGGTGCCTCCATGCTGATGTTTGTATTTGGATGTGAAGTTCTGCATGAATGTTGGATGGGTTCTGACATGGACCTTCTGATCAGACTGATATAGGTTGGAAAAGGACCTCTGGAAGTCATCTCCTCCAAGGCCTTTCAGAGTAGGGCCAAATGAGTCCAAGCCCTGGTCCAGCCCAATTTTAAACCTCTCTGGGGATGAAGACCTCACAACCTCTCTGAACCACCTTTTCTGGTCTTTGACTAACTGTAAAGGTGAATTTGTTTTCTTAACATCTAAACAGATTTTGCAACGTTCATCATTAAAGCACAAAACCGCCTGTGAGTAATGAGTGCATGGTCAGTAGAAAGTCTGTTGTAGAAACTTGAAATTGTATTTCAGAATCACCAGTAACTTATTTCCATAAATGTTTAACTATTGTCCACTCTAATTAGGATCCCAAGGATCTTATTTATCATCAGTTTATACATGGAGGGATTATTTGTAATGGATGAAATTACTGCAGATTTCCATGTCTGTTTTCTTATAGTTAGTGTCAGGGAGACAGGGGGTAAGAAGCCCTTGGAGGAGCTGCTGGATCAGTTGAATCCATACCTAATCTTCACAAAGACTTGGATGAAGGAGAATAGAAGAAAGCTTTGCAGAGTACAGTTCCATTTGTTACTTTTGTCAGTGTTTTTTGACTTGCTTGGTTCTGGACTGGGCCATATGGAGAAATGGTTCATTCATGAGTATGGAACAGCACCAGGAGTGAAAAGATTCTGTGTGGTCAAAGCCCTTGAGCATTACTTTACTTCAGTGGAGTGATGTACTGAGTAGCTAGCACTTCATGTTCACAGCAATTCACCAACCCATCTTACCAAGAACCACCAATGTTCCAGAGCTTAACCAGAAGCAGAGCTAGGGGGCTGTCTGTCAGGTGAGGTGAGAGCCCTGTCTGGGGCTTGCAGCTTGCATATTAAAATCAGTGGTGTTCCTGGGAGGAGAGAGTGATTACTGGAGAACTTCACATCAACCTGCACAATGTCTGATCTTCCTGGTGGGAAAAATAGCAGAAAGCTGCGCATGGGCGACCCAAAGAGCAGGCTAGTCTGATCCTTCTAAGGTAAATTGCCTGTCTCTATAGGCTTTTCAATTGTTTTTTTGTCTAGGTCTTTGTATAAGCATCTATAAAGGAGTGCTTATTAGCCTTTTCCAGGATCATGCATGTTGCAGAAAGCTTGCCTCTCCCTTCCCCATGCTAAGATGACTAACCTCATTCCAGTGAGATCACGGTCAACGCGACCAGAGAAGATGTAGCATAGCCAGACCTATTCTGGAAGGTGAGGCCAGGGCCCCGGCCAGCATCCAGGACCCATCTGTGTGAGGAGGACTTGTACATGCTTGTACAGGCTTGGACCAAGCTGCATTTAGTTTGTGCCCTGTGATGCAAACACAAAACATTTGAAACTCTGGAGCACCACCCAGTTGTGACTCTGCATTTTCTCCCATACTGTCAAAGCAAAATACTTGAGAAAGGCATTAGCTTAACCAGAAACTGTCCTGAGCTGAGTGGGAGCATGATTCCTAGAGCCAACTGAAAGGCAGATCTGAGCTGTGTCAGCCCAAAGCATTGGCTGCTGTCTCTCTGTCTGGATCTTCCTACTACTTTGTTGCTCCTTTTAGAATGAGGATGCCAAGAGGTGACAAGGTTGAGACTGTTGTTTCCTAGACCCTGGGGTTTTTCTCTCATAATTCTTGAGAGGTAAACAGCTGTGCTTTGCCAGCCTCGTTTGGAGATGTTGGCAGATGCGTTTACACTGAGGATGGTGACTGTGTCCACTGCAGCTGCTCCGCTTTGTGGGGGACTCCCAGAGATGGCTTCTGACACCTTGATCCCGACTCCATCCCTTCCTCTCTGTGCTCTAGCTCTGCTTTGCACTCCCTCCATCTCCGACTGACACACACACACACTCACACACACAGCGTGTCTCTGCACACACCCCTCTCTGTTTTTCTTTCCTTTTTGGCTTCCTCTTGCTGTATTGTTTTAAGTTGGTGGCTGGGCTGGTCGCCAGTTTATATTTCATCTGCCTCTCTTCTCCTCCTCCTCCTCCTCCTCCTTCTGCATTGCCCCCCTCCTCCTCTCCCTCTCCGTCCCCAGAAGTGATACTGTTTACTTTCTCTGCTGCTTTCCCAATGCCTTTGTAGGCACTGCAAGGGATATAATCACCAGCTGTGGAGAGCTTTCTGAAACTCGAACTTATTCCTCAGTGCCCCCAGGCTAGCGACCTCGCTGGTAAAAATAAATGAAGAAATGCAACAATGCTTGTCTTTAAAGACAAGAAAATATATTTTTCAATGTCCCAGGCTGGATCTTGAACAATCCTGCCTGTTTGCTTCCCTCCCTCATGTGCAGTCATAGGGCTTATATGTCAATGGATGGATATCTAAATGGGGTAAAAAAAAAAACCAAAAAAAAAAAACACTCCAAAACAAAAAAACGCACAAAAAAGGCCACCCCCAAGAGCAGTATTTTTTTTTCCCCTCTCTATTATGTGGTGCTGCTGTCCTTGTTTTATTTACTGGGAGAGGAAGAAGAGCCCACTGTGGCAGTGTCAGACTCTGGAGGGCACTTTGCCTGCTGGACAAAGCCTCCACAGCTCTAAGGCAAAGAAAGATTAGAGGATAAAAGTGTTTGCTAGGATCTTGTCTTCCTTTTCTTCTCCTTCCTCTGTGTGTGTGTGTCTCTCCCTTTTGGGGAGGAGGTGAAAGGGAGGTCAAACTGTGCCTACTGACCTCTGCCCCTTGCCCCCTGTGAACCAGAGGGAAGCCTTTGAAGTTGTAAAGTGCCCACAAAAACAGCAAACCAAACACACTGCTGGCTTTTCCCTCCCCTTGTCCCAGCCGCCAGCTGCTTAATGGAAGGTGACAGTACGGAGGCAGCGAGACGGGGGCTCGGCGCGCCGCTTCTCCACCCCGACCCCAGCGTGCACTTAATTGGCACCGTAAGAAGCCCACACACCCAGCCAAAGGGAGAGGGGCACCGATGGAGGGTGAAAACAAGTCCTTAACCCCCTCTACTTGTGGCACCAGCTCTCCACGTCCCTTGGAGTGGTGGCAGGGTTGGCTGGTAGAGACCCCATCCTGGGAGGCATTGAATCCAGATGGCTGGAAGGTCACTAAGATGGCTGGGAGGAGGTGGTGGAGGTTCTCCAAGCTGCCGGTGGCCCTGGCGTGGCTCCTGCTGGCAGCTTGTGGGACAGCACCTGCGGCACCCTTGTGGAGTCCCTCCTTCCTCTCCTCCCTTGCTGTCACGGCTGCAGCAGGATTGTTGTGATCTGCTGCTCTGTGAGACTCAGGCAAAAGAAAACAGCAAACTGCTTGCCTTCTTCCCTTGAGAAGTGGACTATTGTTAAAAGCAGACTTAAAGCCAACCGTGGATTGAAGTTTGTTTCTCCCACGGCACTATCTAAAACCCCCCAGGCAGGTAGGGTGGGATTTTAGCAACAAATTTTTTGCTTTTGTATTGGTAGCTTGATGCCTATATAATTATTCTTATTGACTTTGAGGTCTGCATCTTACCACTGCCAAGTGTAGCCTGTGGCTGCCTTCAGAGGACAGGGAGGCTGTATTCATGTCTGCGTGACCTTCCTCATTCCTCCTATGCAGAAGGTTGTCCCTGGTGCATTGGGATGCTGTGAGCCTCTCTGTGTGGATACAAAGCTGTGAGCTTTTGTTCTCCTTCCTATGAGCTGGTACCTTCTGTAAGATGGTAGTCTGGTGCTCTGGTAAATTGCTGCTTGTTTTCTTCTTTTTGTTCATGGTCTGACGGCTTTTTCTTCTTGGTGTATCTCTGGGTTTGACAACGCCTCTGTGGATTCAATTCCCCAGGGACTGGAGAGCTCAGAGCCTCCTCTAATAGGAAATGAGCTGTGACTATGTCTTCATAGGAAGACATCCTGATATACCAGACCTGGCCTCCAGCCCCTCAAAAAGCTTGACCCTAAACCTCAGAAGAGCAACCTGGGCTGAGTGCAGAACAGAAATCCTTCCCATCTAACCCAGGTGGGTGTGTGCTTGCCTTGAAGCCAGCACGACCGGTAGCCCTGTGTGGGCTCAGTAGTTTCTGCTGTCTGTTTCCTGTGCTTAGTACAGTTTTTACACTTGGATGCTGGGCAGGAAATCCCAGCCCAAATGAAGTCAAACTGAGATTTGTCATTGACTTAGTGGAACCAAGGACTTTGCTCCTTATCTACAATGGCAGCATTCATGGATTCATATAGAATAAAACTCCTCTGGCTCTTGTTCTTCCTACACTTCTGAATGCCCAGATAAGCTCTGTGGGTTCCAGCTGGCATTTCTGATCTCATGCGTCTGGGGCCTGATAAGATGTTACAATGTCTCATGTACAAAATCCCGTTCAGTTTTGCCTCGACTGTTTCTGTATGTTTTTTTTACGCTTGCAGAGAATGTGACTTTCCTGGCTGATAACCTGCCAAGAACACAGTAGTTAACTACAGCTAATAACTAACAAACTGTATGGCAGTGGCAACTGATGCTTAATCCATCTAGAAGTAAAACTGCTCTTTTGTAAGTTCAGTTTCAGTCATGACTACCTCAACTGTTCATATGTGTTCAGTCAACAACTTTTAGTCTTTTGTAACTTGGATGTTTTTTGTCTTGTTTTCAGTTATTGTATACCCTGTTTGTAGCACCTGTATAGAAAGTTGGATATTAGGAAGAACTTCTCCAAAAGATTGGTTGGGCAGTGGGACAGGATGCCCAGGGAGGTGGTACAGTCACTGTCCCTGAAGGTGCTCAAGAACTGTGGAGATGTGGCACTGAGGGTCAAATCTGTATTGATAAGTGGACATTTGGACCTGATGATCTTACTGGACTTCTCCAACCTTAATGATTATATAATTCTAAGATCTGACATCATTTTCTGCCCTAGGTGAGTTTTTACTCTCTCTCCTATTGAGAACCGCACTGTACTTTGTATGCATGTCTAGTGATAAAGTTGATCACCCTTCTTCGATCTTTCGTATATGCCACACTTCACCAATATCCAAATAAATGAGTAAAATGTCATGCTTATGTGCTGGAGTAGCAGAGCTGTGGCAAGGGATAGGGATCTACCGTTCTCCGTACATTTCCCCAGGGCTCATAGTCTGATTGCTATGTAGTGGTTTCCAGGGTTTGTCATCATTGTGTAAAATTTGCTGCTAAGCGAGGGGCTTGAGTCAGGCAGCCAAAGTGCTGAGAGTGGACAAGGAAGTGGAGAAGGCACCTCGGGGGGTGGTTGGACCACATAAGTAGAACAGGAGCTAGGTTCTTACCCTGTGGGCCATGAATCATGTTCAAAAAACATCTGCCTGTCTTTGGAACTTGCAGGGGGTCTGAGTTTCCAATTTGTCCATCTCAACAACGCCTATAGGGTGAAATAGTGTGAGATACCTCTGAGCTATTGCTCGGACACCTGTTGGATAAGGTTGTGTTCACAGTGTCTTCATGCTCTTCATGGAGAACTTCTCTAGGAATAGGTGCTTGTTACAGAATTTCTGCATCATGCAGTCTGACTGGAGACAGGACCTACTTTTGCACATTTATTTTATGGGGACCCATTTTCTGTCTCATTTCCCTGCATGTATTGAAGGAAATTGTTTCCTTGAGTACATCACTACTCTAGTTTCTGTAACCGCTGCTGCAGCACTTCTGTTAGCTTACACCTCTGTTGGGAGGCAGAGCTGAAACCTACCCTGCTCGGTGCCCTGGTTTGCAATCTGATTTAGCACTCCAGAGAACGTGCTCTGTGCCTTCCGTTCTAGCATCTCAAGGCTCAACACCTCTCTCTGGTTCAGTCCACATGGTTTCACACAGTGTCTCCTTCCATTTGCTGCCTTCCTTCACCCAGCTTTTTGTCAAGCGCTGTCTTCTCAGTAGTCCACCTGATCAACAGAATTGATGTAAAAACTCTGCCTTTCTACATTATGAGATATATCAATTTCAGTCCCCAGACCATCTCACTGATGCAATGATCAGCATCTCTTGATTCCAAAAGACTGAGAGTAGTCTCTCTCTTCTTTTTTGATACCTGTAAAGTTTTTGGGAAATGAAAGACAGACACCTAAACCCTCTCTGTTCTTCTTAGTCTCTTTGGAGACATGTAGCGGGATCCCACCAGATGGTGGGATGCCTAGCAAAATGTTCCAAGATCATCCTAAAACATGAAGGCCATATGTTTGGGCAGGCTCTGTGCTGAGCCATGGAGTAACGGCATTTTGTCATGATATTATTTTAGCAGGTGTTTTTCAGCTGCTTCTCGCTTCCCACTTTAGTGCATATGTTGTCATGAGAACATAACTGGTGAGACATTGTTAACACATAATATGAATGCAAGAATTTCCTAACACCAGAAGATTCATCCTGGATCTAATGTGACCCCAGGTAAATAATTATCTGGTTGTTTATTTGCCCTATCTGATACTCCATCTTTGAAGTGGTTAGGCTCAGTGCCATCGTGCTGCAGTGTGATTTGTTTTCCTCTATGTTTGCAGCTGGAATCAACACCAAAAAACAACAAAACAACAAAAAAGCAGATTTATTTCTGCTTTGGATTTTCTCCCGTAGATGACACTGAAATCATAATCACCAGCTTTGAGAAACAGATTTATTAAGCACTAGATTTCTCTCTTCCTTTTTGCTATTTGCAATCACCATCTTAGGTCTGGGTTGTAGTCCTGGCAGAGAGAGCACTTACATTTCAGTGTATAGCACAAGAATTCATATGCGCTCACGAGCATTGCAAGGCCCAGGACTCATAGGAACAAGCATGGCTCTGGGAGGCAATGCTCTGTTTTCAATGTGCTTACTTTTGAAGGGCAGCTTGACTTCTGTTACCTGTCATCCATCAACACGTAATATGGTCAAACCAGTGTTTTATAAAAAGTAGATTTCCATTTCAAGGTTTCACTGAAAATAGCTTTAGTTTATAGGCACAACAAGGGCTTGGTGCAGGATGTGTCCTCCTAGATGTGCCATTCATCCCATGTCAGGCACTGAGCCCTACCTAACTTCCTTCTAGGGGGGACTGGAGCAGGCCTAAATCCTGTTGTCGCGGAGACATTTACACATGGGCTGAAACAAGGCATCAAGGATTATTCCTGGAGTGATTAGGGACAAGTTCTAACAAGCCTTCATCATAATGCAGACTATTTAAAGCTTCTGAGGGCTGGGATCGTGTGGCAAAGGGCAGGGTAAATGAAAACAGGGTATTTTCTGGTGCCATGGACATGCTAAAACGGGAGGTGGGGAATGTCTGTGGGTCTGTGGGGGGAGTTGATTGGAAGGAGGGGAACATTGTAATAATAGTTAGCACTTATATAATACTTCCAGTATTTAAAACACTGAGCAAACAGTGACTGGAGAGAAACTGGAATGCACTGTGTGATGCCCAAGGGAGAACATTTTTTTTTTTCTAATTTGGTATTGATATAGGGTAACAAATAGCTCCAGCCAGGGAAGCAGAATGGCTTGCCTGGCACGTGCATGGGTGTCACTTGCTGTAGCAGGGCAGAGGATGCTGAAGGGGCCTGGCTGTGGTGAGTAGAGTGTTCCCTGGGGAACAGCGGGGAGTCTGGCTCTGGCATGCCTTCTCATGTGCCCTTGTGAGCACACGAGTGTATTACAGTGCCATTCAAGGTTCCACTGAGTGCCTGAGCGTTGCCCTTGGTTCATGGCTAGTTTGGCAAAACGTGAGCAAATAGGTGCTATGGACAGTAGTGGTGATTCCTTGTCTAGTGGGACCAAGGCCAGTTTGAGAGGGTTCAAAATGATGCGGAAAGACACACTTCCCTGTAGCCACAACGTGACACAACAGGACAACTGCAAGCTGTGCAGGAGCAGGTCTAAAAGCACAGCCCTGGCACTGCTTGTGGCCTCTTACACTTTTGTTAGGAGGTTTTCTGTGCTGTGACTGACAGGCTCCTGTGGGTGTCTTAGTTCCAGGCTGCATGGAAGCAGGTGCATCACCTTTAGAAATAAATAGAGGTTGGCTATGTTGGTAACTGAAATGTCAGGGAAGATGAGAGGAATCCAAAAATCCATTTTTCGTTCCTGGCTTTCTTGCTGAATTAAAGAAGAGATTATTATTTTTTCATGTTGAAGGAAACATGTGGAGTTCTGGAGTAAATACTTGTAAAAACAGACGAGCTTATATCAAGATAGAATCTCATTTCAAACTGAAAATTCAGATTTCCTCTAGCAAAACAAAATGGCCTGAATTTTGCCCCCTCCCCCTTTTTATATCCTGTCAGAAAAAAAAAAAAAAAAAAAAAAAAAAAAAAAAAAAAATAACTAAAAACAGGGGGT
>VXAB01010067.1:117121-136869 GCA_013399175.1 Odontophorus gujanensis | reverse complement strand
AAAAAAAAAAAAAGCAAAAAAAACAAAAAACAAATCACTAGAAGCAGTGGGATTGCAGTGACTTCTTTGGTTCACTCTAAAAATGGATTGCTCATGCAAGATGTCTCCTTGAAGCATTTCTTTTGGGGCTCATCCTGGGCATCTCTCTGAGTGCACTATTCTTTCTTTATGCAGAACGCCTAACTGGGTTTGTGGTACACCTGCTTCCAAGATCCTTCTTTTATTTTTGATTTTGGCTTTTTAAAGAAAGAACTGGTCAAGGACTGCAGAAGGAGTTGAGAAATCTGGTTGGCACTTTCTCAGTCCTGCTTCTTCTAAAAAGAAGGTGAAAACAACTTTTTAATCATCTGTTTACAGCTTCCATTTCCGACACACCTAGAGAAAGGTGATATCTTGTATATGTGTGAGCTGCTCTGTTGCATAGGTTGCAGGTTCCTTTATTCCATGTTCATAGATTTACAGTCTGTCTTGTGTATTCCTTCTGAGTGATGGTTGATTGCTACTTTATGTAGTATTTCCTCTTCCGGTGCAGGCTTTTTTGCAGCATTTTGCTCTCTCTGCTGACTCTCGATTCAGAAATATCTTCCTCTCTCTAAATGGAAAGGCTTGTCTTGGTTCCAGAGAACTTCTGGAATGCTCTTCCTCGTGGTCTTCAAGAACTGTGCAGAGCACTTCTGTTTTCCTTACTTACTGCATCAAAATGGACTATGTGCCTTGCGTTTTGCAGTGCCAGGATGGGAAGAGTGAGCCTGTGTCTTTGTGCATGTTCATGTGCCACATGTGCTCAGCTGTTAGCTGCAGGTAGTGAATCCTTGAGGGCTGCCATCTCCTGTCTTTCTGTTTACTCCATTCTTCAGTACCCACCCATGCAGCTTGGAAGCTTCACAAATCATGGCTTTGTCTCGCTGGCAGACTTGGCTCAGGTTGCAAATGTCAACCCAAGGAGTCAAAGTGAGTCACTGCACATGCACGTGTATCTCCAGAGCATTTTCCATGCAACAAAATTAAGTCATTGACAGAAAGTGTCATGAATCACTGGGGCTACTGGGTAAGGAAGGCTCAGGCTGTGAAATCAACTCATCTAATCATCTATAATGACAAGAATATAGAACAAATTAGTAGTGGGAATTGGCATATCCTTTGCATTCACTTTGCCCCAGTTAACCTAAGAATATTTTGTTCATGCTGATGGCACACTTACTAGTCTACTGCTTCTGAAAGGGAAGTCTATGCAGTCTATATGCAAGTCTATGCCAGTGACTGGCTATGGGCAGGAAAACAGTGAAGCAAGCAGCAAGACCTCCTCACGTTAAATCAACACTCATTCTCCCAATTTCTGCCTTTTTTGCATCAATTCCATCATCTGTGTTCTCCTTCTCTTTCACCCTCTCCTCATACTCCCGCTTTTCCTTCTCTGTTTCCTCTCCCCTTTGTTCTGCACAGAAAATAGTTGTGATGGATAGTTTTCTCCTTTGCCAGCCAAAATTCTGCACGCTCTTCCTGTAAATAGTTCAATATCATCATGAGACAGCATTCATTTGTTAGCATTTTTCTTCATTGAATGAGCAGCGTGTTCTTATGTTTGTTTCTTCTGGGAGGTTTTTCTTGATGTTTTTAGTGTCTTAGTCTTTTATTAGTATTTCTTCTTGCCAATGTTTTGCTGCTGAGTGCTGCCTGGTCTTACTATGAGTGTTTTGGTATGAAGCAGAGAGAATTTCTGGGAGATTCATTCCCTCGGTATGCACTTTGGGCAAGACCCTGTCTCCATGAATATGCTGAAGGCAGGCATTCTCATTGATTTCTGTGAGGAGGAGGGCTGGACCTTGCTTGTGTCCCCACAGAGGATTGTTTTTCCCCATGCATGTCCTCTGAGATCTTTGACCATTAAAATGCCCAAAGAAAAGCAGAATATAGGTAGCCAGTGTAATGAGCTGTTGTACTACACCTGGGCTGTGTTTGACCTGTGCATATCCATATGTAGCAAAAACATTTCTTGCGTGGGCAGGATGTGTGCAGGGAGGCAGAAGCAGTGCAGAACACGTTCTCAGAGTATTTTCTGCAAGTAATTCAAAAGTGCTTTTGGACAGCACTCCTAAAAAGCTCTGTTTTCTGATTTGACAGTAAAAAATGCAAGCAAGGCAAAAATTAGAAATTATCTCAAAGAAGAAATGGAAAAAGTCTCAGAAGTGCCAATTTTAAGACATAAATGAAAATGTTTTGTTCATTTAAATACTCTTTATTATCCCTCCACCTTCTCATTTGCTTTCATTCTGTTTGACCATGAAAAATGGAGGCAGCGGAGGAAGAACGAAGGAAAACAAATCTAAGACCAAAGCTGAATTTTTTTTTTTCACTGAAAAATTAGAAAAATTTGAGGAGAGAGGAAAATGCTCATAAATTAATTTTCTGTTGAAAAAAACCCCACTGTTCGTTTAAAGAAAAACATTGTTTTGACCAATTCTGTTCTTGTTTGAGCAATTCCACGCATGGAGAAAGAAGTCTGGTTTCAGAATTCAAGTTCTGGATCCATGGTTTGGCTCAACGCCTTCTTTTTAAATGCAAGTGTAGGTAAACATATATGAGCTAGAACAGTTCCTGTAGAATAATGAGGCTATTTGTTTGGAATAGCCCTTTTCCCCCACCTACTTAATGGCGTGTTTAGTTTTCAGTGACTAACTGGAATGATGATTAAGACCTCTGTTTGGGCAGCAACTGCTTGTCTTCACGGGTAGTCCAACTTCCATCTCCACCATAAATAGCTATATACAGTTTGCCACGTTTCTTCGAAGAAATTTTTTGGACAGTCTTAACCAGATTTTCCAGGAATCTTTTCTCCCTCATACTTGGAAGGCGTTACGAAGCAGTGCCTTTCTCTTTCCATCCTTATAACGCATCCCAAGGGCCCAGATGAATGGCTAGATCCAATGATTCAACAGTGAACATAAGCACAGCTAAGTAGCATCAGAGAGAGGCGGGGGTAGAAAAAAAGGGTCTGTGACTGGGAGACATGTTGTTGGACACTGTGGCCTCATTCATGCACGCATAGTTGAGGTGTCTCTTCCTAGATTGCTTTGGCTTGGAGGTAAAGGAGGAATCCTGTGTCCATGTATTGCCCGTGTGTTGGACTGCCATTCAGGGGACGTGAACTGAGGGTCTGAGGGGAGAAAGAAGCTTAAGGACCTGTGGATCTTGGGCATGTCTGTGTGTGATCAAACAGGTCAAAGGAACATCTTTTTTTGTGGCCCTCAAATAATTGTCCTCTCCTCAACAATTCTCGACTACTAATGCATTTCTTTCTGTCCCAGTGGGGTGCACTGTGCCATTTCTCAACAATGCATGTTGTTTTTTTCTTTTTTTTTCCCTATTGAAATGCTATGGGGTTTCAGTTTTTTTAAATTAAAAACTGAATGTTTCTGAAAATATTTCTTCCCACATGAACATTTCTGGTGACTTGCAAAATCTTTTTTGTTAAATGTCAGTAGTAGATTGTTAACCCGTTTCAAGAAACTTCCTCCTATTAAAAATGGCTGATGTTCTAAACTCTTTCAGGAACTGCTTCTTCCCCCTTCGTTCACTGAAAAATGATGATTTCAAAATTGTGTTTCTTCCCTTTTCTTCCCTAGCTTTTTCTTTGTGTCTCCATAATTTTTTTTCCCCATTCCTGCGCTGCACTAAACCTTGGTAAGAATGATATTTCTGAATGTGGAAAGTAACAGAAATGGCACAAGTAGTTTAGCCAGGATTAAAGAAGTTATTTAAGCCAAGCCTGATCTATAAGGATAATTTTTCTGGAACCAAAAGCTGTCGTACTCCCGCAGATTTCTCATGCCCTTGTGTATAGTTTAATAGCTTGGTAAGCCCAATGTACAGTTCTGCATGAACTTCCAAACGGCTCTTATTTGCTAATACATTCCAAATTATTCTTGCCGACTCGTGGGTTTCTTGTCTATTAGATTTTATTATAGGACTTTTTACATAATGGGAGAACACAAACAGGAGACTTGGAGCCACAATTTCAAGGCTCTTTGTTCTAGGGTTGGGAAATCAGTTTCCAGATGTTGACCATGTTGGCGGTTTTTCATTCTTTTTTTTCTTCTCTTTTCCTTTTGTGTGTGTGTATGTGTGTGTATGTCTTTCTTTCTCCTTTCGCCAAGAGTAAGAGAGGGAAATTAAGATGATGAATGAAATAATGAAAATAATAAAATAACAATGGTCAAAATCCCCTTTGTTCTTGAGTCATGACTCAGCTGAGGGCAGCAGGCGGACTGCTCTGTGAATCTGCTCTGATGTCAACAGCAGACATCACTATACAGACACATTTAGGTACTTTTGATGAAAGAGGTGGAGTCTGAGGGATGGATGGAGAAGTTTGCTAAGGACTCCGATTCTTGGGTCCGTGTTCTCTCCCACGCTCTGATTTCTTTGCGCTGCTCTGGAAAGACAACAGATCTCCCCAGCTGAGGGTTCTCCCAGCATGGGGTAGTCCACAGATGGCAAAGCTGGCTTCTAAATTAACTTCCCACAGCTGATGGAGGAAGAGAGCTGCTCTGAGAATGACTCCCAAAATCAGGAGTGAACCTTTCCTATACCAACAGTACTCAGGCTATGGGGTGAACACAAATGCATGTGAACAAAGCTGCCTCCTTTCTCCCTCCTCCTTCTGTCCTCTTCAAGGGAAAATTCACAGCCTACAGGACCCCACAGAAGTGACATTGTATTCCTGCTGATCACAATCCGCATGACCAGTCACTGAAAGAGACCCCCAGTCTGGCTATTGAAGAACGACCCAGGGCTAGAGATGTCTGCAGTACAGAGCTCAAGCCTTCTGTCAGGGTTGCCTGAGTGAGAACAGTGGGATTAAGATATATTAATGTTGTACGTGCTGCTGCATCTATCGAGGCAATCTAGTTCCAGTCAGTGCCATCATTTCCATTGTTTTGCAGACATCCGTTTCATTCCAGAGTGGGGAAGGACACCAAATGAGTTTCTTGTTAGTTATCTGTTAGCAGAGCTTTAGCCAGAGATCTCTAGGAGTGAATTGTGAGTCAGGGAGCTGAAAGAGAAGATTTAAGTGTGATGGGGAGAGGAAGATTTGCTTTGTTTCTGTAATCCTTCAATGTGCAGATGCTTCCATAGTGAATACTGTGTCCCCTTGAACAGTTTGGTGTCAATAGTGTAGACAACCTGGATGGATGCTGAAGGAAAAGGAAGCAGGGGAAGGGGGACTCAGCTCTGCTAGCTCTGAATGTTGTTTTTTTTTTTTTTCCTCTCAAATCACTGCTTTCAAGTTGTGGACACATCTGGAAGTAACAGCAAACACGTGTAGACTGTGGTTTTGGAGGAGGGGATATTAGATTCATATGCAATGGAAGGTGCTGTCCCTGTCCTGACAGCGTGACCTTGGAGGCAACTGGAGACAAACTGGAGGTAGAGGAAGAATCCCCTCAGATCAAAGAAAGATCTCCATCCATCTCTGCCATCCCCACTGGAGGACCTGGGAGGTTATTCTTGAGTGTAATGGACATGCACAGAAGTTGTAACGCATGACTCACTCTGGTGGTTATAATGAGATTTGCACCCCCTACTTAGATGACAGATGAGACACAAGGCTCAAGTTGGGTGGGTGATGGATGCTCAAAATAATCCTGACTGTGTCTTTACAGCTGTGGTTGCAGTTAGGATATCCATCATAGCCTCGGAATCATACTCTTTTACCTAAACTGGACATTTAAGAGTATGGTCACAAATAAAGTACAGCTCTGAGCCCCTTTTCTGGCTCTAAAGACTGTTGATTCACAGAGCTTGGGAGGTATCAGGTAGCTTTGATATATCATTAGATTTTTACATTAGTCCTTTGCAGGTTTAGGTTTCAAGGAGTGGAATGAGATTCTGGCTGTGGACCAGACTAACAATGTAATCTACCTTTACACCAGTTTCATGCTACTATCCATCTTCACGGTGTGCAAGATACTTTCAGACTTAACAGTGGGATAAATTCCATGCTGAGTCCACAGAAGCCTTGTCCTGCTTTTGGGGATTTCCAACTCTGTTTTGGGAATAGTTTTATTATTAGGATCATTTCTTTATTTATCTGTTTACATAATATTCTCTATAGGCTGGCTTATTTCAAGAGGTCTCATAAAAACAGGCTTTTTTTTTTTCTGATAGAGAGGGAGTATAGTTTGCCTCTCCTTATGGCAAAAAACCTGAACAAGGAAGTTTTAATGGTGTTTTATGCTGATTAGCCTGACAGACTAACAGTGGAATAGAAGATAGTGTTTGGCCTTTCTGTGATAATCATTTCTTTGATGCAGGTATGCACTGTCTCGTGATATGATGAACAAGTTCCATAGAATGAAGGAAAAATTTTCCAGTGAATGTCTTGAAAAAGCAAGCATATGCTTTTGGGTTTGATATCTTAGTACCTAGGGGAACAAAGAGGAACCCAATTCTTGCTGTGTCAATGTCTGTGTTTTTTTGAGCACTCTTTCCTTTTACGTTGTTTCCTTTTGACTTTTCAATGCTGTGAGAGAAGTCAAAATAGCAAAAGAAGCAGAAGTGGTAGTTCACAAGATCTCTGTTGATTTCCAACTAAATCTCTGTGCCTGGTGTTTCTTACTGCATAGGCACTTCTAAAGAGTCAGTGCCAGCAAACGGGAAGCTCTGTACATGGAGTTTGGCAATACGTAGGCAGGGCTGACTCTGCATTTTTAGTCCAAAGGATGAACTGACTCAGGAACAAGGTTACTGTGACTTTCAACAGTTTTTGACATAATTACACCTTGAAAACTAGAGAGATAGAGGTGCCTGTTTTCCTTTACTCTCTATCCTGGTGGTTCAGTAGCTAGAGGAAAGATGAGTGATGCTTGCAGATGTATGTAGGAAGGAACAACAGATCTGTCGACAGAAATCAGAAGACAGTTGACCGAAGATATACACACTGCATAGGCCTCCCCAGAGCTGCAGCCAAAAGGGATTCATCTGCATTTCATTTTTCTCATTTGTATCCAATCAGGACACATTTGCTGAGGAACTGAATGGAGAATAATTTCTCAAAGAACTACTATTTGCTAAATCATATGTAGCAGGATTCAGTCCATGTCAGTGAGGAACCCAGTTTGGTTGAGCATCTTCAGCCTTTTTATCTTAGAACTGAATAGCTCCAATTGCATGGCAAGATGGAATGCTCGAATGAATGATGAGGAAAAAGGAGAAACAATAACCTAAACCAAATACTTATATTGAAAACAGGACCCAGGGAAAAGCAAGCAACTGCTGGCTATATGTAAGCCCTCTCTTTCTCTCCTGGCAGTTTCTTTCATCCACGAGACAATGCAGGAATGAAACAGGAGCATGTTTCAGACTGCAGACAGCGTGTTGGTAGGTGTATGAATGTAGGTATCGGAGATGTCATGAGCAGTCTCAGCATGCAAATGTTTCTGTGGGTTCACTTTCACAAGTAGACTTCCAGTAGTTTGGTCAAGGAACAGTGCAGCTGTGCACAGCTTGCATGGGATAACTGTCCTAGCAAGCAAATCCTAGATGCTGTATTACCCAGCAGAAAAATCAGTATGCAGTAGAGCTGCTTTAAAAAGAGAAAGAATAGAAAGAGAGAGAAAAAAAAACCCCAAACTCAAAACAAACAAACAAACAAAAAACCACCAATCAACTAATTGTATTTTAAAAAAGTATCAGATTTGACTTCTGCACAACTAGCTGTGACATCTGTCTGCTTTTCTCCTTTGCAGCATGTCGAAAGCTGCTGAAGGTATGGGTGAGAAATCCATGTGGTGGTTTAAAATTCAACATTTGAAATGTGCCTTGAAATAAGAATTCAGCTGGGCAACATCAGTGTGGTTGTAAAAAGCATCGTTTCTTTAGCCTCAATAATGGGAAGACCAAAACCTCAGTACATGTGTTTCAGTAACCAACTGTTATTTAACAACTACTCACAGTCTTATTTAATCCTCAAGTGCTAATAGAGGAGTGGCGACATGGTTGTTTAAAAATACAGTCTTTCATGAAAAATATTTTCTGAGGTTTGTAAGTTAACAAACAAATGTATCTAATGGGTCATAAATAATGTATCTAGGCAGACAACAAAAGAAATAAAAGCAATGCATAGGGCAAATACCACCTCTGGTTATATTGTGTAAGCCAATGGAGAAGATAAGTGTAAATGAGAAGACTTAGTCCTGTAATTGTAAATATATAGGTTCGTAGAGAGCTTTGACCACAAAAAAGTGACTGAAACCATCAAGCTGCTGACTCTGTGCCAGATACCTTGGGGCCGAACTTCACATCCACTGTGATGTGTTGTTTAGGGAGCGGACTCAAAGGAAGAAACATACCTCCATCCTGAAAACCCCTGCCTTG
Source organism: Odontophorus gujanensis (assembly GCA_013399175.1). Taxonomy (NCBI): domain Eukaryota; kingdom Metazoa; phylum Chordata; class Aves; order Galliformes; family Odontophoridae; genus Odontophorus; species Odontophorus gujanensis. The sequence goes on along the minus strand of VXAB01010067.1, from coordinate 128,493 downwards.
AGCTGGGCCAGCTGCCCAAAAGCGGTGTGCTATATCACAGCATCTCTGTCTACCCCACCACATTTGTCCTCCTGCAGTTTTTCTTGATCCTTTGCCTCTTTTTGTCCCCCCTTCAATGTCTTGGCTCTCTCCTGGTCGTGAACCTACTGGGATGAGGGCACGGGCCCCTTTGAACTTGAGGGGAGTTCTCCCGTCTGTTGTGTTGGCATTTTGTTCACAAGGTCCCCATAGCCTTCATGCCAGTGGAGCATATTAGCAAACTGGGCTTCCTCTACTTGTTAGGATGCTTGAAGTCTGGATTCCCAAAGCCACAACCTTTGCTTGTTTGGCTCATCACAGTGGTAGGAAAAAATTTGTGGTGCTACTCGCTTGAAGGCTAGTGCTGGCAACGAAAGAAAATTCCTGGATTTGAATGCTTGTCTATTTACTTATTTATTTACTTTTGCATTCAACGGTGGGAAAATATTTTCATCTTCCTTCTTGTCATGTCAAACCACTTTCTTCATCACAGTGGGCACTAGATTGCAGAACTGGACTGCAATAATTTCTGCTTGCCCTGGCTTGTCCTGGATGTCTCCTGATTCTCCATGAAATGCTGGAAGAAGATCCCCAAGGGCTTTGTTAGCAAGAAATGGGCACCCTCATTTAGGGACATGGTTTAGTGAGCAATATTGATGATAGGTAGATGGTTGAACAAGGAGATCTCAGAGGTCATTTCCATCCTTAATGATTCTATAATTCTTCAAGGTCACCCCTCACAACCGTCTCATTTCTCCTATCACCTTGGAACACAGGAACAGTGTTCTGGCCTGCTGCATGCCGTCTGCGAGGCTGTCAGTGCCTGTGTTGAATGGAAAGGGCATGCCCTGCCACCCGTCTCCTCACTCTGCCTTCTGCTTTATCCTGTCTATGAACTCCTGACCTGGGTTGCTCCCTCTCCTTGCNACATACCTCCATCCTGAAAACCCCTGCCTTGAGCTGGGCCAGCTGCCCAAAAGCGGTGTGCTATATCACAGCATCTCTGTCTACCCCACCACATTTGTCCTCCTGCAGTTTTTCTTGATCCTTTGCCTCTTTTTGTCCCCCCTTCAATGTCTTGGCTCTCTCCTGGTCGTGAACCTACTGGGATGAGGGCACGGGCCCCTTTGAACTTGAGGGGAGTTCTCCCGTCTGTTGTGTTGGCATTTTGTTCACAAGGTCCCCATAGCCTTCATGCCAGTGGAGCATATTAGCAAACTGGGCTTCCTCTACTTGTTAGGATGCTTGAAGTCTGGATTCCCAAAGCCACAACCTTTGCTTGTTTGGCTCATCACAGTGGTAGGAAAAAATTTGTGGTGCTACTCGCTTGAAGGCTAGTGCTGGCAACGAAAGAAAATTCCTGGATTTGAATGCTTGTCTATTTACTTATTTATTTACTTTTGCATTCAACGGTGGGAAAATATTTTCATCTTCCTTCTTGTCATGTCAAACCACTTTCTTCATCACAGTGGGCACTAGATTGCAGAACTGGACTGCAATAATTTCTGCTTGCCCTGGCTTGTCCTGGATGTCTCCTGATTCTCCATGAAATGCTGGAAGAAGATCCCCAAGGGCTTTGTTAGCAAGAAATGGGCACCCTCATTTAGGGACATGGTTTAGTGAGCAATATTGATGATAGGTAGATGGTTGAACAAGGAGATCTCAGAGGTCATTTCCATCCTTAATGATTCTATAATTCTTCAAGGTCACCCCTCACAACCGTCTCATTTCTCCTATCACCTTGGAACACAGGAACAGTGTTCTGGCCTGCTGCATGCCGTCTGCGAGGCTGTCAGTGCCTGTGTTGAATGGAAAGGGCATGCCCTGCCACCCGTCTCCTCACTCTGCCTTCTGCTTTATCCTGTCTATGAACTCCTGACCTGGGTTGCTCCCTCTCCTTGCCCAGCTCCCCTCCCTCTTCCAGCTCGAAGACTGTCTCGTGTTTCTTGGAATCTGGCAGCGCAAGGCCTTCTTGTTGATTGGTATAAACAATCTTAAAGGTCACATTTTTCCCCCCCTGTGGAGGGAGAGGGGGTGGGGAGGGGGGTGTCTAAAATAAAAGGCTTCTCTCAAATTAACAACCACAATGATGTAAACATGGAAGCCGGAGGGAGCTGTTCACCAGCAATGTGAGCTGTGCCAGAGGAGCCTCTCGGGGCTTTCTTAGGAAAGAAAATATGGGCACAAGATGTGGCATGCTCTTGCAGCTTGCTGGGAGGGAGAGGTCGAGGTGCTCGGGGCTGATGACAATCATGCCTTTCTTGGATGGTGATATCTGATTTGAGCAGCTGTGTGAGTGCCAGGGCTGGTGCTGGACAGCCCGCTAAGCTGGAGAAGAATGCAGAAGGCCCAATGGCTTTGTGCTGAGCTCTGGGCTGCGGGACAGCTGGTGGCATTCTCTTGGCTGGACATTGGCTGGACACTGAGTGAGATCCAGCTCCTAAAACATGTTGGCCACCTTTGTGGGCTTCAGTGGCAATTGGATCAGGGCCCTGTCTGGGGAGGGACTGGTGGAGAACAAGCAGAAAGCTAACAGAGGTGTTCAGCCACCCACTCAGGACCTATATCTGCCTTTTGGCTGAATTGCAGACAGACCTCCATGTGAAGGGTTTGCTCACTTGGCTTTCCTAGTTCCAGTGCAGCAGGGAATCAGGTTCTTGCCTAGCCTGGTTGTGCCAGGAAAACCCCTCAATAGATGCAGCCTATGCTGAATGAGAACCTTTCAACCAGTTTTGCTTCATCTTGGTAGATTAAAATGCAGAAGGGCAAGGCCTCTTGTTGTGTGTTCATGATTTGCGTAGTATCTAAAGACTTTGTGGGTTTAATTCTTCCTAAATCAGTGTAGCTCGAGAGTTGCTGAGACTTCCATATGCTGAGCTGCCTCTCAACTTCTCTCTGCCAGTGCAGAGTCCCACGAGAGGAGGAGTGACATGAGACATGGTTACTGCTTCCTTTCTGAAGCTGCAGAACTGAGCAGACCAAAGAACTACAGTACATGACTGTCTCATATTTTCAGTAAACCCAGGGAAAAACCTGTATCCCAACAAACTTGTCTTGTCACTTACAGTTTCATAGGAGTTCAAGGGGAGAAGTTCATCAGAGAGAAATCCACAGAGATAAAGAACATAGCGATTGCCATATTTGCAAGAAGTTGCTGAGCAAAAATGGTTGAAAGAGGACAGCAGAGGAAAGCATCAAATATGCCTGCTGAATTTTATTCCTCCTGGAGTGTCTATTGTGACTGCTGTTGGAAACAAGATACTGAATTATGAACTTTCAGCTTGCCTTGGTAAGGCCACTCTTTATTTTTTACATCTGCATCAGCTTTTTGTGTCCTAATGCCACCTCTGAAAGAGATAGCAGGACACAACTTCTTGTGTGTGTTAGTGACCATGTTCCTAACTCTGCAGCTGTGGCAGTTGGGTGTAGGCATACCAGGCCAGATATAATTCCAACATCCAAAAGCTGAGAGGATTTTGTGTATTTTCTTACTCAGTTTCCTAAAGAAATTAGCTCTGTGTAAATGTATTCTGTATGAACTTGTACTCCTGCTTGTATATCTGTCTGTCTATCTCCGTCCTCAGGACTTTTCAGCTGGTTTCAACCTAATGTGAAAAAGGAGTAGAGATCTCAAAGATACTCCATTTCCAACACAAAGAATGAAAATTCGGAACTGATGAGGAGACACATGATCAGAGGGCATGAATCTTAGCACTTAGTCACAAAAAGTCACTCAGGGAGATCATCTTACATATAGCCTCAGTGACAAGAAAAGCTTGTTGGATCTATCAAGTATGTTGGGTACCAAGTTTAATTAGTTCTCCCACTTTTTCTTCTTTGTTATTCCTTCATAGGCCCCTACTTAACCAGGTTCAAGCCTGGAATGGAAGGAAAGTCTCAGTAACAGCAGGAAAGCATTAATTTTTGGTTTGTGTTACAGTAGTGCCCAAGAAGATCAGGATCCTATTGTCTTGGGTATCTTTCATCTTAGACTAAGAAATAGATGATCCCTGGTCTACAGTGCTTAAAACATCAAATGCGGGCTGAGAAGAGAAACTGGGTCCCCAGCTCATATGCTAGGTTTGCAGCCAGAACCAAGGGCTGACAGTGAATTCCCCCATGAGCTAATGCCTCTGGGGGAGCATGGTTTCAGCTGCCTCATAGGAACATCCCAAACCCATGCCTCCATTGTAACAGAGCTTGTGATGATGTTGGTAATAGCCTCTTTGGATTCTGCAGTTGATGCTTGTAAAATTGGGTTTTAACCATTTGCATTCGTGTCAAAACCAGAAAATGACTGTTTACATCCCCACTCTTACTTCATCAATTTATAATATTGCAAATAGTCTGTTTCTGACTACTTTGAGGCAGGAAAGGAAGAGAGGTGGCAGGCCTGAAAGGTTATGTTTGTATTTCCAATGGTATCTATTGTCTTCTTTACTGGTCCGTTGCTAAAGGACACCAAACTTAATTCCTGTTCCCAAATGCTGAGCGGCTGAGAGATGAGATCATGCTGTCTGAGGGTCATTTGCAGATATATCACCTTTGTTTAAATTCCTTGTATATTATGTTTCATAACAACAAAAAAAAAAAGTATCTGAAAGAACTACTGGTGGTCCAGATTAACTGTAAACATAGAGTTCGTCTCAATGTAAGCCTGAAAACTAGGCAAAAATCCTCAAGTTTAAAGTTGTGTTATAATTTCAGGCCTGATAAGGACTTCAAGGAGGTTCAATGAATACTTAGTGAATGGCTGGAATGGAAGAGCTCCAAAAGAGCTGGAAAAAAAAGACTTATTTGGCCTTCAGCACAAATTCTTCTAAAGTATTGCTGCTGAAAATGACAGTTTTATTTAAATAGAACACTTGAAGGGGAATGATATTTTTCATATGCATTAAACTGTTGTAGGATCTGAAATACTAACCCAAGTCATATAAGCAACTTCTCAAAGACTGACTTAGTTCTATCCAAGACTTCTGAATCATGTTTAATGCTTTCAGAGTTAAGCTCTTGTAAGGCACTCTAAAGCAAGATCCATAAAATTAGATTTTTCCATGAAAACAAATGGAGAAAAAATACTGAAGACTGCCTTCCTGAAGCACCGTGTCATTTTACAGGTGTGCAGAAAGGAGGACTGATCTGGGATTTTTCTCCTGAAGGAAGTGAAGTGTTGACTGTGTAGAAGAAGGAAAAACTTTGTGCCCAAATGATATGAACCGCTGTATTGTTTCAGCTGTTACTTCAGTCTTCAGTTTCTAGCAGTCATGAGAGCTGGTAGTTTCTGTGATACATCCCATCACATGAAATACTTCATCTTCCTGTTTCCACAGGAAATCTACAGCCAAAATGAAATACCGGGTGTGATTCTTCCCTAACTTCCACTGCACTAATATTGTCTGAATGGCAGGGGTAGATCTATTTTTGGTAAAACTCAGATCATTGAGGGCTAGCTTTTCTGCCATAGTGAAGTGGGAAGCAGACTGGAGAAGTCTGCAATGCATATTTTCAAAAGAGATGTTATGCTCAGGGGCAAGGTTGGATCCACAATATACGGAGGCAAGGTGGATTGCTTCCCCCATGGCAAAGTATTCTTTTTTGGAAAGCGTCCCTCCCCTGTGTCCTGGCAGGACTTGGGTCATGCTCCAAATTTCATCCTGTCCCTCTGCTTCCTGCCCTTTCACCCATCACCAGAGTGATAAAACACCCGTCCAAAAGCATTGCGGAACTAATTGCTCCGCTATACTTTGAAAAATAAGAAGTAATGTTACAATAGCTGGTTTTGTACAAAAGCTTGTTTTGTTCCTTCATCCTATGGGCTGGGAATTTCAAAGAGGCCATGCTGCTGTAAGCTGCCCAGCATCTCAAGAGAAATATTTTGTGCTCTGTTGAAAATCCCAGCTTCAGTCCTTAGATTTTGTTTTTGCATAGGCTGCTGTTTAGCAACATGAGAAATGGTTTGAGGCTGTCAAGTTTGTCCCAGCAAAAATGTCCCGCAAGGAATGGATCTTTCAGATTTGGGTCTTTAGATTGATAGGCTCAAGCTGAGAAGTTGGGCTGCTGGCTTCACAGGAGAAGAGGAAACTGCCCCTAGGAAGAGCTCACCCCCTCAATACAAAAGATAATCCATCCAGCTGTGGATTTTCTGGCATTTTTTGAATTATCTGATGTTGGTCACTGTTGGAGGCAGAATATTGAGTTGGAGACAAAGTGATTTTCTCCGGTTTGGTTGTTTTCATGTTCCCTTACATCTAGGATTCCTTAGAGAGTGCTCTATTTGTGGATCCAGGAAGAAAAGTTGTTTTGTGAGATATTTCTGCTCACAGATAAGGTGAATTGTTGTGGAACTATTACTGTGACTGTGATCATCTACATAAAGAGAGGTAGCACAGTCAGCAACAAAGGATACTACATTTGCCATCTAACCTTATTTCATTTAGTAAACCAAAGTACTCCTGGAGCAAATTAAACAACAAATAGTGATAAACCTAGAAAAAATAGCTTGGTGTACATGTTTAAGCTCACATAAGGAGAAATTTACCTTTAGGCTGCTGAATGCTGGGGAGAAGATGAAAACTACAGAGTCACAGAATTGTAGGGGTTGGAAGAGACCTCTAGAGATCACTGAGTCCAACCCTCTGCCATAGCAGCTCCCTAGCCCAGGTTGCACAGGTAGGTGTCCAGGCAGGCTTTGAATGTCTCCAGAGAAGGGGACTCCACCACCTCTCTGTGCAGCCTGTGCCAGTGCTCCATCACTGCACTGTGAACAAGTTCCCAAGCACATTTGTGCAGAACTTCCTATGCATCAGTTTGTGACCATTTCACCTCGTCCTATCACTATACACTGATGAAAAAATGGCTATGCTGGTGGCAATATCTAGTAGACATCAGGGTAGGAATTCTGATTTGGGAGAGGGGTTTTAATCAGCAAGGTGTATGTAGTCATGTGCTTGTACAAAGTCACATTTTCTGGTTCTTTCCCCTCACTACCACCCTTCCCAGCCTAGCTTGTGCTTTCCAAGTTGGATAGCTGAAGGTTTAGAGATGCAAGAAACGAGGGAATCTCAAGAAATGATGAAAGTGGCTGAAGGGTCAAGCTGGAGTGTAGAAGTCTGTTCATGTTCTACTTCTGATATCGTTGAGAGGAGGTTAGGGAGAGCTTTTCCTCATTTTGACTTCTGCGCTCTTCAAACATGTGGCAGTGCCCCTATTCCCCTGGGATAGCTGCTTACATATGCACAGGTGTCTTGTGGCCATTTAAAGTCTCCTGGATTTCTTTTTCAGATAGCTAGGCAACACTGAAGAGCTTTCTCTGCTTGAGTGGAGGTTGGATAAGATGTTTTCTGGAGGTCACTTCCCACCTCAACCATGATTTTGTCTCCTGACTCAGTGTATTTCTAAGCCTGCAGTGAGTTAATCTGGAGACTGGAAGAGCAGTGCTTCTCCATCAGTACAGCAGAATTAGCTTGTATTAATCTTTTGGTCTTCTTTGTAGCTCATTTGTGAGTGGTTTCCGTGTTCTTTCACACTATCCTTCAGTCTAGACCAACCTGCAGGTAGCTAACAGGTTTAGGTGTTGTACCCAGCAGCCATCCATTCCAGGTTGTCTCTAAGAGTGTCTCCTGCCATTCCTCCCTGCCCCTTGTCATCCTGTCTGTGGCACTGACTGGGCTCAGTGTGACACAGGAGACAAAGCCTCCTCCCGCATAGCTTGGGCATAGCTTAGATGCATTCTTCAATGCCTGTTTTTCCCCAGTGACCTTGCTCTGCAGCCCTGGTGGTCAGTCGACTATTATGCTGTGAGCTTGTCCGCATTCCTCCACCCACTCAGGCAAGCACTGCCCGCTGGGAAGGGGTGGTGAGGCAGGGAGGAATCCAACCAGCTGGGGACTTAGTCAAGGAAAACAGAAATTCCAGGCCTTTGGGACTGTTTTGCCCATCACTTCTCCAGCAACGAGGAGGTTGGAGCAGCTGCATGAAGAGGGTCTGACCACTGTGGTTGCCACACACCCTGCACTGACAGTCATTCCCATGGCAATCCAGCAGGCTCCCCTTGTTGCCACACTGCTGACTCTTTCCTCACGTCAAGAGGAAACCCCAAGGAAAACAGCCTGAAGAAACCTTTTCAGAGTAGCTGTCTCTTGTCATGTTTGTGGGTGCCTTGAAATGACAGTTTAGTTGCTCAGCTCCCCTCTTTGAAGGCTGCTAAGCTAAGGTTCTTTGGGAACTGTAAATCATACAGCTTGTTGGTTTTGAGTCGTTTAATTTTGACCACTTAATGTGCAACTTCCAAAATAATTTTTATATATATTCACATGCATATGCACATATGCATATGTGTGTGTTTGATGGAGATTGGACGTGAGCTAGATGGGAGTTGCAAAGCAGATGATTTTTAAGCTCTAGAGCAAACTCAGATTACAGTTTGTACAGTAAGAGGAGACGGTTAGAATCCTGCTATTTTATTATTACCATGGTTAGATAGAAATGTTAAGGATTTTTGAAGAAATGACTAAGTCAGGGAAATTTATGATTCTTACAGCTCACTCAGCCACTTTGCACATCCTGTATATTTTCTGACATGCTTCCAACAGCATAAATATTAATAGAGTAATACTGACATTTAGGGCCTGATCCAAGTCTCATTAAATTCAGTGGAAACACCCCCATTGTCTTCAGTGGAAGATGGATCGTGGTCTTGAAAAGGAACAAAGGAGGAGAAAATACCAAGTGGGGCTTCGTGGGGCTAAATAATGTTGTTATCAAATCAGAACTCCTCCGCTTCCTGACTCTGAGCATTTCACTCTGTGACCTTTAACGTTAAATTATTGCCAAAACAGGAAGAAGAAATTAAGGCTTGATAAGGGTTGAGATGGTCACAGATTTTACCAGCCTCACTGATGGAATGTGACAATTTCTTCAATGGGAATGAGTTGGGCATGAATTGTTCATCAGTCGTTTTGATTTATTCAACCTATCAGCCCCATAGTTTGCAGCGGCAGGGATTACTAGAAACTCAGCAGAAGAAATTCCTTTTCCCACTTAGTTTATAACCTCTGCAGGTGCATAAAGAGTTACACAGAGAGGATTAGCTGTTGTAAAATGGCTCCATTTACTTCATTGAAGAGGTAGCCCAGAATCAGCTCTGTGGATTCCATGTGAGGATCTATTGCAAAAGCTTTTTGGCATTGAAAGCTCTCTCCTTTTCTAGATCAGAATCTTTTCCCCAAACCTTTCTGCACAGCAATTAGTTACAGCTGTGTTTTGCAAAGTCACCTAGGGAATTTTGATGTCCAGTTCTCATAAAGTTTAATGTGAATTAGGTTTCCAAATCATTTAGGCAGCTTTGAAAGTTCAGCTGAGTTAGAGCTGGAACCTCCTGGTTTTGATATAGCTCTGCACGTGGAACCTCTGCATCTTTTGGTGACAAAAATGGGAAATTCAAGTTCTCATCGTCACCTTGCAGGCCTCAATGAGACAGCAAAATTTGAGTTTGTAGAATCTGCAAAATTCACACTTTATGTCGAAGGAGACAAAAGTTCCACTGTTTTCCTTGATTGGTAACACCAGTTTTCCAAAACAGCACCTTCTATACCTAAATACAGACAAGCTTTCCAAAGGACTCCTTTAGAAACCATGGATACTACATCTTAGCACACCAACTTCTCTTGAAAACCTGTGCAAGGATAGTGAGACGTCAAAAGGTGCTGTAGCCAGGAGTACCTGGCAAGTTGCAAGCCAGAACAAGCTGTAGGGCATGTTTCCCTGGTTTATCCCAGGGCCACTCACAAACTTCCAGTTTTATCTCTTCAGGAGGTCTGTGTCTGGTCTGTGAAGCACAGCTATATGTAGGCAGCCTACTGTCAGCTGTACTGTTCAAGGAGAATTATAGAGACAGTAACAACTGAAAGAGCCAAGTGGAATAACTCGAGAGCTGCAAGAGTGAAAGTTGGACTTGCATTTTGGCTCCAACATAGGATGGATGGAGACAACTCCTAGCTACCAACTCTTAAAGAGGTGAAATTTTTGCTACCTCCAAAATTTGCCTTTGGGAAGGACACAGAGGTGGAAAGGAGGGAAAAGACAGAGAAAGCACTTCTGGTGCAGCTAGCTGATGCAGAATCCTCGTGGAAAGAGATGTCTATTATGCTGCAGACTTCTCAGAAAAGGAACACTTTAGAAATATTTCCTGTAGCCACACCAGGGGTCTGCAGATCTTAGCCAACAATCTGCAGCCACATTGGTAAACAAACATGTACTGAAAAAAAAAACTTTAAGAAATAAGTCCATGGCAGCAAGACAACTGGCTTTACGGTGTTAATATTCAGTAGCCACAATAGCAGTAAACCAAAAAGTGTAACTCCCTAGTTAAACAAACAGAACAAAACCAAAACAACAACAACAGTAACAAAACTAAGAAGGAGCTGTTTATGATCTGTCCTGTTTGGAGCCTCCAACATTACAGAGCTAAACTTGAGTGAATGTAAATATTTTACAGTGCCACAAGGTATATATGTGTTTGCAATGCTGTAATAGAAAAGCCAATTAGAGGACTTGAATCATTCTCCCCATGTTTCCTGTTTGAAAGCAGCTAAGCTGCTATGTACATTAGCCCTCAAAGGCCAGGATGGTATGCTGTATTTTTATTCTTTTTTGTCTCAGCATTTACAATATTTGTCTGCCAGGGGAGATGGTCTGTTCCTCTATAGCTCTTCACCACCTTAGTCCTGAAGAGTTTCTAGTTTTCCTCCATTGTTACGGAATTAGCGGGTACTGGGGGTAGTAGCAGTAGGTACTCATGGGTAGCTTTCTACCCATGTGTGTCCTGAGTAAAGGGCTTTTCTGCTGCTGGTTGTTCAAATGCAGCACAATGAAGTCCTGAATGTCCATATTCATTACAAATCTGATGGACTTTACATAAATAATGATGTTGACTGGATGCTCTAGACCATATATGTCCAACCTGCTAGTTTTATGTCTTTGTCGCCCTTTGTCCTCTACAAATATATATATATATAATCAATAATTTTTCCAAACGTTTTCAAGAAATGTTTCTTTCACAGTGTTCCAATGATGCGATCCAGATTTTGTCAGATGGACACAAGTGCTTGTAAACCTTAGTCTGTTCCATGAAAAAAGAGCAGTAGTGCCACTTAGCTAAACATGTGTGGCTTATCTGAGGGTCTCAATGCTTGCTGGCTTTGGTCACCATTCCTTCAGCAGGAAACCTCCTTTGCTCCTTAGAAAGGTGCTCTGGAAAGACAGTGAGCCTTTCTTTCATTTGCCGTGCAGCCTTTTTCCTTCTGCCTGTGCTGTGCTTTGCATGAAGCACAAGGTCCCTTCCCCGCCCCCCCCCC
>VXAB01010067.1:46354-117092 GCA_013399175.1 Odontophorus gujanensis | reverse complement strand
CCCCCCCCCTTTTGCATTGTTTCCTGTCCTCTCTTTTTTTCTCTTCCTGTCAAATATTTAAGCAGAGATTTCCTTTTGGGTGGTGTGCCAAGTGGCATTCCAGCTCCTTTACTCCGTCCCCTTTGAAAATAAAAAGGCTGACCTCCATTTCCATAACCAAAGAAGGGACAGGTAGCCTTTGTTTGCATTCCAGAGCATGGTTGTTTTTCTTAGCTTCACACCAGAAGAAGAGAAATCTTGCTATTATTCAAAGAGGAATTAGCCAGTGACCCCAGCAGCAACAGCAGCTAAATGGGTGGTACGAACTGACCGCTTTATAGAGATGAACCTTTGGTTTCAGCCAACTTCTTCCTTCGCCCTCTTCCTCTCCCTGGTCCCCATAAGATTTCACTTTTTTTCCTTGCGCTTGAGGCGCGTCAAACCTTGGAATAGCCCTCACAGGCATTAGTCACCAGTGATTAAAATAGCCACTATAAGCAGGCAAGAGCCTGCAATGATTTGTGTTAAATTGGGTGTATCTGCTTGTAGCAAGGGTTGCTAATTTGCAAACCTCCCTTGTTATTATCATTTTTATTAATAGCACCAAGGGGCTCCAGCTGACATGAAAGTTTTGTTTCATCCCTTGCTGTACAGAAGAAGGAAGGAGGAGAGCTTATTGTCTAGATGAGCAACATAAAAATAGGGAGAAAAACAATGAACTAAACTGAAGGTGTGCAAATTTCAGCTTGGTCCAGAGAGATATCCCAAACTGTAATTGCAAACAAGTACCTACAAATTCTCATCTATAAAGTGAGGAGAGTAATATGACCTCTCAGGGATCGTGTGTGGCTTTAGGGTCCAGTTCTAGATGCATACAAGATCCTTGACCTCTCCTAGCAATCTAAGTGAAAAGTCCACTTGTTGGAGATTGATGTAATATATTAGTCCAAATCAGTCAGTATGTTGGGTTTCCTTACGCTCATTTGTCTCAGTGGTGCTTGGCAGTCTCAATTCTAGTACTTAAAGGAAGCTGTAAAGATTTACTCCATATTAGCCCTTTAACTCCAAAAGGAAGAGAAATCCCAAACCCCGTGGTTTCACCGCTCTAAGTCTTGAGTTCTGTCCCTGCTGATGGCTCCTGCATAGTGCATGTCTTTGATCCAGAACAGAAACTGGAAATCTTGTAAGAACAGCTTAGGTCAGGCTGCGAGAATATCAGAAGGGTTTTTCCCTTTGTGTATCTGCTTCCAGCAGAGAGGAAGTAACAAAGAATGTGTTTAAAATCAATGGAATTAGTCAATCTTCTTTGACTCATAATAAAGATTTGGATTTTTGGAGATATTAAGTGAAGTTCTGGCTCTGATTTTGTTTTGTCTGAAGTAGTCACATATCTCTGACTGTATAATAAACTACAAGATCTAAGCAGAATTGCTAGAGGTCTGTGCTGCTCAGCAGTGTGCCTCAGTCCTGCTGTGAGCACTGGCAGCGATAGGAGCAGCTAGTGGTGTTATGAGGAGGGCACGTTTCTAAGGCTCAGTTGCTAATTTGCATGTTAATGTCTGGTAAATGAAGCTAAGCAGAGCAACCTGCAGATGGTTTAGATGCAATGGTACATAATTTAAGGCAGCTGCCACCAGATTAAAACTGTAAGCACTTTGCTTGTGGTCAGGAGGATCTCTGGTTCAGAAAAGGAGCTAATAGCATGTTGAGCACTGAGATGCAATTAGTTTCCTTTCCGTTGACAAGGCTTAAGCACAGGCATTTGGAGTACATAGAAAGTGTGTGGGAGATGTTGCACCAACATGTGAGCATGTAAAGCTGAGAAGGTTGAGTTATGAAGCTTGGGAAGATTTCAGAGTGGCTGTCAGTGGATGTGCAGGGGAATAACTGAGGGTGAGCTGGGAAAGTTAATCAAAGCATCTCTTCAGCCCATTTGTTTCCTTTTTTTTTTTTTTTCTGTGAAAACATCATGGGATAGAGAATGGATATTTGGATCCTGGCTTTTCCTGTAAGTAGCAGGAGAGTTTGTCTGAGAGCTTTGCAGCCCTAGAGGTGGTGGGGCTCTGTCCTCCAGCTGAAGTACTCAGGGAGGGTTGTTCTTGCCAGGGAGTTATACTGATTTGCTGACACTGAACGTCTCGCCTGTTCATGCTATTGCAGCTTGGACGATCCCTTTGGGGTTTCATCCTGCCTGGTGGTTTAGTTCTCACTTGACTACTGGGAGGCAAGGATGTGAAGAATCTGCACAGCAGCAAAAATACCTTTTTTATTATAAATTTCCAAAGACACAACCTCAAAATACTCTGAGAACCTACCCCAGGGAAAGGAACTCCAAATATCCAATTAAGATACCACCACAGCCCCTCATTATAGTGAGCTGAGAGCTCTTGTTAGATCCTGCCCAACCCACATCCCATCTTACTTGAATTCCCTAGATGGTGAGGGAAGTGAAGGGAAAAGGAAAGGGAAAGGAAGAGAAAGAATAGGAAAGGAAAGGAAATCCCACCCTAGCCAACTTCCCAAATACTGCTCAGTGTGCACTGATCCTATAACATGATTGATAAATTTGAGGAGTGAGCTGAGGTCAGAGCTTCAGGATGCTGACTTCCTGTGCGATGAATGAGCTTTTTGTGTCTATGTATGTGTGCATGGTGGAAGATGATCGTGTTTGTTTCTTAAAAATCCTCAGACACTCTCCAAAGAATTCCAAATTTAAAGCAGTGTAAAATGCTCCATCAAACGTGTTTTACAGACCCTACATCACAGCCTGTTAAATCTTCCCCAGTGGCTGTTTCTGAGTGCTTTTGAATGATCTCTTGATAGTGGCTTTCTTGCTGCTGGGTGGAGTCTTCACAGGAACTGTGGATAGTTGTTTTACTAGCCTGTCTGGATGGAGAGCCTTGGAGGATGCTGCTTTACCCTACATCGTACAAAACATGTAAAATATATTCTGCCTCCAAAAATAAACAAGGTAGATAAATACACGTGGCTGTGGTGTAAGGCAGGAAGCAGTGAAGCAGCTGGGGCAGGGACTGGCTTTCAAAATGAAAAGGGTTGGCAGCATAGCCCAGTTATCATGCAGAGAAGTTTTCCTAGACCTCTTTTTTTTTTTTTTCCATAGTGCCTAGGCATGGGACCAGGTGTGGTGGAAGCCAGAAGAAGGACTTGTAGAGATAGTTTGGGAAATCACTCTCATGGATGGGTTGCTTTGGAATCAATGAGCTCCTTGAGGTAGTGGTTAAGCTGTTAGCTTACAAAGAAGCACCACATCCTTGTCTCTTGCCAGCAGTCTGTTTCTTCACATAGTAAAGGAAAGCAGACATGAATCCTGATGGTCTATTTAGGGGAGTTCCATTGAGTTTCAGCCATTTATCCACTGCACCTGCATTGCATCTTATATGAAATAGCCAAGACAAGGGCTTGCAAACCTACTTGGAGGGCTGGATAGCTGGACTTCCACTGGTCTATTGGCACTAGAGGTGGTACCAGTGCAGCAACGTTGAAATGTGCTGTGGTAGGACACGATACTAGCTTCACTGCATCCCGACAGGAAAATAAACGTCTCAGCTCTTTCTCAGTATTTGTTTTCCAGCAATGTCTTGACTCTGCCTAAGCCTGCACAAAACCATTATCCTGTGGCATTTCTTCCTTTCTACAAATAAACAGAATGAAGGAGAGAGGAAACATGGCCAAGTGCTATAATGTTAGGAGTGATAGGACAAAATTAAACATGGCAAAACTACAGTTCAGTCCAAAGGAAGAAGAGTTATGATGTGTGATGTTTCAGACATGGCTAGGACTTGACTGTGGTGGGGCTGTTGTAGACAGAGAGAGACAGTTCCTGCCTCAAATCCATTTACAGTCCGGACAGATGACAAGTGAGATATGATGAGTGTTATAATCCTTTTTCTTCAGGGGGAGAATTTGGATACAGTCAGATCCCTGTGCCAGTGAGCAAGCTCTGAGCAGTGCAGCTGTTATCCAGGTTGTTTGGGACATTTTTTTGGAGATGTATCCAGTGGGGATATGGAAACTCAGATCTGGCCTTTCAGCACTAACACTTACTCTCGGGTTAGCTGGCTAGACGTTAGAGCCAGGCAGCAATCACCCAAGCTATTTCTGCAATGAGGAATATGTGCAGAGTCAAGCAAATACCCTCTCAGAAGAAATGAATTGCCAGCCAAATATAGATTATTTCATTTTGAGGGACACCATCCAATCTACTTAAGTTCTCAGTCGTTCAGCAGCTTTTAATGTACATTAATGCCTGTATTTATAATAACTGTGCATACTAAAAACTCGGTATTAGGCCCTTGTTGCTGACATATAATGTTAGACAAAGCATGCCTTTTCTGTTTGCTGAGACACCGAGTGCAAAAACATTTCACGTGTAAATATTCCCCTGTGGATTTCAGCCCTTTTCTTTTCTGTAAGAATAGGCAGGGTAGAGACAGAGCAGGGTAATTTTTATAGCAGGCTAGTTTCTGTTAAATGCATCTTCTGGCATCGCTTCAGCAAAATATATAAATGCTTATTTTGGGGTAGCTTTGATATGATTTAAACATCTGTTTAAACTTAAAGGTGAGCACGAGTACTTTGCAAAATAATTTTCTCAATGTCTTATTTGAGGGTACAACTGTGGAACTGTGCAGTTGTGATTTGTTTGAGCGGAAGGATTATGGCAGTTAAAGACAACAGGACTCGATTTATTATAAGCCCCAAGGAAGGACAGCAAAACTCAGGGGCGTGCTAATGAGGATCTTAGAAACCCCACTGAAAATTGTTAGTGACCAGGTGATAAAGTATAGCATCTTTTTCTCTGATAAAGCTAAAAAGTGGTGATCTTTCTTCTGAAATACTGTAGCAGAAGCACTAATGAGATAAATGTATTTATGCCATGAATAAAACGCCTGATGAAAACTAATACGAGAGACGGAATAACTGATTGAAGTGGGCCAGGATTGTCAGTACGCTCCATCTGCTTTGCATCATTGGGCTGGGCAAAACATCAGAGCATATTGGTGAATCTGGCACGCGTCATGTTATTTTTATGTCATCCTTATTCTTCCAGGGCCTGATCCAAGTCCAACTCAAGGCCATAGAAATGAGTGGACTTTCCTTTACATCAGTGAGCTTTGAATTGGTTCCTTCCTCACTCACTGGTAATGTCAGTAGTCCACAATGGTTCTCGGAGGCATTTTCACAGAGCAGTCAAACGCAACAGCGCTTTTCATTTTAGCGCTACGTTTTGACGATGTTGTTGTTGATGTATTGTCATGGCTGGAGTCCTGAGATAAAATGAAATGGGGAACATAGCATACTGAAAAAAAAAAATGTCCTGATTTAGTAGCTAATGAGAACTTTCCCAGAAGTGCTGAAATTCAATGGGATTTAGAATCCCAAGGATCCTATTATTTTGGAAAATGGACCATATGCTTTCAAAGCGTTTGGGCAGCTCTGAAATCTTCATCTATCATTTCTATGAAGAGCAGCATCAACCTTATGTAATATTACAGGAGACAGCCAGAACTGCTGAGAGTAAAACCCACAAAATGGCCTGATTTTCTATTGTTTCTGAAGGTGTGAATTCCCCTTTTCCTGATGTTAAGTAACATTTGGGTGTTGTCTTCTTCTGTTAAAAGGGGAGCCTGCTGTATGCTGTAAAAATAAGTTCTCTCATATGCCTGTCAACCCAGGCATCCCTCCTTACTCCTGTTATGTTTATTTATATATACACTTACAAAAACAATAATCTTACACTTGATTAATCAAGGTGATTCAGCCCATGCCTCCCACTGTCTTACTTTGACTCCAGTCTTATTCTAAAATACAGCCTTAAATATCACTAGGGTTACTCATAAAACATGGTGCTGCTCTGCATGAGTAAAGACTCCTTGAATCTGGCCTGGAGTAAAGTTACTAATTTTCAGTGAGAAGCAAAGCTAGACAAAGATTGCAAAATATTGTCCATTAATCTGTTCTTGAATTTTTAAGCACATATTTTGGTCTCTGTTCACTCGTGGATCTCTGAGCTAATGAACTTGTTGACAGGAATGTTCACCATAACAACCCATTTATAGCAAACATTGCAAGATCTTTGCACTCTTTCCTTCATTCAAAATAACACCAGTCTCCCTCCCCAAGAAACAACCTTCCTGTTTTAGAGTGTTGTCATTAATTGTGAATATTCACATTGGTACTATGTTTTGTTTGTTTTTCTACATCCTCCTCTGGCAAAAAACACAGAATTAAATCACTTTAAGTAGAATTTAATAAAGCAATGGGACCAAAGAATGACCTTGAAGGTCTAGTACCAAGAGACAGAATAGCCCAGAGGTAGGAACTGTATGGAGATGGGGTAATCAGTCCTGTGCCAACCAAAGGCTTCACTGAGTGAAGCCCTAATATAGGAACACTCTACCTGCAAGGCATTAAAGGTTAACATCTTTCGGGACCTCAGATACACCAGGCTATGTGTAACAGATGCGTAACACTGATAAATCATCTGCTTGTGACCCAGCTATAAAAACAAAAAAATTAAAAAAACCCACATTGTACAAATGGTTTAGTTACAAATTCTTTACCTAAAGATGTCCTTTCGTCTGCTCGTGGATATTTTCTTCAAGGAGATTATTCATGGAGCAAGGATCTAAAATAAAAATTGAGGAGGATGGAGCAAAGCTGGGCTTTGGTGAGTACATCCAAGCCCTAGATACATTGCAAACAATCTGAGCCTGTTCCCAAGCAACTCCCAAGTAGAAAATAGGCACAACTATTCTGAACAATTTTCTCAACAAATTGTTTGCCTACCTGTAGGATGTTTGTCAGAGCTAGGCAAAAGCAAGGGAGGTCAGCCATGAATTGTTGACCTCAGCTTGTTTTGGACAAGAATTATAGCTATGCCATGCTTCAAATTTCAAGCAGTTTGACACAGAGAAAAAAAAAAAAAACACTGTTAGAATTTTTATTACAATAGGAAAATGCAATTTTTCATTCTCTTCTTGTTTCAGAAGGTCTGAAGGGATTTTACTCAACTTCCTCTTCTACCTTCAGGCAGAAATTGCAACCCAATTTTGGAAAGTTCTCAGCATGTGCAAATAGGGGGTCATGATGGGAAGCTGCTGCTGAACACACTTTGTTGTCATGAGTGCTTCTGGGAAGCTACTGCAGACCACGTGGCCCCCTCAGCCCTGCTTCATTCCAATTCATATCTACCAATTGGAAAAAGTATCTGATCAAAATGATGGGAGGCTTTTACGTCTTAGGACCAGCTTTGATAGAGCCTTGTGTAGATGGGAATTTCCCACCAACTTCTGGAGTGCGAAGTTCAGTATAAAAATCAGCCTCTGTGTTGCCCCAAGCTTGGCAAAGTCAAATGCAGATTGCCCATTTACTTTGAGAACTGTGTTGCTGAACGTGTGCGCCCCAGACAAAACTGCAGGAAGGAGGAGAGGAATGGCATCTGAATTCAGGAGTTCTGCCTTCGGCAAAATCCTGTAATACGGGATGGGCTGTAGCCTGGACCTTTGGTGATACAAGACTTGATGGAGTTTGCATCGATACGGTTTTTTTTTTTTTGCCATATTCAGTGTTTAGTGAAACGTGGTGAGCCCTTACCAAGAGCAAGTGTTACCCTTGTAAGCATCTGAATGCTCAAGCCTGATTTAGACGCCTGAGTTAGACATTTTGGCAAAATACACTAGCATTATGGAAAATAAAGTCTATAGAATTGGAAAAATTCACTGGAAATTCACTGTTGTTACATCCACTGATTTGGAAAAATCAGCACGAAGGCGCAATCCCTGAAATAAATGGAAGAAAACATCTCACAGCCATCAGCAGGCACTGGAGGTCCCCAGCAGAGGCTGCCTGGGAGCATAGGAGCTACCGTGTGCAGTGTCATCAGCTAGGGAAAACAGCACGCTCTCCGGCCTGGGGCAGAGGCGTGCTCCTTGCCGTCGGTGCAGGTTCCTGGTGCTTCCATCTCTTGCTTGCTGATAGATCCCTGCCCCTAATTTGTGCTCCTACTCTGCTCCAGGCAGAGCTGGAGGAGACAGAAGGCGTGAATGGACAGCCAAGACAGAATGCAGCCAAGGGACTGGCTTGGCTCCGCGAGGCAAAACGCAAGCTGAGCCATTGGAGCCGGCTGTACACAGATGAGAAGGAAAATGCACAAAGTGATAAATAACTTTGCTCAGGCCGCCAGGAAGGGCTGCCAGAACATTCTCGCTTGGCTATGCTCTGACTTGGCTCGCCCTCCGCCGGCCCCCTCCTGCACAGACAAAGAGCCGAGCCAGAGCCACGCATGCATCTCGGGGACAGCTCACCCTGGCCACTGCTGCCCCATGTCCAGTCGGCATCTGGTGGGAAGGCCCCAGGATGGAAGCGGGACCTTCCCACAGCTCTGGGGGCTGCCAGAGGAGGCTCTGGGTCCCCCGGCACCTCTCCCAGACTCCCCTGCCAATCTGAGCAGCAGAACAGTCTCTGCACCTATACAGATAGCAGACTGGTGCTTCCTCCTGCGGCGCTGGCAGTGCCTGTGCCTGACTGCAGTGGAAGGAGAGATGGGTCTCGGAGAAGGTTTATCAGGGAAAGAGAAGTGTCTGACTTTCTCAGTTCAGCTGGCAGCTCCAGAAAAGCTATTGTTGCAGCATTTCCAACGACTCGTTGCCTCACTGATCTGTGATGCACATTGAACATATGTCTTTGTTTAGTTGCCCATTATTTAACCTAGATTTTTCCCCTCTTGAGAGATTACAGCAAATTCAGGGCATATGAATGGTTTAATTTATCATTTTCCAATATAGATTGTCGTGCACTCGTGTGTAGTGAAAATAATTTGTTGTCAAGTTATCCAGTTACCACCTCATTTTATATGCTCCATAATGAGCTATTTGTAATGATCCATATTCAGAAGAAGTCTAAATAACCCAAATATTGCCATCTCACTACAGATAGCTACTAGAGATTTCAAGCAGCAGTGAATCATACTGATCTCTGGGAGAGCTATGTACACATTTTTACAGACATGGTTTGCTACTAGAAAATCCCTTTTCAAGAGTACCCTCTCTGCTTTTGAAACCTTATAGACTTTGGAAAAAGTTTCCATTTTTTTTTTTTTTAAAAAAAAGGAAGTGTATTTCAATTTGAGGGAAAAATATAATTTTATTGGATTTTTTTTTCCAAGGTGTGTTTCTTTTTCCTCTTACCATGACATATTTCTTTTACAGCGGGTATGTCTTTCCATGGGATTCTGCTTACAGCGGTAGTGACTGAAGATTACATGGCATGCCCTTGTGCTAAACGTAAGTTATTTTCCCAGTCTCTTATAAAACCTGTTGCTCAAATCAATTAGTGCGCTTTTACCCCAGATTCAGTCCCCTGGCCCTAAATGCCCAGAGGTTGCTCACTGCAATGGAAGAAGATGGGTGGGTGTTCAGGAAGGTGGTTTATGCCATCTGAGATCCAAATGCACCTCACCTGTAGCTTCTCACAGCCAAGGCAGCTTATTATTCGCCTGCTTAAAGATCCTAAGTTAATCACATCAGTTAGGCACCTGAAATGATTTAGCCTGCACCTGGCTCAAGCACTCTTTTTTGTTCCTTTGTTGAGAGCAGGAGCCCCAGGCTCCATTCTTAATGTTTTAGTGCCTGTTTCCTAATCAGTCGGTCTGATGCAGTAGCTGCCTTTGGGGATTTAAAATGTAAGTTATTTCTACTGTTATTTTATGACATGACTTGGCATGAGGTGGCATAACCATTTGGTTTGGACGAGGGACCAGCGACTTGGATGGGCTGACAGACTATAGTCAGAGCCTAATGACTGCCTGCATGCTGCTGGGAGGAACCCCCTGGGGTGGCAGGGGACTGCTGCCAGTTCTGCTCTGAATTAACATCCTCGCTAAGGAGCAGGCAGGCAGAAGGGCGAGTAATGCTGAAAAGCCGTGCCTTCAAGCTGCTGAGAAATCAGCCCTTGGAAAATTGCTTGGGTAGGTTGTTTGGGCTGATCAGACAGATAAATAATCAGCAACCCACGCTGTGCCCCGGTGTGCCTTCGCATTCGAGATGGATGCAAACATGAGAAGTCGTTAGCAGGGAAATTGCAGTAGTTGAAACTGAACTGAAATTGTTTGCACTCAGAAGTGATCTTTAGGCATGTGATATTTATAATGGGAGCTGCTAGCTCCATTTTCTGACTTCCAAAGAGAAATGATGATCTTAGGTAGAAATATCACTGCCCTGTGTATTCTCCAGCTGATAAAGAAAGATTGCAGAATAAAATGGGGTCTCCTACAGTAGTAAAGAAATGAGAGAGATTTTTGAGAGCTGTTCTGCAGCACTTCTGTAGTAGAAGAACACCTCAGAGAAAATCCCAAGTGGAACAGGAGCAAGAGATTAGCACAAGATAAATTCTAAACTTGGTGCTTCTGGTTTTCTAGCTCTTTTACAACTGCATTTCCAACCTCATAGTTAAAAATAATAATAATGCTTTGTTCAATTAGAATAACACTGTTTTTCTTCTTTAACTTGAATGATTCTGCAAAGGAATTTGGATAATTGTGGAAAGCACTGACACCATTTTTGTTTCATTTTTATTTTTTTAAATTTTGCAGAATACATCGATATTAATTTCTCTGAAACACATATCTGGTTCCTCATTTTTTGGAATTGCTGATTTCTGTTGTTTGAAAGGGGTGGTTTCTTTGCATTTTCTTCTACCGTGGCTGCTCCAAAAGTAATGCCTCCTATTTTATTACTTTGGCCCACTACATCAGATGTGGATGTTGGTGGTATGACAGCAGAGGCTCAACCTTCCCATCCAGATTCTATTAAGTGTTGTTGCCGGGTTACAGATGGCAGGAGAGGGGCAGTTTGACAGAGTGGCATCAGGCAGTGTGGAAGGAAGAAAGGAGTGTCACTGAATTCCTCTGTGCAGAAAAAATGTCACCCATTGACATTTGTCAGTGCTTGGTAAACCTTTTATGGAGTCCAACCAGTGGATGTGATCACAGTGAGGCAGCTGGTGGTGTGTTTCAGCAGTGGCAGCAGCTATGTGAAAAATGAGCCATGTTCTGGATGGCCATGCATAGCTGTCATGTCATGAAATGAAGAGGATCTTAATCAGCTCACAGAATCATAGAATACCCTGAGTTGGAACTCATCTGCATGAATTGGTGAATTATGACCAGGGAACTGTCCCAGTCATACAGAGCTGAATATTGGTCTCAATTATGTTTTGTAGCTGAGAATTTGCTCTGTTAAACAGTGTTATTGTGCCCTTTATATCTGTGGCAGTTTCCATGGAAATAAATAGGAGGCATTACTTTCAGAGCAACCTATGTATTTCTTGGTCAGAACAGGCCCTGATATTTTAGTCATATTAAGTAATTTGGCAATGAAGGCGATGTGCTCTAGGTCATCTGGTATATATTTTGGAAGAGTAATAAGTGGCAATGAAAATGGATCTCCTGTTCTGCAGCACTGGCATGAAGCACCAGTTCAGGAGTGTCTTGGCCTTTTTGGCACCAGTGCTGTCACACAGGAAAGAAAACTGGTTGGAAGCATCATCCAGAAGTGCTGGGGGAAGACTCTTGTCATGGTGTTGGAGGCAGTGCTAGGGCTCCAGCAGACCACCACTGAACCACTGCAAGATGGTGTCCTGGAAACTTGGGCACTTGTAGTTTTGTTGCTGGTCTCCTCTCTGTCCATGGTCGAGTTCCTGAAGTAAGTGTTGAGGGCTGATAGTGGTTTGTAACTTTTCCACATGAGAGCTGTGGGGTCATGGATGCTGTAGCCTCTACTTACTTGCTTTAGGAGGACAGGTACTGCAGGTGGGATAATGGAGAGAAGGTACACTGAAGCTGTTCTTCATCCATGGACTATGGTCTGTTGCTGTTTTGATTTAACATCGTAACATTGTCCTAGCTTGACTCTCTGCATTTACAGGCAGAAGTTCAGTTAACATGATTCCTGCTAAAATGAACGTGGGTGTTATTCATGTATCAAATTGCACTAGTTTAATGAACTCCCTATGAAATAATGTCTTGAGTGATAGCAGGATGAACTGGGGTAGCCCTGAAGTGATGTGAAATAACCATAGTGATAGTTCAGAATCCTGGGCTGTTGCTGTGGCTACTAGCTGGTTTGACTTCCCATTGCAGTGGGGGAATATTAGCCAGGAGACGACTCATTGCTGAGGCTCCCGCGTGACAATTGTGCTTTCTGCCAAACCTCCTCCCCCTGCAGGGCTGAAGCAAGGCAGATATCAAACTGTTACTATCGTTGGTTCTTGCAACATACCCCAACTGGTAAATTAGATTTTTCAAATGTCATTAGGAGAAGGTATATTTTGAAGATGTACTTGAAAGGTTTCACATAGGCTGCTTTTTTCTCCCCCTCAAAAAGTTTGTTAATTGAAAGTATTGGGTGTCTGTAAGTGAAAAATTGTCTGCTTTCCACAGAAACCCATTATATTTTCCACAATATGAACTATCCTAAACTGAAGAATTCTAACCATAAGCCAGAGAATCCATTCTGCAAAACAGCACTGTGACGCCTTGTAAAGCAGGTGATGCAAGAAGCTCTCCCAGTGTGCAGAAGTCCTAAATTCATGCTGTCAAAGAGCTCCTGTTGACTTAAACCCTGGAAAAAAAAGTGTCTGCTATGCTCTAGTCATTCAGTACTCCTGATGCTTCTGGTCTTTCTCCACTCTTCCTTCAAGACATCAACCAGGAAAACTGTCAGCAGAAAAGCAGTCTTAGCATGATCTGAAAATAGAGCCCTTCTGTTGTCTTTGCCTTATCTGTGTAACAGTGTTGAAAATCCAGACCAGTGTGTTTCACAGTGTGTTTGAAAGAACCTTCTACAGACAAGACAGCAATGCTTCAGACAACTGTTAGAAGAATCTCCACCTATATTTCTAGAGATTGAGTTGAATGTATTTAATTTTCACACCCATCATTGCATCTACAAAGCCTCTTAAAACTGCAGAGCTGGGATTCAAAAGGAAAGGTAGAACAGCAAGGTGTCCTGGTGCACAAAACTTTTCATCATGTTTGACAGTGTTGTGCTTTTGATGTTTTGGTAGCCCAGTTTGTGAGATTTAGATGTATACTCTATGAGGCTTGCATCCTGAGAGGTGTCTAGTGACAGGATGAGAAGTAATGGCCTCAAGTTCAAGGTTCAGTTGAATATTAGGATAAACTTCTTCCCAGAAAGAGTGGCTGGGCACTGACACAGGCTGGCCAGGGCCACGGACTCACCATTTAGTGGGAAATGTTAATAGTAGATGGACTAGATAATCTTAGAGGTCTTATCCAACCTTAATGATTCTGGGATTCTATTCTATCCCAACACTGTTTGAAAAGAAATACTACCACCTCATTCCAAGGCGGTTACTGGGGCAGAGGTTTTCAGCCATCCCTCTCTGCCTGCTCCTGCCATGGAGACTTGTAATGGAGGCCTTCCGTGGGGTGAGTGAGGCTGAAGGGGGCCTAGAGCAAAGGCAGCAGCAGCAAGGAAGCCCCCAGATTAATGGGTCACTGAGATCACAGCACTTCTATGTTCAGCCTCTAAGGATGCCTGAACTGGGAGACAAAGGACTGTAAGTAAATTCAGATGACTCATGGAGGTGGGTCAGGATGGAGAGGCTAATCCCTGTCAGTTCCTGCAGAGCACGAAGAGGCACATCCAAAACAAGCACATCATCACCAACCTCTGAAGAGGCCAGAAGATGTGAGGAGACTTTCATGGCTGGCCTCTTGCATCCTTGCAAGGAGCAGGGCTGGCCACCTGGAGACAAGCATCCCGGGGCATGATGGTGGAGTGGGCCTGTGGACACCTCTCCATGCCTGGGAGTTTTAGCGCAACGGAAATAATTTTTCTCTTAAATAAGATCTTTTCCCCCTCCCGTAAGGCCCCACATTGAACTTCACTGCATTGTTGCGACATTATTTCCAACATCCGTTTAATGAGGAAAAAATGGTTCAGGACCCCACTTTCATCCCGCCGTGAGTCAGTACTGTGTGTACATAACAGTGTGCAACCTTGGTCACATCCAACGGGGAGTCCAAGCCGGCACCCAGGGCGCCTGGAGGATGCATGACTCAAGAAGATCTGCTAGGAGGATGGAGCTGCTCCCAGCCCTTGGGAGGTGTGAAGGTGGGAGATGCTTAAGAGCCAGACCTCAGTGCTTGGTCCTGGTGATGGCCACGCTGAAGAAAACCAGGATGTTAGGGATGGTCTGTGTTGCACCAAAGGGCATATTTGGAGCCTGCTAAGGGGAAAAGAAACTTGGACGTAAATTTGTGTTGTTTTACAGTTGCACCAAAGTGTAAGGCAGCTCTCTCCTTGCCCTGCCTCCCCTCCCCTTTTAATGTCCCTTAATACATAGAAATAAAGATCCTTTATGTGGATAAAAGTAGAAGGCACCTCCCCTAAGCATGTTTTAAAAATGCCAAAAGTAGTCCCAAAGTCTCAACCAAAAGCGAACATCGCCAGGATTTCTGTGGAAAATGTCTGTGGCTGGAAGGGGCAGGGGAAGGAACCTGAGCTGGGGCTCAAGGGTGCTCTGCTGTGCCCCCAGCCCCACTTCATGCTGTTCCCAGCACCTCATGGCCATGGAGGGACTGGCCCAGCTGGGATTCAGCTACTGCTTCCCCCCCCTCACCCCCCCGGGGGGGCAGCCTGCCTTTGCTATGGGCTTCCCTGTCCTTCGGCTGACAGTTCTTGGCAGCTCTGGTGCAACGTGTTGTTAACAGCAGTCTTCCTAATTAATGGGGAACATGTGTGAGTTGCAGAAACCCGTTTCTTTTTTTTCCTTCTTTTTCTGTTTTGTGGAAATACTGTAAAACTGTTATATCCACTATTAAAGCTGGGGGGGAGGGGGTTTACTATCTTCTTATCCCAAAGGTTTCCTTTACCTCAGATCAACCCATTTTGGGAACAGGCACTTCGCTAATCCCTGGTTGTCTTTTCCTAAATGCTTTCACACATCTGCACCCCTCTGTCCTGCATTCCTGCCATACCATCATCTTGTCCTAATGAGAAGTAGCAGCCTTCAGCACTGCCAAGTTCTTTTTTTTTCTAAAGAAAAAATCCTGTTTATCAAAAAGAATTTCAGAAGTTTGTTGCTTTTTTCCATTCATTAACTTAAATTTTTGCAAAAGGAAAAAAAAAGAAAAACTTTTGCTTTCCCAACTGTTTTCCCCTCTTGAGTAATAAGAAAACATGTTTATATACCATCTGGCACCAGCGTATTGTACAGATGAGCTGGCAGACTCATGCCTTCAGTTCACCTCTAGCTTAAAAATAAGGGTCCCCTATCACAGGTGATCTGCTAAACCCTCTGCTGCAGCCTCCAGCACAAAGACTGCTTGGGGCTGGCTTAGGAATAAACACCAGAAGATAATAAAGCATTGCACATATCTATCCTCAGCTGATGCCAAACAGCAAGTGTTAATTGAGCCCAGTATGGTGCATGAGGTCTCTAGCCCCTTGTGCATGCACTAGGGCCCAGAGGGTGCAAGCAGAGTGTGCAACTCCACACTGAGATAATATGCTCCTAGTAAGTTGGACCTGGCAACCCTGTGTGGTATCCTATAATGTAGAGCATAGATGCCTGTACTATCTCTTGCAGATAGACATTGAGCAGGGACCATTCTCAGACCTCCATGTGGTAAATAATGGTGATATAGGATAGACCTATAGTAATGTGCATGGCCCTTCTTTGAGAGATGAGCATCCTTTCATGTGGACAGAGCCTCGTTAATCTAGCCTCCTTGAGGGGAGATGTTCCTTTTCCCACTTTGCAAACATTAAAATAGTAAGAGAATGAATGACAAAGGAAAGTATTGTTGGTGGAAACTGTGAGAAAGCTGTAATGTGCACCTGCCCTTCAAAGTCTCACCAAGGCTTTTGGAGTTATATAGAATATGTAGGAGAAGAACAGAATTATGTTATTCTGGCTTTGGGAAAGTTTAATCTTAATTTTTCCAGGAGAATACTATTCCTGCTTTTTTATTTATTTATTTATTTTGTGTGTGTGTGTGTGTTTTGCATTAAAGAACAGGCTCTGAAATTCCACAGATAACACATTTTCCTATATTTGCCCCAAAAGGGGGAAAAAAGAGAAGGGCATTTGTGAAACTCTGTCCTCAGTTTCATGTGGATGACAGCAGAAAACTTAAGACCAAGGCATCAAATGTTTCACTTCTCATCAAATTCATAGAAATGTCATTTTTTTCCAGGTCTACCAGAGCCACAAATATGTTAACATAAGCTGATATAACCAGTACAGCTAATGGACCAGATCCACAGCCAGCATTAGCTGGCATTGCCCTGTGGTGTACTTGTTACCCTAGCGGTTTGCCAACTATGGTATCATTTTCCAGATGATTTGTATGGAACTATGGCAACTTATATCCACTGAGGGTCTAGCCAACTCAACTGACACCCACCCAAGAGGACCTGGATTTGCAGAGCTCATAAACCAACCTGGAGAAATGGTTAAATGTCTCGCCTTTATGTCAAGTCCTTTGCACTGCATTTCAGGACATTTTTTTCTGTGGCAGTGCATTTGCATCCAGTGACCTTGTGACATACCTGGAAAACCTCCCAGCAAGGGTCCATCCCGGTGAAGCTGCACTGATGCAAGGAACACAACAGTGGTATTTTGCTTTGCAGAACAACCGCAAAAAGGAAGACAAGGGAACGAATGGATGAAACTAGAAGAACTCCTAAGATGAAAGAAGAGATGGGGTCATTTCTGAATGACTGTAACAGAATTTAACTGAGGTTACTGATCTGTGACAACCTTGAAATTCTATAGACACTGTGTTTTTTTCCCCACAGCCTGCCAAGACCTTGCTGACACATCCAGCACAAAAAAAGAACCAGCATACACTGTATCCTCAAAGGCTTCTGGATAATCGTCCTCTAGCGTATTTAATGCTTTAGCATGCAGAAGCAGAAGATTCCATCTTTTTCTATCTAATGAGAAGCAAGTTAGTCCTTCCATCTGCCATTTGGTTCTCAGAATGAACTTCCAATTCCACCTTTTTTGTGTGCCTTCAGACAAAGTGTGCCTTCAGGTCTCCTCCATTTAAGGCTCTCTGTCTACTGAGGAAAAATCCTACCATGGTCCTCAATTGCTTTTATGTTCTCTGTCAATAAAACCAAGGGAATGATGGGTATCTTGATCCTGATACAGCACTCTTTTCCCCATTATGGCCAGTTTGTATGTATGTATGCATATAGGCTGTGTACAGCTGTAAAAGATACACCCTTGTTAGCATAAGGCACTGTTTTCTGGGCACTGGTGTCTAAGCTAATAGTGTTTTCAGGTTCAGGCAACACAGCCTCCATTAGCTTTTAGATACTACGTCACCTGTGTCCATAGCTGGCAGCTCTGCCTGCCTGTCTCTGCTAGCACTAATCTCACTGAAGCCCAGGAGCAGATCATAGGGGTAGTGGGGCAGCTGCCCACCCCGAGCACACATGACAGGGTCTGTGCTGCAGCACTTGTCCTTCCAAGCCTTTGTTCAGCCTTGCTTTGGCAGAGTTTGCAGCTCTGCATACCATTTTTTTGCTGGACACTAGCTTTGAACTCCACGTTGCCTTTCGACTTCAATTCTCTTGACAAACTGCTCCATTGAATCCATGCCTGCCCAGAGCCCCTCTTTATTTCTTTTTCTCTTGGATTTTAACCACTATTGGGCTGCAACCAGGGGCTTCAGCAGACATCTTCAAAGCAACCTGTTTCAGTCTACAGCTTGAGATCACTTGTAAGTTATTTTGTGGCCAGCCTTCTTTGTGCAGTCTCTGCTTTAGAGCATATTACTTACATGTTTCTTCTTTGTGGGTAGAGAAAAAGGCATTCCTCTGATTTCTGGCCTGTGGTATCAGAGCTAGCTTTTCTTCCTGCCAAGTAGATCAAGCACTTCAGGACTAACAGCTGTCAGACATAAGGCTGCTTGTCTGATTCATCCTACAGTTATCCTATAGCTTTCTAGGTAGAGCACGGAGTACTATAAAAGCTTATTATATTTTTAGTACTTCACTCCTGGTAAAATATCCAACCACTTTGTTCAGCCACCAACTGTCTTTTTTTTTTTTTTTTTTCCTTGTGTACAGCAACCATCTAGTACTTGTATAGGCTTCAGAGAAACCTGTCTCAGATGCACCTGTTTTCCAGCAGCTGCCCTTGACTAGGGGAGTGGCTCCTCCTTTGAAAACGTCATTACAGGGCACAACCCATCTGGACCTGATTAGCTTGGTGGGAGGGGCTGGCACCTGGTGTTAATACAAAGAGAAAGAGGCAGTGAGAGTTGTTTTCTGCACGACCTCCTAGGAAGGAAGGAGGTAGGAATGGAGGTAGAGAAAGGTGTTTTCCAGGAAGAGACTAAGGTAGAGGTGCTTATTTGAAAGCATCTATGAATCAGAGCTGAGGCAGGCTGTAGTTAGTAGAAGTGTTAGCACATTGGCTTCCTGAGCTATGTGGTATAGGCAGATGAAGAAAGAGTGAGGTCTTCGGCATGCCTGTTCTTGTTGTTTTGATGAGAAAAGGTACGTAGAGAGGCAGGAAGGTGTTGAGGGGTAACTGAGGGCTCTTCTTTGGTGCCTAATCAGTACAAGTTTCGGCTTCAGGCTGAGCCATTAAGGGAAATTTGTAGGCAAAGTTCTTCAGGAGAGCTCTGTAGGGAGAGCTGAGGTGGCTGATGGTACAAGTGGTTGCAGAAGAATTTGAGAAATAACAGATATGGAACAATTAGGATGTATATCATAATGCACTGCAGTTAGGTGTTAAATAGCAGGAGGGTATTGTAGAGGTGTATAACCATGCTTAACCAAGGAACCCCAATACTGGAGGTGATTTCTCCATACATCTCAGTTAGCCTCAGAGTAACTCAAATCCTCTCATTCCTTGTGCTCCGAGGTGAGTCTGGCAGATGGGTAGGAGGGGTGAGAACTGCAGTAATTCTGTGAATCTTGGAAAACAAGTGACCCAGGAGAAGGGATAGTCCTAAGCCTCTAGGACAATATGGAACTGCTGATTCCCTTTCATAAGACTGACTCAAATCTTCTTGAATTACTTGTAGACTGTAGCTTGATGTACCAAAGGGGAATAAAGAAAGAGGGGAACAGACCAAAATCAGTGCAGTAGCACCTTGCAAGTGGGTTCACTGTGGGACTGCAGTTGACTTAATAGTATGTAACAGCCTACAATGCTCAAGTGACTCATTGCCTTTGCTGTATTTGTTTATCTGTTCAAGCTCACCGTGTTAAGAGATTTACTACTGAGAAATTATAATCAATGCTTTTTCTTTGAAATATCCCTGATATCTGTGGGAGAAGCGTGGCCTAGCTTGTGTTCTGTACTGCTGTGGTAGGATGTGCAGGCAGATCAGCATTCTTCAAGCCAGCTAAAATTCTCACCAAGACAAAAATGACTTCAAGTTTCTCCCCTAGTTCTTGGTGATTTTTGGATAGGAGCACAGTAAGATAAGGGTGGGTTTCTATCTCCTAGGTAGTGGGAAGAGGTGGGAGATGCTGTGTTTGCTAATCCTGTGTACTGGGGAAGAAATGATAGAGCTGTCTAATGCCGAAGATGCCCTCATGCCTCAACTGTGTGAACTACTACCAACATCCATCCTCTTAAACTACAGGGCTGCTTTGCTTGTGCTTGTTGGCTTTTCCTTCAAGTAAGGATATGTTCATGCAGCCCACTGCAAATTAACATCTAAATTCCCTGCCTTACACTCTGCCTTCTAAATCCATTCACTTGTATTTCTTGGAAGTATAGCAGCTGCTAATTCATTAGTGTCATTATAAAAATAATTGCGCTGTTGATATTAGTGCAGAGAGTGAATGTCTTGTTGAAGGCCCATGGTGCAGGGTTTTGCACTGACATGCACAGAGGTAGAGCTGCTCTGATCTACAAGCTCTTGGCTGTGGGAGCAAAGTTCCTAAAATCACTCTCATATGGAGCGTTCTATTTTTGCAACTCAGCCCAGACTCAGCTCTTTCAGCTTGCCTTTTTCCAGTGAACTCTTCGAATATTCAGCTGAATTAAATTGTCACAGCTGACTCCAGGTTCTTCATTTTCACTAATTACCAAAATTGGCAATTTCCCTCTGACATCAGTATGGGTGTTGCCCAAAGAGTGACTAAATGACACCCTCAGGATTCAGCTCTTCTTAGATTTTAGATTGGTTTTTTTTTCTGTCTTCCTTTGGTGAGGGTGTGGGAGACTGTTTGATAGAGAACTTTCTGACTCAGCTCTCTTTGGTTACTTTTTTCCGTTAAAGGTAACAGATGCTCATTGTGACGTGAACGTAATTTCAGTACCTGCAGAGGAGAAATGACGACCGGAGCCACCCGAGCTTAAAGGTTAGTTTATTTCAAATGATTTTGACGTCAATAGGCAACGATATATATAGCAAAATATTTTTCCTCCTTACCACAGGGCCTTTAAAAGGATATCTTTGTTGTGTTAGTTGCCATAGCAGTGACTAGCGTGGTTATATACACATACGTGTGTATATGTGTAAGGAGGGATTCCCCAACCCCAGGGCTGATTGTGTTGGCTTCTGTGTGCTTCTGTGGTTGTATTTCCTCTTCCTTCCCTTGCTTCACATGCTCTGAGGCACTGAGGCAGCTTGTGAAGCATTTCCCATTTGGGAAATGGGTATATTTGGTCAAGCATCTTGAAGCGTGTGCCTTGTGTTTTGCTGGGCTCCTAATCAGAGGTTATCTCAGGAAGGAGGTTGCAGAGTTCTGCACTGGTGTTAGGGCAGTTTGTGAGTGGGCAGATGATGGAGATTTGCAAGATGGTGTGGCTCAGAAATAAATTAGGAGGCATTGGTGAATGTGTTGTTTATTATTTGCATGTGCTGAGATTGTGCTGAAAGGCCTTTGACATATTTAGCTGATCCTCACCTTAGAATAGATTTTATCTCTGTGCTCGTGTTTCAGAAATGTTCCTCCCTTTCAGCAGCGTTCTGTCGTACTCCAGAGATATTCCTGCTGGTGGTTTTTCTCATCATCCTTCCCTGTTTTTTCCCATTGTGGTCTGCCCTGAGCTCTGTGCCCTGCTAACAACAGGTCTTTGATCCAGATCTGAAATGGCCCCTGAATGCAAAAGCCAAATGGTCAAAAGGAGATTGAGAAATCTTATATGAGCAAGTTGTCATCTAAATCTGAGCCGTCTTCTATTCTTAAGTTTTACTGTATACGCACTGGTCCCTGCATGCTAAATGAGTGCATTAAGCGCTATGGTTACATCTGTGATGAGTTCTCATCAGTGTCTGTAGCAGTCTCACTTTCTACTGTCCTGCAGTCAGACGGCAGCAAAATATGAGCTGGTAATGGTAGAAAGCAAGTGACTACTTTCCTTTACTCTCAGGATATTGTTTGCTTCAAAAGTGTCACCAAACCTCACAGTGGTCCTGGATGTGGTGGGGGTGTAGGCTTCTTCCTCACCGCTTTCAGTAAGGGAGTGGAAAAGGTTACTGCTGTCTGAGAATAAATGGGCAAACCTCTTCAAACTGTGTGCATATCTCATGTCAATCTGGATGTGACTGTATGTTGGTGAAGGAAAAGCCTGTGTATACACCGTAGTCTTAAAGAGCAGAAAGTGCCAAGTGGACACCCAAACCAGTCTGAGGTGTTTTTTTTTGTTTGTTTGTTTAAACTCCTGCTTTCTTATGATATATTTCTCAGTGATAATTTTTTCATGCTGGGGCTTTTTCATTTTACCTGTGCCTCTGCGTCAGCATAGCCAGCTGAAATTCAGCTTTTTGCCTGTTTGTTACCAACAAGATGCTGGAATGAGGACTTGGCTGGCTATTGTGTTGATGACAAATGA
Source organism: Odontophorus gujanensis (assembly GCA_013399175.1). Classification (NCBI taxonomy): domain Eukaryota; kingdom Metazoa; phylum Chordata; class Aves; order Galliformes; family Odontophoridae; genus Odontophorus; species Odontophorus gujanensis. Next base: position 95,249 of record VXAB01010067.1, on the reverse strand, counting down.
AAGAGAAGCAAACATAGCTTGCTTGTCAGCAACTACAGTGGTTCATCAGGGCTGGCAGTGATAAAGACATGTTATTTGTTGATAAAACACACGACGCCAAGCTCTGAGAAGATGCTGAGATAGGCAGTATCTCAGTGTGATCATCTGCCTGTCTTGCCTGCATGAAATCCCAGCTTGTTGTGCTGACTTAACCTGCAGGGTTTGAAATTGGGCAGTTTCAGGTGGGCTGGATCAAGACGGACGCTGTGAGTGCATGTTGTTACTTTCTTCTCACCACTTGTCATGCCCCTTGTAGAGGTGATGTGTATGTGCACACATGCTCATGCTTTGTCTGCCTAGCATATATGCATCTGTGTTTTAACCTTCATGTATGTAATATATATGTGCGTATCTATGCAAACCATAGGATGCCTTATAAAAGCGTGGAGGCAGAGTGACCCAGTACGTGTGGCAGCCAGCCGGTGTTAAGCTTCAATCCGGCTCTGCCAGTTCCCTATGGGGTCATCTCACCAGTGTTGTATTGACTCTTTCTCTTTGTGTAACTCCTGCTGACGCTGCAGGCTCTTTGTGCTTTAAGTGTCTGCCTTTGTGTTGACTATCCCTGGTAAACTGTGCTGCGCCAGGTTGCAGCCCCTTGAGGGCAGATGCTGAGAGTCTTTCTTCTGGGTGATGGGGAAGATTGTCCCTTGCAGCACATGTATGTTACAGGTAGGGATGGCAGAAGTTGATGTGGTGTCAGCTGTGTACATGTACAAATGAAGTCACAGGACTGCAAGTCATCCCAGAGGTTGTTGGATGGGAATGAGAGTAACAGTGACAAATATGAGGATGTCCCCAGGTGTGGTGTGAGCATGGGACCTGATGAGAAGGCAGTGTGGAAACCTCCATGGAGAGAATATCTTCATTCACATCTCTGCCCTGCTGCTTGTGCAAACAAAGGGAGCTGCTCCAATAAATCTCTGTGGGAAGGGGTGCTGGAAAGCAGCATGTATCCAATTCTCATAATTACGGTGGTAGCTAGAATAGTAAGAAACAGGCTTTGGACCATAGAGCTGGCAGCATAAATAGCCAAGAGGCGCGGGATAGTGAGGAACGTGAAGCTGTGGAGGCGAGACGTGACTTTCCTAGGTTACGTGGTGGGGTAGCAGGGTAGCCAAGAACAGTGGCCCGACTCCCTAGCCGCTATCTTTGCAACATGACCACACTCCCCTCAGTAATAAGAGCCATGCTGAACCTTTGACAAGAGCCAGCTTGGCCCTGCTTTGAGTGGTCACCATTTTTGAGGTATTTTGTGGGGAAAGAATACCAGTTCAACAGTAAATAAACCCATTATTTTCTAGTTTTACACAGCAACAGAGGTACTAGAAGTGCTAATGTTGGGAAACCAAAAGCATTGCTGGCTTTTTTTCATTGCCCTATATCTACAAGGAGGCAGAATGTATTCATATCAGCTGTTACCTTTCAGGAGAAATTTTTCTTCTGAAGCTATTGCCTCTGTTTTGAAGTAGCTCAGGTGCTGGGTGCTCTTCCAAGACTTCTTGAGGTTTGCTTAATACAGGCACCATAGGTTGGGATGCAGGACTGCAGCAAATCTGTCTCCTCAGCAGTGTGGAAGATTTGATAAGTTAAAACCCTGCAGTAAGTGATCTTCATCTCATCAATTCATGCATTTGGATTTCATGAAATGATTTATTAATTGCACACAAGTGACCTCTTCCTTGAAAATATAGCTGCTGACCCTCAAGTACTTTCTACATGACAGTAAATAAATTGGTGTAGAGTTTATGAACACCAGGGTTGCTGGTCCAGGCTCAAAACAGCAGAGCCCAGTTAGTTTCAAGAGCTGGATCTCCACAAAATGTTCACAGCAAAGCCCCAAACTAGGTGCAATAAACCTAACACCAGCCAAGTTTGTAAACCTGGGCTGAATTGCAGGAAAACTCTGGGCCAGGTTTTGAAGAAGCCCTGGGCCAGGTTTCCAGTTAGCTTGAGGCCACTTTATAAAATAAATAAATAATACAAAACAAAACAAAAAAGGATCCTGATCAGATTTTGATTGTCCCAAGGGCTACTCTTGAAGAGCTTTTCACTGGCCAGGGTTTGAGCTCACTGCTGCCAAATCCCAGAACTACTGGGGGCTGAGTGGTGGCTGTGTCCGGAGACAAGTTTTGGCTATGCCTGCCCCTGATCCATGCAGGACCAATGCCCTAGGAACGTGCTCACAGCCCGGGCAGACAGCTTCCCCTATAGATTGAGGTGGTTTCATTTTCATTGGGTTTCAGCACTTGGCCTTTTGGACTGGATTTCATGCCAAGTTTTCCAATCCAAGAGGCCCACAGGGCTTGTGGACATGCAAAACCACCAATGTAACGAAAATTGGTTTAAAATTGATTTAGTTTGGAAAAAAAAAAAGTCCAAGCCACCATGTGGAAACATTTAGAAGAGTCAGTTACCAAGTTTAGCTAAATGGAAGTAAATGTATTTAAGTATGTCCATACAAAGCACTGGAGAAAGTAAATCTATTTACCATGGATTTTAATTAAACCAATGAAGTACTGGTTTAATAACCAGCAGTGAATAAAATTTGCCAAGGGACTGATAACCCTGCTTAGACTTCCAGAAATGCATTCTCCCAGTCACCTTTGAAAACTTTGCTGGATGTTTACTTTTTCTTTAGGGCATTGTTGTTTAGGTCCAGAGCCGTGAAGACTCTTATTAATATGACTAAACTGATTTTAAGAAGATCTGATCCCTTTGAGGAGCTTGGCTTGCACACCTCATTCCTAATAGCCTGAAGGGAGGATTCTACTCTTCTTGGTCAGCTGAATAATTTTGGCTGAGCTGTGGGATCCTAAATGACTTAAGTACGGGAACAATTAATAGTATTTTTTGGGAATCAAGTCTATGGAGTGTTGTAGCTGGAATCTCTAACTCTCTGGTTCCCCTGCAGTAAAGGGGTCTTGCAGGGTGAAAGGGGTGGAATAAGATTGGTTTAAGTCAAAGCAGCCCACTGAACTGAGCATAGCCCTTCATTTGTCTTGCTGTTGTGTAGCCTGGGTAATTGCCAGTTCAGGATCAGGAGTCCTTGCACTAGGCTTGGTCGAGTCTGGTAGCCATTCACAAGGCTGCAGGTAGAGCCATCCTGCCAGCAGCATGGAAACTTGCTGAGTTCTTGCTGCAGAAACCAGCAGCATCAACGGTCTTTGTCCTGCAGTCGTTCTGCTCTGTTTTTTTTTTTTTTTTTAATCTGTTTTTTTTCCCAATTTTGTTGTGTTTGGGGTTGTTTTCCTCCATTGGCATGGTGTGTGGAGCACAGGGTGCCTCTGCTCCCTGTCCCACCCGCCTGTGTGTGCGGCTACACCCATAAACACAGCAACCTCAGAAGTGACGTGATCAAAAGGTTTCAGATGGACTCTGTGTGTTATGAAATGATTTGAGGCTCAAAGCCCAAAGGGGGAACTCCATCATGAATTCTCCATGTATAACTACTTTGGGAAAAGGGATTAAAGTGGGACAGAGCCTCTCTCTTTTTCTCTTCCTTCTCCATGGCCCCTTTCAGAAAATTAGGGGGCCCCTTTCCAAGGAGAAACTGTTGAAAATTGCGCACTGCTTTCCCTTCCCCTTCCTCCTGAACATAGCCAGAACAGCAATATACATTTCTGAGGTTTGGCAGCAGCATCTGAAAGCATGTTTTTTGCCAGAGAAGGACTGCCTGATGGGGCCGAAGTGCATGTGGGTTGGGGGACGCTTGGGGAAGGCACGGCATGGCACCTGTACCCTCTGTTCTTGCCACTGCTATTAAGGATGTTATTTCCACTGTTTCCCCAAGGGTGCCTGATTATCTGGTTTATCTTCGTTCTCTGGGCTGTATCATCGGCCGCTGGAACGAGACCCGTCGGCTGAGAGTTGTGCCTGAACTTTGGTTTCATAACAACAGCGGAGACAGTTGTTCTTGCGACAGACCTCTCTTGGACTGAACAAAAACATGTACGGCCCATGTGCAGTCCATACAGCTGAGAAATACAGTGTTATTTCGGCCGGTCCAGAGCTAGCAATGATCTTGGTTTATTTTATACTTTTCCCCACTGTAATGTAGCTGCCTTCCTCTTTCCAGCCCCATTCCTGTCCACTTCCCATATTACATGGCCCCAGCCCCGTTTGCTTGCTAAGGGAAGGGTTGCTGTGGTTCTTGTTGCTGCAAAGTCTGAACTCCTATCTCATCCTCTAGGATTAATACAGGTTTTTAGCTTAATGTGGAATCTGGTGATGTCATCTCTTATGACACGGTGGAAGAATTTTCCATTTTGTTTCAGAATTTTCGCGGAAAGAATTGAGGAGTTTGGAGGGGGAGTAAGAGTTTTGCCCAATGAATGCAAAAAACAGAGTATTTTCATGGTTATGAAACTGAGTTTTTCCTGCATTCCTTCTTCTGCTCCTTTATTTGCTTTAAAAGGAGATGGGAGAGCAGAACCAGTGAAGAGGTATTCCTTCCTTCACTAGGGTTGCAAAATGTCAGCCCTCTAATGAAGCTTTGTCTTGAGCATTTTGTGAGAGTTGAAAACAAAAGGAATATTTTATTAGAAAGAAAGAAACCTTTATTAAACAAAAATTCTGATGAGTTCCCTTTATTGACTGTTAATTTATGTGCACAAACCTGTCTTCTCAGTCTGTGTTTGAACAGCATCTAGCATACAGTGGCTACAGATACGCTTTATGCCTCTGAGTGTGGCAGCAGTGTGAATAACACGCTTCACTGTTCACTTCTGAGTATTTCCTTATTGTCCATCACCATTATGGAACATAAATATGTGCTGTTAACTTGTCTCCCTCTTCACCCTGGGATGCAAGGAGGCATTTCTGCACCGGTGATACATTGCCCTATGGTTAAACCCTTCCGAGTTCTACCTTGAGCCCAAGGCAGTGGGGTAGATGGAGCTATTCTCACTGTCCCTGAAGTTCAAGCCCTCATCAGAGGAGCTGCAGCCATCAGCGTGGGAGAGGAGAGAGGGCCTGCTGTTGTTCGTGTTTGTGCATGGCTGGGTTCCACTTTGGCAGACAGGAGAGGCTGCAGTCTGAAAGCCGTGGGCTGATAAGTGGCTTTTGAGAGATAAGATATGAAAGACTCTGTAATTCTGGATGAGAGTGTTGGGTAGTTTATATGTGTAAGTCCAGATGTTCAGTAAAAGGAGCTGTTCCAGCCCTTCAGCTGTGTACGCCTGCTTGCACGTGTATGGTCTGGTGTGCTCATAGCCCTGGGCGAGCGACAGTCCTGGGAAGCAGTGAGCAAGGCACTAGGACTCAGGGGAGGCGTGGGGTTAATATTCAGTTGTGTAGCCTCTTGATTTCTCCTCTGACTCGCACCTCAGGAATGAGCAAGGCAGAAAATGCCTCCCTGCATCTGATGGATCTAAAGTGAAAGCAGTCACTGAAAGGTAATAAGAGGGATTGTCCCTGTCTCTAGCATCAGCTCTGGGATCCTAGTTTGTCTTGAGATTTGAGGATGCAGTTTGCTTATCGACGAAGCTGTGCAAGTACACCTAGTCCAGAAAATGCTTTTCTTGTGAAGAGCAGGCTTCTGTCCAAAACAGCTGCACCAGTTAACTGCTTTTTCAGTGTGAATCACAGCAGAACGAGGGCTGTGTTTAACTAGGAGTGTATCTTATCAGCAGCCTGCTTCTCAAACATGCAGTTACAGGGTGAGTACTGTTTTAGAAAGAGTCTGGCTCAGGGCCAGATTCCCAGCATCTGTCAATTGAGGGCAGCTTCCCTAAAACTGATGTGGCTATACTGATTTAAATAGGGTGAAAATTTAGCCCTAGATACTCTACAAGCAAGTGAACTATCAGTGTCCAGAGTTTTTCCAAGCACACACATCATTTTTTATCATCAGCAAGACCACTGCAGACAGTCAAACAGATATGAGTTGAATTTTTCTCTGGGCTCTGTGAGTTTTGGGGTAGATAAGTTGGCTCATCAAATGTGAGCTTGCTTAGCTGATGTTTGAATAGAAACAGGTGAACATGCGTATTTAGTGGAGCGATTTCAAAACCAGCTTTCCATGATTTATGCCTTTGCATCTCTGGAGATGAACTGTGTGTGGGGCCCTCTGCTATTTTGATCATCAAGCATCAGCAGGTTTCTCAGGTGTTTCCAGGGGGGATGTATCTCATGGGCCTGAGGGGTCTAAATGAAGTGATGAGAAAAACCTCTGCGGTATGGGATGTGCTCTGGAAAGACCCTTCAGAGCCTCATATGTTATCTGCATTTCTGTTCTCCTTGTCACAAGGATGGTGACTCTGGAAAAGGGCTGTGGCAGGCAGTGGTGGCAGCCTCAAGTTCAAACCAGTGCAGTTGGTGTGTTAGAGATGTATGCATTGTGGCTAATGTTTACCAGTGGGAAAACCCCATTGAGAGCCAAAAAGGGCCTGGTAGGCATCTGTTACTGCAGCGCAGGACAGCTCACAGGCTGAGGAGGAACAATACCCACAGGGTGGGAGAAAGACTAAGGTACAGGTGAAGTGTAGACTCACACAGAGCTCTTTAAGTATAAATGCATATGGCTTAGTGGGGAACGAGTTCTTCACTGACCTAATTGTGGTCTGATCCAACTTCCAAGTAGAACAAGAAGTGCTTAGACGCAAAAGTGACCTGATCAATGGCAGTGTGACCAGCTCAAGATGCCCTGTAGACATGACCTAGGAATGCTACCTACCTCGCCAAATCCTCCTATCCCACTTCAGGCTTTCAGATGTCACCAGCAGGTCCTGCTGGACACAGTTGCAGAGGAACATGATCACAGTGCTCTTCTGTTCCACATTACAGCCTGGAATCCACTTCTGTTACTATTAGCACACATTCTTAGTTCTGATTCACAGTGGCATCTCTCTCTGCTTCTTATTCATTACCCAAGCATCTTGGCTAGAAGGGGCCTGTTAGTGGCTTTGGCCATTTGGAACAAACGGTGGAATTTTATGGTAAACCCAGAGACACTTTATGGAGGTGTAATATCTTGGTTTTGGTTTCCATCACATTTTTATAGCACAGAGGCCAAAAACACATCAAAGAAGCAAGTCTGGCAGAGAGCACCAACCACAAATTCATTACAATCCAATTAGGCTGTTAAGAGGAGATAAAAGAAGCAGCAAAACTGTATGTCCTCCTCAACTGCTGTTTGCTGAGGTTCCTTCTCTCTTTTGTGGCGTGGGTCCCCAGGCATCTTAGTCCACCAGCAGCAGCGGTGTTGTGTGCCTGGGGACAGCCAAGGCATCCTTCTCATTATAGCTGTATGTGATCAAAGGGCTTTGGCCAGTCCATGGGAAAGAACAAAGGGTTGTTGGTTTTTTTTTTTTGTGGATCTCCCTTTGTTACTGACCACTTTTTCACCATTTCACTTCATTGTTCTCTTCTGTGTGGTTTATAATGGACTGAACTGCAGATACGTTTCTTGGATGTAGGTTCCTCGCTGTAAAGTGTGAATGCTGACACACCAGGGAGCTGAGGAAATGGGTCTGGCCTCAACCATGCCCTTTACTTGGGGGTCTCTGTAGCTTTGGGATCGTTCCTGTGGAAACAGAAAGGAAGCAACAGTTGCAAAGCAATAGGTATCAGGAAAGAAAATCTGCAGCTTGGTTGTAATTTGAATATTTGAGGGATAAAATGCTGCATTTCAGTGACTCTTTTCAATGGCTTGTTAAAATGGTAAATGTCTTTAAATTCTGTGCTATTGCTTCCCACATTGCTGAGTGCAGAAGCTAATGGGAACAGTTGGGGACCTGCCTGGTGAAAACTTACATGATGAAAATCGTTGTGGCATTTAGCTACTGGCAGAAGTAGTTATAAATAAGTTAATCTTTCCTATATTTACCAACATTTTGTTTGTGGTCTAGATGGCTAAATAATTGTTTAGTCTTGTGAAGAGAATCAAAACAATTTTTCAAACCAACAAACAAAAATCGCATCTTCTAACTGATGCTGGATTTTGTTGTCATTGTTGGAAGTAGTGATGCTTTTTTCCACATCCTGAAATACCAGAACGCGCTCAGTCAGAAACACTGAAGGGTTTCCCTCCCTGATTCATTCTCAAACAGCTTCAGGAGTGATTCCTTCTGCATAGAATACCTGATAAAATGTGTGGGCACTTCTTGACAGCTTTATGAATAACACTGGTCTATCCTCATGCAGGTCAGGGTTTGATGGATAAAGAATGTTTTTGCTAGTCACCGTGTTCCAACTGCCCTTTCATGGAAAGTGGACAGTATTACAATGGGGAGCTCTGTGGTGCTGTCCAGGAAGCCCAGAACTTGTGTAGGATGGTTAGGGACACAAGGTCATGAGCGGCCCTTGAGAATGTGCTGCATGCTGTGTTATATCCAGATAAACTCTGTCCTAGTTAGTGAATTTAGGCCTGTGCTTCAGCCTCCTGTGAAGGCAGTCTTCTCCACACAACCTTGTGGTCATGGAATGGAAACCATAGGCTGCGTCTGCTACAGCCATGTTCTGTCCTGCATGTCTGCGATCACTGTAACTTTAGGATGCATCATAGCACAAGTTGGCTACCCAGTTCAGATGCAGCACCAGTACGCTCATCTCTGAGTTAAGGGACAGCCTGTTCTTTCTGAAAACTAGCTGGCAAAAGATTCAAAGACCCAGCACCTGAATGAAACATCTTGGGTATAACAGTTTTCTTAAGGAGTGAGAATACTAACACTTTGTCGCATCTTGCTAAACAAAGAGAGTGATCTGTCTCTCATTCCCTTTCTAGCTGTAGTCTTAATGGCTATAGCTGGCTTTGTCTTCACTGGGAGAAAATGCTAGAGTTGTATAAAATAACAGGTTAAGCAAAAACAACAAAAAAAACCAAGTAGATGTAATTCCAGGGAACACATAGAAATCATATTTTACGCCTAATTTTCCAGATCATGATAGTGTTGCCATTAAACTGGTCTGTGAGCTCATCTGAAGGTGTATAAACCATCCTGTTCTCTCAGACCATTTACCTGTAGCATGCTATAGGTTTGTAGGAGGACCTGGGTCTGGTCCTGGGCATCAAAAAGAAGGGAAAACTCCACCCTGCTACACCACCCTTCCCTGACCCCAGATAGCAGAGAGCAGTCAATGTCTTGGGTGAGCCAGCACTGAGAGGCCCCTCTCAGCCTTTTGCTGAGGAGGAAACTGCTGTGGGCAGGAAGCCTCAAAGGGATCCTTCAGCACAGCCCAAAAAGAGTTTCCCAAGCTGTTATGTTTATGCTCGCCGCAAAGCCACAAGGAAAGACAACTTTTCAAATGCTTTCAATTCAGCACGCTCTGGCCCAAACCACTCTCCCTTCATCTGTTTTTTGCAGGGGAGCATTGAGCTGGAATAAATGCTACAGTACTGCACGTGCTGGGTTGGCCTCCATGACAGTGCCAAGGCTGCAGGAGCACATCCTAGAGCTCCTGTCCCTTTCTGAGGAAGGAGCAGTGTATGCTAAGGGAGTGAGAGCTTGAGATGAGTCAAGTGACTCAGGTAGGGCAGGAGTGGGCTGGTCAGCTCATTTGTTCCTGGTGCCCAGCAGATAACAGAGGGGAGAGGGAAAAGACTTACTGTTCCTCCTTGATTGTGTCCAAATGCAGGGATGCAGTCCTAGGTCCATATTGCATTGGGATCCATCATTGTTGTGCAGGGAAAGAAAAGCTGGTGTGAAAGGCTACCAGAACATACACTATCATGTGGCCTGAGGCATTTCCCCATCACTTGGTCTCTGGATCTGTGAAGGCCTTAAGGATAACCTCATCCACAAAATAATTTTCTCTCCTTCCCCGTTACCATTTTTTTTACTTGGAAGGTTTTTAGGAGATTTTTAACTTCTGTCTTAAAAGCTGGTCTCCCTCAACACACATAAATGATCAATAAAACGACTTCCAGAAGAAATTTGGTTTTGGCTGGAAATAGCATTCAAAAGCTTTCCCTGTGGAGGAAGGCAAAAAGATACAGAAGGTTTTTCAGCTTTTCTGCCAGGAACTGTGGTTCTTTGGGCCTGCTTGAGTGACCCAGCAGTTGGCAAAGTGGCTTTCTGTACTCTGCTCAATCTATGTCACCATTTTCCAGTTAACAGTCATCCAGCACTCCAAGAAAGTGTTGTCAGCTGGGTTAAAGCAATGTCAGTAACTGAGAACATCTCCATGTTGGTAAGGCATTTTGAAATCAGTGCCTCATATGGTGGTAGTCAGAAGCTTCGTGATGGACCCTGAATGCAGCTCTTCTTCCACTGCATGTTTCTTGAAGTAGCCATGGCTGCTGCTTGGGTGAGAGTTACTGGATCACCTCCTGATGTCCCAACAGCCAGAGTTTTAGCCTCAGAAATGTAGTTATTAAGCAGGTGAATGTCTCACTTCTTCCCATTTGTAATGATTATGCTAGAATATTTTATTAATGAAATCACTGATGTTTATTACCTACTAAATTATCTCCTGCTCCAACAATCTCTGAGGGTTATTACCACAAAGACTTGCACAACAGATGTTAAAAGCCATCAGTTTAAATCAACATATACTTTTATTAAAAACAAAACGGAATGTTTTTTTTCTAATCCCTGCATTCCAGTTGCTAAAGCTGAGATAATCTTCTGGAGAAGCTAATGGATATTGTTAATAGCTGGCTTGAATTTATAAAGAGCTAGAAGAGAACAAACAGGAGAGCATAGACAACCTTCAGCAGCAGCAATAAGTGTACTTGGTTGTACTTCACTAGCAGGACTTTGTGCCAGCTGCTTCATCCAGAGAAGATGAAGTTGGATATTTGTAATTATTCCTTGCATTTCCTTTTTCCCGACTCAGGGTATGAAATTTGAAGGGTTTAAGCAACTGTAATGTTGTCAATGCATGTTTGTTTCCAGCTTTTTCTTTTATCCAGTCGTTTGCTACAGTAATCTAGTAAGGCTGTTGTTTGTAGTCAGTTTATTGCAGCAAGTCTTCTGTAAAGGTAACTAAAGAGCTGTTATCTCCAGCCTAAGCTTCCTTCCCACCCCCCCCAAGCACTCACTTGCATGCAGATGTAGAGTCCTCAGTACAGAAGAGACATAGACCTGTTGGACCATGTCCTAAGGACAACCACAAAAATGATGCAAGGAATGGAACACCTCCTCTATGAGGACAGACAGAGCGAGCTGGAGCTGTTCAGCCTGGAGAAGAGAGGGCTGCCAGGAGACCTGTTAGCAGCCTTTCAATATCTAAAGGGAGGCTATAAGAAAAAAGTGGAGAGGCTCTTTAGCTGGATCTGTTACGATAAGAGAAAATTATTTCAAAATAGAAGATGAGAGATCTAGACTGGGTGTGAGGAAGGAAGTGTTTTGGTTTGTTTGTTTTATGTTAAGGGTGGTGAGGCACTGGCACAGCCTTGAGACACCCCAGGTCAGACTGGATGGGGTTCTGAGCATCTGATCTAGTGTAGGTGTCCCTGTTCACTGCAGGGGAATTGGACTGGATGTCCCTTTAAGAGTCTCTCCCAGCTCAAGTGATTCTGTGAAACTGAGCTAAATCTAAGCAAGAACAAATAACCTAGGCTTAAGTCTCCTTAATGATGGCTGAGTGTGGCAGTTGTACTTAACTGCATGAGTGACATGGGGAGCAGGTAGAAAGATTTGGATCACCACTGCATTGCGCAAGCCTTGTGGTTATTAATGAGCACTAAGAAAATAACGGCAGTACCCTACCAAATTGAAATAGTCTCACTTCACAGCACCACTGATCATATATTACCCATGCTAATGTGCATATTGATAAAAGATAAGCAGGGCAAGAAGAGTCATGGACTTGCTTATCGGTTTTCACTTAGCCTGGGCTTCCAGTTGAGGCTTACTTGTGTATGTGACTTTCTTAGAATACCTCCTGTGAGCTGACATATCTCCAGCTGACCTAAACTCAGAAATCCATTATAGCATGAAAACTTCAGTGGAAAATTGTGTAATAAAACATGTCTTGTGACATTTCATCAGGTACTAGGGAAGGACTTTCTCCAAGAGATGGTTTTCCTTGTATGTTTTTTTTCTTCTCTTCGGATAATTTTGTTTTAAGACCTGCCGTGAGTCATGTCCATCGTAGTGGATTAGGAATGGTGCCTTTGGCATGTTTCAGATTACTCGGTTTGGAAATAACGATGTTATGGTTTCTGCAAACAGTGTAAACTGAAGATGTGCAGAGCACTCATTCCTAGAGCTTCAGAGCACCCCCAAGGGATAGTCCCTGATTTCAACACGGAGGGGAGGCCATCTGCAGCAAGGGTGTTTGTTCCATCTCTGCATGCATCTGTAACCATCTTCCTTACCTGGCATCACAGTGTTTGTGCTAAGCATCCAGTCTGCCTCTAAATGACCTCCTTGAGCATCTTCCCCTTTCTTAGGTAAAGTAATAACCAGGAGCCCCTGACTTCCCATCATTTCTTTCCATTCCTTAGTAGCACAGTGTCTGATGTCACTCGCTCAACAGATCTGCGGGAGGTTCTCACTGGGATTTTCCTCCCTGGGATAACGCATGGTGTTTACTGTCTGTTGGCTTTCCGGTGGTCTCCCATCCTCCAGCACAGGGGAGTCACGAGGTCTTCCCCCAACAGCCCCCCCGCCTCATGCTCTGTGGTATCTGTTGTTTTCCAAGCACTGGAATCTGTGTCCCCGTTATGTAGCCCCAAACCTGACCTTGTCGGAGACCACACACGGGTGTCTCTGGATGAGAGGGGAATGTATGGAATGTTTTTCAATGAGCAGTTTATGAAATTCCTTTCCTATATGTTTCGGAAATTCTTTAAGTTAAAGAGCACAAACATTTCTCCAAGGAAACAAGAGTTTGCAGCAGCTCAAATGCAGGCACTTGTTTTTAAAAAACATTCTATACTAAGTGGGGGGGGTGGGGGGGAGAAAGTGAGGGGGTGGAAAAGATAAAAAGAAAGAAAGGAAGGGATGTAAACAAGGAAGCCTAACTCCCAGCTCTGGCCATGCAGCAGTAGTGAGGCTGCAGGCCTCTGTGTACCAGGCTGAGTCCTCTTGGTGGGGCTACCAGCCACCAGCGGGGACAGATGGGAAGCAGAAAGACCAATGCTCATTGTGGAGCTGCCTGAGACAGCAATGCTATGAGCACAGGAATGCCTTAAATCCCAAAATCTCTCATGAAGAGAAAATTGCATGGCTTTTGGGTTTCCCTTCCCTCTGAGAATGCTTTCTGTATTTCTGTGTTGAAAATGGTGCGAGCAAGTGTTTAAGCAAAACTTGCCAGTGGAGACCAAAGGACATCTTCTGGTTCTCTCTTGCATCTGACTGAAGGACAGCAGAGGGGAGGGAGGCATTCGGCTGGGCTGCCGGGAGAGGGAAATCTCCCAGCTCTGCCTGGGTGTGTGCTCCAAGCACTGAGCTATTGTACGATAAGGTGGTACCACCTCTTCCTCCCTTTGTGTTTTTGGAAGAGAGTGATGTTGCTGTTGCATGTCTGAAGGGACCTGATTTCGGTGGGCATGCTGAAGGGGAGCCTGATGAGAGGTGAAGGTGGAGATGGCTGTTGAAGCTGAGGTGCTCTGGGGCATGCTTCAAAGTAGAATTATTAATTCTGAAATCTCAGTGGTTTCCAGGGACTGAGAACCTTTGTCTGGGTCTCGCATACCTCAGTCCCACTTTAAGTGCCTAGGTCCCTTTTTGGATCTGGGCCTAATCTGCTAACTCAAACCCAGCTTGCATGCGTCAGAACTGTAAGCCAATATAGAGTTGGCAGGAAATGGCTTTCCTATCCTGTGAACATTTTCAGTAATTTTTTTTAACTGAACCTGTGTTTTAAACTTGGGCCAACAGCCAAAATTTAAAAAATTTCACAAAGTGAAAACCCAAGTTTTGAATTTTTTTCCTCTAGCATCAGCTAAAACATTTGATTTTGATATCAGCTTCTTTGTATTTTAGTCTTTTACTGCCAGTGGCTTTATTTTAAAAACAAACTTGGAATTTAAAACTGGAGGAGTTGGTTGAAGTACATCCCCCATCAAAAGTCTTGGTTTTGATGGATTGACATATTCTGAGCTGAAAAGCTTTTCATCAGGAACAACCATATGCCGATTAGCTACAGCTGCTGGCATCTGATGGTAGTAGTCTGTATTAAATAAGTATGTTGGTGTAATGGGACAGATGAAAAACACAACAGCTGGCACACACAGGCCGTCTCATCAGGGACACCACCTTGCGGGCACAGAAGATGATTTTTCTTCTAATTAGGCATGGTTCTTTAATTGTTGAAGAACAAGTGCTATGACTTGTAGTATCGTGGCAGTGAGAATATCTGGATCTGGGACCTTCCATCACCGCAGAACCATTTAAACAATAGATCTGTAACAGCATCATTTAACAATTTGCCTGGAGAAGTCCTAACCCTTTGAAGTTACTGGGGGGAAAAAAAAAAAAACGATCTTTGACTTCAGCATGGCCGGGACTTCTCCCACCATATTTAGTTCTGAATCTGAATTTTATTTTTTGTGCCTTCTTTTATGTTGCCCTTTTTGCCTGGCACTAGTTCTTCCCCCCTTGGTTCTGATCCAAAGACCACTGGAATCAATTGAAGTCGTTCCATCACCCTCAGTGGGCTTTGGAGCAAATCCCTTGCACACTAAACAATCTCTATCTCATCTTTCAAGTACTTCCTGCAAAATACGCTTCTTTCACAAAGCTCTTAAGCACAGCTGATCCCGTGTAACATTTTTATTGCTTCATGATAGACTTTCAGCCAGTAAACTGTACGTGGGTCAATTAAAGGCTAAACAAGATTCGCCAATCAAGTTTGATCAGTGTTTGCTCTGCATGAACAACCGAGCAAGAAAATACATTGTTTACTAATACTGAGGATGTGTAAAACAGTAAGAATTCCATTTAGAGACAGGTCTTGTGTCATAACTATTTCACTGTCACCTAATATTCTCAGAGTGATTTGTAGTATGTTTTCAGATAGTTATGAGAGTGTTCTGGAAATAAGGTATGGAGTTGTAACAAAAATTTATTTGTGTATCTTTTCAGTATTTTGTTGATTCCAGTTGCCAGTAAGTAAAGCATATCTTGCAATTTAAAAAATGTTGTGGGCAGAGAAATCCCTCCCCCCCAAAGTCAGATCCATGCTCTTAACATTATACCTGGTGTTGTCTTTCCCTTTGGTGGATAGTGACTGCTGTTGGCTGAGCATAGGGTGGCTTTCACTTGTCACTCACAGTCTGTACAGATAGACCTGTACAGGTTGTTTTGAGTTTTCCACTGTCCCTTTCCTGTTCTGTTTGTTGTCTCTCTTCTACCTCTGTCCTTGCCTTCATCTCAGACAAAACATCCGTTATCAGTTTGTTCCCTCTCCTGCTTCCTGTTCCTCCCGTCTCCATGATGACTTTAGTACTAATGTTTCCAGACCCAGAAATGCCTTTTGGATAGATGGCATGCAAGTGCAAAATAATAGACAGCACTGTCCTGAAAAGACCAGAAATGGAGAGAAGATGCATCAGATTCAATAAGGTGCTTGCTTTAGGTAGGATGAGTAGCAGATTGAATAGAGGGAGAAAGCCAAAACAGCAGGAGTACTTTGTCTCCTTAACGTGAAAGCTAACTTGTATTGTCCTATTGTTTTCTCAGTTTCCTTGATTTACAGTGATCCAAGTGATAGTTCACTTTACTGTGCTGGGTAGAAATATGAAAGTAATGGGTCCTTATCCCTGCAGCCGACGTCTTGCTCCTTCACAGTGTATGGGACACTTGTAAATCTCATAGTCCTGCTTTGACTAGTTGGTGATCTGGTTATGTGAATCACAGCTACTGGGTTGCATGGCAGTCTGCAGGAGCTTGAAAGAGCGGGTAGGTTTGGGTTAATTTTTCCTCCAAACAAAATTGTGGGGATCTGTTGAAGAGAAGAAGGGCAAGGGAATACGTGGAGAGTGATGACTGTTTGCACTAAGAAGTGAAACTGTTAGGGAAGACATGTAGGAATGAGTGGATGCTGTAAAGAGGGTGACCAAGTGTTCAGAAGTAATGGAAGTGGCAGAGAACGGGCAGTGTCTGGAACCATGGTGAAATTAAGTTCCAAGAACAAAGCAGCACATCCTGGAATTATTGAAGTGAAATATCACAGCTGATCTAACTAGAATTTACTGGCTTGCAGAATGCTTGGAGATTTAGCACTCCTCCACCAAGGAAAGAAAATCAGAGATACTGTAAAACAAAGAAACTCAGAGAATAACATTTTTAAGGTGACAGAAATCTTTGTTGTCATCCAATTCCTACCATCTGAACGTCAAAGCTATGGACATTTCCAGAAGAGGAAATGCAATGGAAGGGCTCTGTTCAGACTTGCCTCTCCTCCCCAGCCTACTTTGTTTTCAGATTCAGGCTGCTGTATTTTGAGGACAACCTATGTCACAGCAGTGATTTTTTTTATTTTCCCACACTGTTCAGTGAAGTTATGAATCTGTAGTGACTCCCATCCAGTTGTCACTGCAATTTTCCAAATGAAAACAGAAATGAACAAGGCAGGACCCTCAGACTATCTAAGAGTGGTAAACACAACTTCACTTTGAAGCCGTCTGTCTAACATCTGGCTTCAGAAGAAAAACTTACCAAGGGAGAATGTGGAGGAACTCAGGGTGTTTTTGTTGATTTGGGTTTTTTTTTTTTCCTCCTCCATTATTTCTCCTTCTTTCTTTCATCTGGCTAACATTAAATACTTTGTTTTTCTCTTCTATGTGCATCAACATGCCACTGTGGGATTGTATTGCTTCATACACGGATGAATAAAAATAAGAGAAAGTTACCAGTGTTCAAGTGGAACCTCAGCTGCGTTGAGGTATAAACTGCTCAAGGTTGAAGTAGAGGTGTGTTACTGACTCCCAGGTAGGGGAGAGGTTGAATGTTTTTTCTCTAAGGGGAGAATATAAAACTATGGATCAGTCCCATAGTGCTGAGGGTAAATGTGGAAAAGAGTTAGAAAAGAGAGAAGGGAAATTTCACTAGCTGATTCTAGATTGACTTATTAAAAAATTATGGGAATCAGGACTGGAAAACACATTGTGTTAAGTCATCTTATCCGATCCCTGCAACCAACCAGTGTAGGCTTCCTCCCATGGGGTTTCCAAGCAAGTTTAACCCTAGAGAATAATGAATGATTGTTGCTGAAGTTCAAAATTAGGTTGGCTTCTGGTTTCCACTGGAAGAGCTGTCTTTTCCTCTTTCTGATCCATACCTCTTCTGTATTTTGCACCCTGCCAAGATCACCCAGACAAATATCCTCTTCCAACTTGAAAAGCAGGTCAAAAAATGGCAGTATCAGGAAGGGCAGAGATTTAGAAGATCTCAGAAGTGGGTAGTCGGATAAGTTGTTAATCCCTTGAAAGAAAGATTTCTTGCTTGTCCTGCTCTAAGAAAAATATCTTCTTCCTGCCCCCCTACCTGCCTTTGCAAACACCCCAGCAAGGATGATGATTTACTAGTTGTTATCTAACTTGGAGCTGTCAGTTTCCTGAGGACAAAGGCCCAGTGCACAATATGACAACAAGGTCTTACATTTAACCACAAAATCCCTTGATGCTGCAGCGTTCCAGCACAGCAGGCTGGAAAATGTGTTGCAGCTCCATATAAATCGAGAAGAAGGAAAAAGAAAAAAGAGGAAAAAAAAAAAAAGGGGAGAATATAATTAATTAAATATGGAAAGGAGTAATATGCTCAAGTACAATCTCCTTTGTGTTGTCTTGATATTCAATTCCATTTATTTCATGTTGTCCCCACATGATTGACTTGCAGGGTTGCACAGATTTATGTGTAGGGAATATGGAACTGTTTTGTAGAGATTATCTGGAAGGAAGTTGGAGTCTTAGCCATGGAGTATAGGAAAGGCTTGTAAGTTCTGAGGGGCTTAAGAAGCAGCATAAGGGCAGAGAAAATCATGTAAAACTGTCATGTTCTGCTGGGGTAATTGTAAAGATGCCCCAGCTGCCATTGAAATCAGTGCCTTTAGATTTTGTGAAACCATTAGCTCAGACAAAGGAGAGTTGCCATTCCTCAGACTTGTTTCTTCAGACAGGCATTATTTAACTTTTTGGGAGGAATATCTAAATCACAAGTCAAAGTTTGGCAGCCTGGAATAGTTTTGCAGGACAACATGAAGATCCTGTGGTTCAGAAGCCTTTAAGCCTCTCGTAATGGAGCTGTCCATCCCTATTCTCAGTAAGTGAATCTTACTGCTTTGGTATAAAGATGTGCTGGTTCATTTTTTTTCTCTTTTCCTAACGCTCCTGTTATTTCTATTTGAGGTTTCTTTTCCTTTGATCCCTGATAGGTGTAGACAATGGTGAGCCTGCGTGGGTTTTTTTTTTTTTTTTCCTCTAGTATAGATAGATTGCAGATTTCTTCTTGGGAGCTGCTACAGAGTGAATGTCTTATGATGTGTACTGATCCAAGAGTAGGTTACCTTAAGATGGTGAGCTACCATGCACTTACTGTTTCACAATAACTGTCCAAGGACATGCTCTTAAACCTAAGCAGTTCCATGTAATCATAGCTGTCTGAGTGCTAAAATGTCTGTTAGCATCTGACAAATTCCAAATGGCTTATGATTTCATTGTCTCTAATGTTAAACTATATGTGCAGTTAGGAAATCATATCCTGCTTCATTCAAAGTTGCATTCGTCTAACATCACCCTGAAGACTTTGTCTCTGACTGAAAGACTGGCTGGTTTGTTAAGACATCCTTTGTACGCTAAAGTACCTATCTTTAAAAGTACAGATTTTGACTGAGCTCAGCTAAAAGCTTTCACTCATTGCATTTTAAGGTTTGTTACCTCTCACAAGATTACTTTTGTGGCTTTCCTTTGAACTCTAAGACATCCCTATCTTGCCTGGGTTCAGGATGTCCAGAATGAGGATACAATTCTTCTAGTTATTTTAATAGTGGATGACCCAAAGACAAAACCACATCCCTGTTTCTACTCAAAAATTCCTTTTTCATACACCTGTGAATAATAGTAGATATCAAAACACTGCCCTGAAATTTCATGTGAATTTTGCTCATTTTTACTTTCTTCATGCTGTTTGCTGAACCTGTGCTTTGCAAGACTGAGGTTTTCACCCTGAGAGTAAGCTCTTCAGCTTTTCAAGCTTCAGACAGATTTTCCTCCTGGCAGTGCCATTTTTTTCTTCACTGAGGAAGCTTTAGTCAACAAGGCTCTTAGATACTTCTCAATTAGGGGAAAGAGATGAGTAGGGTTGAATCTCAGTCTTCATTGCCAGCTATGATTTATTTCACATGCCTTCAGTGAAATGCGCATGTTAGATTGTGGAAATTGTAGCAAGTAGTTCATGTATCCCCCTGATTCAACCTGTCCTCTTTGTTCTTTACTGTCTTCATTATCTGTACATCATCTGCAAATACCACTATCACAGGTTTTGTATTCTCTACTTTGTTGTTGAAAATGCTAAGCACTGTTGGACTAACAACCACTTTCCTAAAATATCTCGCTAGTAATGATCTCATTTGTATAATGCCTCTCCCATTAATGACTACATTATCTGTAGCTGAGATCTGTCACTGAAACGTTTTGGTAAGTCTAATATATGCCTTCCTATTTCCAGACAGTGCTAAGAATTTGTTTCTTAACTAAGATCTCACGAGATACTAAATTATATGCTGTGTGGAAAAACAAATATACTCTGCCTGTATCTCTGCCTCTATCAGATTGACCTTTGTCCTAACAAAAGTATCAGACTGCGTTTTCCCTGTGTACCAGAGCAGTTGTACATCTCTGTAGGTCTGTTTCTAAAATACATTGAATTTACTGGCAATTGGGGTTTAGCAGAAGGCCCATCAGAAATCTGCAGAGCTCAAATTTACTGCCTCTACTCCCATTGGGAGATGTTGGCATTTCTGTCTGGTTGTTGTTGGCCAGCATCTCCATTGTTGTCTGTTTCTTGCATTTCAAAAAACATGACCCTTTCTTTGAGGAGGTATCAGATTTCCTTGAACTCAAAGTCTATGCCTCTCTCTTGCGGTCTTGAAAACTTCAGCCCACACTTCAAATGCTTGTAAGTGTGGTCTGCCATGTTCCCCAATTCTGAGGGATTAGGTTTATTTACTTCCAGATAGGGCAGAATTGGGTTGACAGTCCATGACCTGGAAGGACAACTTCCTCCTTCTAATCAGTTCTGGCTCTTTTTTCCCTCCTCCGGAGACACTGCTGTTCACCAATGTGGTGCTCAGTCAATAAGGTGTTATGCATGTGTCATGCTTTTCATATGTTGTTGTTCTTGGAACCCACCCACTCATTTTCTCTGGATTTGCCTTCCTCACTGTGTCATGTTTAACTTCTCTTGCTAAGGGCCTTGAAGCAGGGACCTGTGATTTCTTTTTGCTGTTTTTGTTTTCTTCTCTTTGTAATTGTAAAGGCCTGCAAAGTCACAGACCTCCTTAGCGCTGAATAAATAATAAACAATGCTTATGTTCTTCGTTCCAAAAACTTAGTCTGCAGATTCTTAAGAGGGAGCGTAGTGTCAATGCAATCGCAAAAGTGCACATCATCACCAGATGGGAATCAATACAAGGCATCACTGTAAAAGTCCACATGGTAGCACTTGTCAGTAATTCTCCTCCAATCTGTCAGCACAGTACTCCATCACGCAAACAGGAGGAGCATGTTGTGGGTTTGTATATTTGACCCTCTCTGGGGACATCACTAATATAAAAAGCATTTCCACCAGAGGCTTCTTCTGTGCTTAACAAAAGGAAATGCATTTTCCTTCGTTCTCTCCTCGAGCATGTGGAAGCCCAGATTCAAAGAGCTTAGCCATGCTCTTCTTTTATAGAGATAGCAGTACTGCAGGAGCCAGCAGCAACTGTGGTAACAGCCTCCTACTCCTAAAGATTGGCCTAGGACCAGACTCTTGTTTCACATCAGCTGCATCTATGCTCAATTTTAATGCTGTTTCTGCAAATCCAGGCAGTAAAGCAATGGGACAATGTTGTCCACCCATAGGACCTTCAGGCCTTTCATGAAGTTCCCAGACTCTGCCACTTGGAGGAGGAATAACAGTGCATAGTGGTCTGTTGAGCCACTGCATGGACACAAGTATGTGGCCATGCATGAGCTCACAATGGGTGTCCTTGAAGAACGTGATGGCGGCAGTAGGGCCGCAACTCATTAGTCAGCCATCTTTATTTCTTTGTTTCCAGTGGGAGCTCTCCACAAGATGGCAATGTAACACCACATTCTGTCCTCTCCTCTGGAAGATGTCCTCTGTTTGGGGTTTCCTTCGTTCCAAGTATGGTGCCATTGGGTATCTACACCCGTTGCATGTGGGTGTGCAAGCCCAGTTTGGGTTGAGGTGAATGCAGACAGTCTGCCTGGTGGCTTTCTGCAAAGGTGACATCAAGTATATAGGGAGAGCACAAAGTCCAGTGATGTGACTTTGCCACTCCTGGTTGGCCATGGGAAAAGACCTGCCATGACCTTATGGAGCCACCAGGCCTGGAACAGCATAGTAGTTATCTCTAGGGAAAATTGTAGTCTTTTAAGAAACAGAATCTGTTATTTTTGTAGTACTGAATTTTACTTTATTGAAAAAACAATCCTGCTGCAGTACATGGGACGTCTGTGAACCACAGGACCACCTTGACGTGAATAGACTTGCCAAAAAATGTCTGCATTGTCTTATACCTGCTTCTTACTAACTTAAAAGCAGCTAGGAAAGACGCTAGTTGAAAATGAGATGTGGCCATCAATAGTTTGTTTTTATCTATTTAAGCCTAGCAACAGTATCAAAAAAAAGTGCAAATGAAAGATGCATAACACTAGCTTCCTTCTGTAATGCAGGCCAGGATTTTGTGAATTATCCCCAGATTTCAGTACTTCCCCTATGGCTTCTGTTCTGTCTCTTACAATAAATATTTGCTTGCCAACTTCTTTGAACAGCGAAAGCAAGCCAAGCCAGTCCTGGAAGGGGCTGAGCTGTGTTTGTTGTGTTATGTTTTGGGAAGCCCTTTTTTGATATGTGTTGATGTACTTTGCCCCTTTAATTCTCTTTATCATTTTGGGGGATCTATGCTTGTCCTTTAGTTGACTCCTTGAGGAACCCTCCTAGAACATCTAGGGCAGTTGAGGGGCAGAAGTGGGAAAGATGATTAAGCAGCTGCTTATCTGTTCAGAGAAGGAAGAGACTGTGTCTGAAACTGAACTGTCTTCTTGTCACTATGAAGTTGTGTTGTTTTCTGAAGTACCAGGTGTTGGTCATGGCTGGAAAGAGGAGAGCAGATTAAATGGATTCAGTGGACTAATCTGGTATGGCAAGCTTTTTGCTCTTTGAAGCCTATAAGGACATTTCCATTTCCAAACCACAAATTATTTCCAGAAACTGGGAAACAAGAGGAGGGAAACAAGAGGAAGGAAAACTTGCACATGGCAAGCTCAACAGAGAAAGAAAAAAAAATCCTTTGCAATGAAGTCATTGGACAGAAAGAAACTGCCCACAAGCCCTTTTACCAGAAGAGTTTGGACTGAGTTTGGATCAAGAGTCCGGTGAATAAGGAAATTATATGTAACACATACATATGAACTGTCAGGGCAATAAAGAGGTATTGTCTATGTGTTGGTCTCAAAGCTTCCACTGAACTCTTTAGTGCATGAGTCAGTCACAGAGAAGACCAGTGTATGTGGTCCCTGTTCCAGAGCCAGGTTAAAGGAAAGGTGAAACTTTTCACAGAAAATAGTTAAAACTTTGCTTTATCAGGCTTGCTGTTCACTAAACTTTACTTATCTTGTGCAATGGTTTCTGGCTCCTTCGTATGGCCTTCACCTTTGAATACTATTGATTAACTAGTACCTAGTTTGCCATATGATATGAAGTCCTCTTACATCTTTCTCTTCTTTATCTAATAGAGTTGATTCTTTTAACCCTTTGGCTGGGAACTTTGTCATTTACTTGGTGACTGACAGCTCTTCTGTACTGCTCTGTGTCAAGGAAGCAAGTGAGAGAGAGACCGAAGATCCTCAGAGTGAAAGCCAACCTCCTTTAAACTGTTAAAGCTCTGAATTATTTGTGTTGCAGTAGCATCTAGTAGGCGTACTTCAGCTAGAAGGGTGGGCCTGCTGTGTAAGGCACAGGACCAGAACATAACAAGAGGGCTGCTCCTGCCCTGAAGATCTTGTAGCCTCAATAGAAAACACAAAGAATGAGAGGAAGACTAGAGGCATAAAGAAAAGAGAGGACTTGGCTGAGATGATTGAGCAGTAAATCAGTGGCAGAACTTCGAAGAGTTCCCTTGAGTCCTAATCTGGTGACCTTTCTAGTGGGGCAGGCTGCCTCTGGCTTTTCACTGAAGTGTGCAAAGCATTGGCTTTTAATTTGCAAATAGATTAGAGCATACAGCATCAGATGCCAAAAACTTCAGTGGGAAGTTAGTGTTGCCTAATGGTGTCTTGTATTGTTCCAGAGTGCATAAAGGATTAATCCTGAGCAGGAAGTGAGAAATTAATGCACATTTAAACTTCTGAAAAGTAGGAAATATACAGGTACATTCAAAATAACTGAACTCTGTCCTCTTCCAGCATTGTCACTATGTATGCTCATACACACAGAATCTCATTGAAAATTCAAGAAATGAGGCACATGGAAGCAGTAAGTAAAGCCTAACACATTTTCTGTCTGAGTGTATTTCATCAGGAGAAAAGGGGAAAGCAGCAGAATGCTCATTCCCAACATATGCTGAAAATGGCAGAAGATTTGATGTCTTTGAGATTTGAGGTGTGTGTGCTCCTCCATGTTACTTCTTGCCAGGACAGTCTGGCCCTGAAACCCGTCCTCTGGCCCAGCTTTTGAGATGTTTCATCCCAAAGGAACTCTGAACTCATCAACATTGTGATGTTTGCCATTGGTCTTTTAGTGGTGAGGCCAGAGCCTCCGTGGTGGGATGTGGTTTCCATTTTAGATGACCATAATCTCAAAACAGTTGCATGCAATGCCTGACCATGGTATCCCAAATGATCTCAACAATAGTCTGGACGGTGCTCTCAGTTATATGGTCTGATTTTGGGGTGGTCCTATGTGGAGTCAGGAGTTGGACTCAGTGATGCTTATGGATCCCTCCCAACTCAGGGAATTCTATGATTGTGTTCTTTTAAATTTCTTCATACTCACTTCCTATAAGTACATACATTTTAACACTGGGAAGACGTTGCTAGACTGTCTGACCTCATCTGTACCAACCTTCAAACTTCTGATTCAGCTATATTGAGCCAAATACACCGAAACTGTCCACAACGTCTTCAACAAAGGCTCAAGTTCAAATCTCATGTGCTGTAGTTTCAGACAGTGGGGCTATTGTCTGGGAGTTTTAAGGAGGTCTTGGATCTGCTCATCCCCTCTGTGGTCACTGCAAAGTTGGCATGCTAACAGTGGCTTGGTCAGGAAAGAGATTGCATTTTGGGATGGTGAGGCATGCTAGTTCAAGAGCACTTGGAATAGTTCATCTATAAACAGAAAGTGATGCTTGGTTTTACCTATATTAGAACTGAGATTCCTCTAATACCTGACAGATTTAATCTAGTGCCCTTCAGGGAAAAGTGGTCCAACAGTGATCCATGTCAGTCACAATTAACAGAACAGTTGGACACTTATGGTGTTGAGATTCCTCCCTATCTACAAGGTGTTCACAGCTCAGTTTTCCCCACCAAGAACAAATCAAACATCAAGAGTCATGTTTTTCTGTGAAGAAAGACCTGGTGAAACAGCTGGGTAGGGCAAAGGCTCAGGCCCTTGTGATACTTAATTGAATGTGAAATGTTTGTGGAGAGTGATTTATTTGATATCTTTTCCCTTTATGTGCTCAGATGCTTTGAGGAGTTTCTAAATTTTACCCCCTGTGCAATGTTGAATCATCCCATCAGGCAAACTCCAGTCTCCCATTATTAGCAATTTAGGTGCGATATGATTCACTCATTTTGACTAGATGGCAGAAGTCTTGCATCCTTCCCTTGTCTGGATGAAGGCAGCTCTTTCTGTCTTTCTTAAAAAGGAAAGAAATGGTGGCTAAGGGAGAAGAAATAACGTACAATGGATGGCAGTCGCAAGTTATTTGCTTAATGAACAATATCTTAGCAATACTTCCATGTCACTGGGGCTAAAATCCATATACCAAAGGGAAAATGACTGAAAGGTGACATCCATACAACCTTACTCATCTAGAGCTGGTCCATCTGGTCCTTGTCCTTCACACATCAGGACTTTTCAGTCATGACATACTTTTATTGTCTCTGTTCCATAGTGATGTAACAGTTCTATCTCATGGTGGGAACTGAGGCACTGGCTAGATGAAAAGCTTTGCACTGTGGTTAGCTGGAGTCTGGCTCCAAGTCTTTTGTAGCTTTTTCTTTGCTGCCCTGGGGCACATTTCCCTGTGTAACTTTTTCTGTGGGGCAAGAGAAGGTTTCCAAATGTGCCCCGATTTCCCTAAGGGACCCAACACCCATTTCTGCTTTATCTCTGCAATGCCATTTCCTAGAAGCTGAAAATCTGTCCATGCCCTGTTGCTTATGTTCTTCCTTATATACCCACTACTGGCTACCGTCAGACTAAAAATACTGCACTACTTGGACATTAGTGTTGTGTAATATGGCATTTATGGTCTTATGAGGTTTTGGAGTTTTCCTGTTTTTCATTGTGGTCTCTACTGAGCAGTCAACATGCAGAATGACCCCAGCAAATTTGGTGTTTTTGCCAAATGCATGTCTTAAACACTTTCTCTTCCATGAAATCCTGCCTCCAGCAAGATTGGCAGTTGACAGAACACTCTACCAACCACCCAAAAATGTTTAATAGGTATGTGTTGTGCGTTCAGCCGAGAGTCACAAGGCTCACTAGTGTAATTAAGAGTTGTGCAAGTGAAATATGGCAGACTTCAAAATCCTGATCATTTGTAATGACCAAAAGGAGCTGCAACAATCATGAAATCTGATTTTCCATGTAAAGTGGGCCTCAAAATGTATTTTGTTAATTGTTGCTGAGGTTCCAGCTGCTTCTGCTTGTGCTGGAGGAGATGTATTAGATACTTCATCAGCAATGCCAAGAGTTAGATGTGAGACTTTGTCAGGACAGGGCAGTGGTAAGGGGAGAGGCAGGTGCCGAAGCCAGACTGGTACAGCAGTGGCCTGTCAACAGGGATGTGATTTTCAGAATGTCTCCTTCTATTTCTGGCAGAAGATGTCAGGGCCAGTGAATCCTTGAAGCCCTCGTGTGCAAGTCTGGATATGTTCTGTCCCCATTTGCCAGCTCTGCTGGAAAAATGTCTGTCACACCACTGTCCCATCCCTCGGAAGCTATTTGGCAACCTCCTTTTCACATCAGCTGTCTTATATGCTATCTGCCGACCATTTTCCTTTTCTTAGTTCTTCCACCCTTATCACATCCATGTTCAGAATTTACGAAGTGTCAGGTGTCCCATCAAGAACTGAACTTAGATGAAAAATGCAGGAATGATGGTGGAAATTGCTTTTAAGTGACATTATTTATCCACTGGTAAAGTACACTACAACCAGTGTCAGGGTAAGTCCTGGATCCCCTGCGATCCTCTGAGCCCCTGCTGAATTTGTGGCTTACTTGAGGTCCCCACTGTGTGCCATATCCCTTGTGGATGGACACATTCTGCAACAGGACTAGCCAGGTTCAGAACAGGAGAGGTATATCTTCCTTGCTGTCATAACCATTTTGCTCAGGTCCAGCTTAGAACATCTCTCTCTCCCAGTCAACCCATTGGGTATACCAGTTCCTTTGCACCAGCTAACACCTTCAGATCCTTCCAGTTTCAGGGTCTGGGCAAGGTCAGAAGTTATTTTGGAATATATCTCACCTTGAAAAGTGTTGCAAAGCATGAAGTCATTGCTAGAACTGTTTGGAAATATTATTTTGTATGTTTTATATGTTGTTGTTGTTTTTTTCTGTCACAAAAAGCAAATATATTCAAACTGAAATTGTGGGAAAAGGGATGGTTTTAACAGATTTTCCAGCTTACAAAAAGGTTACAAGTCTTCTGAAATGATTCTCTCTCTCTCTTCTTTTCTCTTTAACTGATTAGAGGTTTGGCATTGTTTATTTATTTATTTATTTATTCAACATTGGAATAACATTTCTTCTTTTTTTTTTTTTAATTCAACTTAATTTTTACTAGAGGAGAGATTAAACAGAGAAAAATCCAAATCAAATATTTGGAAATTATTTTTATCGGTACCAGTTTTTGTTTTTGCCTAGTGGTCTGTTAACATTTTCAGCATTTCCTTCCAATTTCTTTCTGATGTGGAGAAAGAGCATTGTTTGAAATTTCAAAATCTTTTATGAGAAAGGGAAAGTCTTTCCTGCCAAGCTCTAGCTATGGCTAGAGTATGTCTTAAAACACTAACTGTCAGAAGCTGTGATCTGATTTACCAGGGAGGGTTTTCTTGTGTTGTCACACCCCTGCATAGCCTCTGAGGAGTGAGTAACAGGGAGCTATTCCTGACGGCTACCACCTGCGTGAGCTCTTAAACATCTCTAAAATAAAGTATATCGTATTCTGGGAGAGGGAGATGTGCGAGGAGCCTCGAGTCAGCCAGGAGCATTTGTAAACAGAATGATGCGAGGTGGGAGTCAGTGTGTAAGAATAACAATGTGTAGGAAAGGATTGGGAAGTAGGAAGTTGGGGTGACTCAGTGTGAAGCCCACTGTGAGCATGTGTCCATGGCTGACAGTGAACGTCCAGGGCAACTGTGAGGCAGAGGGTGAGCAGATCTCTGGCACAGCCCTTGGGATGTTGGCAGCTCATGGTCTTCTCAAACCAAAAGAGGTGTCTTCTTGTTTACAGGCATAGCCAGTAAATCTGAAAATGCACTGTAAATTTGGATCAAAAATCTTGTGTTTGTGACTTACTCAGAGTCAAGTGGAAATGTCCGCTGAGCCAACAGAATATGTCCTGTGGTGCATGGTTATTAGGGCATTGGTCCATCTTTTTCCCTACCTCTCACTGATGCCTAGATTGCCTTTCAGATCAAATGTGCATTTAACTTCTGATTAATAGATAGATAGATAGATAGATATTTTCCCTTTCTTCCACTGAAGTTTCAATTGAAATGATCGCCTAACTGCAGATTTTAGTCATTCTTTTAGCCCCACTTTGAACCGTATCTCTCCCTAGCGGAGTTGAATATGTGAAATGCAGTATATCTCAGTACCTCAGAAGCATCACGTGCTCTTTCTTAGCTCCCCTACAATGAACCTCATGGATGCTTTGCTCTTTACGGTGTGGTGTATCTGAGTGACTAGCACAGGCTTGGTAGAGGCATAGGGAAAGTATAAGTGCAATGAGTTTCCAAATGACCCCAGAGAAGTGTAGAAACCATGTTGTTAACAGCCATATTCTTCATGGCAGCTATCCAGAGCCTTGTAATTAGATGTGAATATTACAGTTGGCTTCAAAACGATATAGAAATTAGAAATTGCTGTCACTTGGGGAATTAGAGCATCCTTTCATTGAAGGGGGGTGGGAGCAGATTGGTGGTGGGCTCGTTTCATGTTTTTGTATTCTAGGCAGTTTGCCCGTTGAGAGGAAGCTATTTATTGATCTCCGACTGTGAGGGTTAATAAATCTCTCTTCAGACTGGTTCAAACTCTGGCCAGGTCAATTTGAGGCAGATGATAACTGCTGCTGAAGCAGAGGCAAACCAGCCAGTAGGAGCTACCCAGGTCTCGCCTGTGCTGAGAAGCTGGGGCTGTGTGACCCTTGACCTTCCTTCCAGCCCCTAGCCTTGGGGAGTTTGGATTTAATGCATCTGGCATGGCAGTCCTTTAGTTAGAAGAACTGCATGTTTTCCTATCCCTTTACCCTTCATCCGTGTCACCTTCAAGGAGGGGGGAGGGGAGGAAGGTGGGGGGAAGTATCTGCATGGCAAACAGGCTGCTTTCATTACCCCATCTCCTCCCCTTGCCTCCTGAAGGACATCTTCATTAGGAACCTCCGTGTGTGGAAATCAGCTTATGCTCCAGACAATATGGAAGGGTTTTATGAGAGGTCACACACTCAAGCCTGTCTATCAGTGGTTACTCGGGGTGGCCACCCCACCCTCCTCCCTCCCTGGGTCTGCCCTTTGATTCCTCACCCCAAGTGGCAAATGCCTCTGCTTCAATAGACTTAATTTCCAATTGTCTCCACGCACTTTGGAAGTCTCTCTATCACACCCTGAACAAATACGCTTTTTTTTTTTCCCTCTGTATTTGTTCTTCTGCACTCGCTGCTGATTAATCGTTTCTTTCCCCATTGCCATGTTGCTACTCTAATCAAGGACAGATTCTTGTGAAAATAGGTTGGTCTTCCCCTCCACCACCTTTGTGTGTGTGTGTGTGAGTGTGTCTGTTGTTTTTTTAAAGAAATTTCCTAGAACTGGTAGATTTGGCTGACTCTCAGGTCTCTCCTGATGAAGTAGGGTTAAAGGCAGTGCTGGGCCGCCTGTTTGCTCTCGACTTTAACCTTTTCATCATTCACAGAGAAAACCCTTTCCCCTACTCCCCTTCCTTAAAAGGTGCATGTGGCATAGGAAGCCTCAGGGAAACTACTGATGAAGTTGGGCTCAGGTAATGCTTCCTACCATCCCTGAAGCAGTGATTTGATCACAAGAGATGCTGGGCACCCTTGATGACCTCAGGATCTGAGGCATGTGGCATTTCATAGGTGCTTTCAGCCTTTTTCAGGGTTATTATGCATGGGTCCTGAAGCATCTCCTGTAGTGTGATGGTGAAATTCATCATCAAGTAAATAACTTTCCTGGACTTCAGGATTCCCACACTTCCTGTTAGGCGTGGAAAGGGCCACACAGAATCATAGAACTTTAAGGAAGGTTGTAGAAGACCGCTAAGATCATCTAGTCCAACCGTTCACCTACCATCAATACTGCCTACTGACTGCATCCCTCAGTGCCACATCTCCTGAGTCCTTGAGCATCTCCAGGGCAGCCTGTGCCAGTGTCTGAACACTCTTTCTGAGAAGACGTGAACCTGAACCTCCTTTAGCACAACTAGTAATAGGACAAGAGGCAGTGGCCTCTAGTTACCCAGGAGAAGAGGCTGACTCCCACCTCCCTACAACCTCCTTTCAGGTAGTTGAGAACACTTCGCACCTTCCAACCTGGGCCCTGGCTGTCTGGCAGCCGGGCAGACAGGTGAGCTCCTGCAAAGCCTGCGGAGGGCACTAGAGAAGTACAGAATGGGTGAGACAGGGACAGAGAGGCAGTGCATGTGGCTGCCATCTGCCCTGCTCCTGGAGCCGGCCCTGGGAGAGTGAGGTGAAGGGTGGGGAGAAAAAAGAACTCTCAGACCTCTTTTTTTTAATTATTATTTTTTAAGTCTTTTTTTTTCCTCCGTGCTGTTCTGTGGAGCAACTAAGGTCTTATCAACACTTCCCTCCCCATCCGAGCTGTGATTACTGAGCCTTCCCGTGGACACGCCGGGTGTATGTGTGCATAAAAATATATGGCTGTATAATTAGAACCAGCCAAGAATATTTGGCTGAAATGGTAGTGAAAGTGGGCGGGGGGCTCGGGGGTGTTCAAATATACTGATTCATCGGAGCCAGAACTCTTCATGGGAAGTGTCAGGTTTGATGAATTTCCCATTTTCAAAAAGAAAAAGAAAGAAAAGGTTTTGACATATTTGAAACATTCCAGTGCAGTGTTTTTTAAACCATCACCTCCCAGCCTCATTTTTTTTCTGTTCACAGAGGTTTTTGAGATCATTCTGAATCAGGCAGAACATGGATTTGAAGTGTAGCCAACATCCTAAACACCAGCTAAACAGCATCAGTCAGTCCTCTTCCCCAAGAAAAGCCTTCTGATAAAACTGGTTGAAGCTGAAATGTTTCGTAGGGATGTGTCAACACTAGCCAAGATGCACATTTGACCAAATGAAGCAGTAGCCACCTGAAATTAAAATGTTTCCTTCTCCTATGCGCTTGGAAGGCTCTTCCCATCCCCAAGATACACTTTCAGTCCTGCACCAAAGTGTCTCTTTGTTCAGTTCCCTTAGCTGAACTGGTCTTTCCTTATTCCACAGCTTTCCCTGTATGTTCCCAGAAATGCAGAGAGACACAAATATTGGGTTGTTTGGGAAACTGATGTAGCACAGGGAGAATTTGGGGGAACTTAAACTCACCTGCCTTAGAGCACCTAAGCTATTAGGAGCACGTTGGCTGGAGGGCCATGTGGCCAGTGCTTTTTGCCCAAACTATTATTCATACTTGCTTAGGTAGAAAGCCCTTGTGTGGAAGCCCAGATCCTCAAAGGTTTGGCTTGCCTGGGGAGTCAAATGCCTAAATACCTTTGAGGATCGCAACCTTAGTCACTGTATCCACAGCCAGCTTTAAATCCACTCTGGAGAACTTATAAATGCTTCTTTAAGAACTTTTCAAGCTGGACTCTGACCCTGACTGTCTTCATCCTGGCAGCACTGAGTGCTGCAGCCACCCTTCTTGCATCCCTTCTCTTGGTGTGGAGAGGTACCAGGGGGTGAACCCATTTCCATTTCCAGTCCGTGATGGGTGTCACCAGCCTGAGGGACAGAGGTTTGTCACCGTACCAACACACGCTTTAGGGAGCAGTGGAAAGGATGTGAAGCATCGTTGTTTGTTCTCTTGGGAGTTAAGTAAAAAACTCCCCAGAGGTTCTGCACCTTCCCAACCATTGTTGGGTACAGGCTACTGCATTAAGAAGAGCTCCAGGTTTGATCCAACTTGAATAAGTGTCCCCTTTCTTTCTGTTCCATCTTTGTTCCCCTCAAAGCGTGCTTTCCTTTCCCTCTTCTACACTGAATTACAGATGGCAATCGCTTCATCAATGGTACTGTGAAAAGTAGCAGCAAAACACAGTGTAGCAAGAGGTGAGCAATACAATACAATACAAGGAACGTATACTGCAAAGTATTTCAGTGTTGGTGGAGTACTTTTAAGTGTTGATAGCATTTCTCTAACTTGGGATGTTTGGAGTCCATGTTTGGATTTCTCTTGTTTTATATACTGACAAACTCAAGGCTAAGTCCAGGCAGAGGTTGAAGGATTGGTCTGGGACTGTTCAAACGTAGAAGGAAAGTGAGGTGTTACCGTACTGGGAAACCTTCTGGCAGGGGTGCATGACTGAACTCCAGAGAACTACCTGTGTGAACTCTACTGATGTCCAGATTGCTGTGACACTTCCTGAGAAGCCCAGCTGTGCCACTGCTGGTGGCCCCACACCCAGGTGTGTTCAGCAGAGATACCCACTCTGCAATGCCAGTGACTTGATCCTCTGTAGATCCCTACAAAGCAGTATCAGTCCCTGACCTACTTTTGTCTCCAACTCCTTTTAAACAAAACCTTTTATATTCTTCTTTTTGCAGCTTCTTGCCCTGATTTCCTGCTTGCCTTCCTTGCAATGTCTCTGCATGTACGTTCAGACCCTATACTCTTTTTATGGACATTTTCTTGTAAATACTCTTTTGGCTGCAACTCACTCTGTTAGGCATCCAAAGGATGCTTGATTGGCAAGTTTCTCTAAATCAACAGGAAAATCGACTGCACGCTACTCTTTTATTTTCGTCTCCAGAGATCTGCTCAGACTCTCTTGTTCTCGGAGCCAGTGATCAGACCTGCCCCCTCCCCACGGACATTTAGGGGAGCTTTAAGGATGCCCCGCATTGATTTTAGGTCCCAGGGAGCCCTCAAAGTCGAACGCTGTCGGAGTGCATTGAGCTTTATGGAAGAACCGCGCATGACTGCTCCGGCATTCTCACGCAAGGTCTGTGGGATTGCTAGCCAAGCTGGGAACGTGCCGTGTCCAGCCCTCATTCCTGCTCTAGAGCCGGCACGGGTGTGGGTGAGCATCCTCTGAGCCAGTGGAGGCAGCAGCTGCGCGCTCTTGTGCTGCTGCCTCTCATTTATTCACCTGCTTTTGTTTTTCCCCACCGTCTATCCCTGCCGGATTTCCTTCAGACCCTTCTCTGCTGAACTCAGTGCACAGCATAGGGTGGGGGCTCAGGACTGAGTTTGCCCAGAGGGCATTGCTTTGTACCTCCAGATGTGCTGGATTTCTCACTGACTCTCTCTGAGCAACCCCCTGCTTCCTCTCGAGCTTGCTGTAATTTAGACTCACAGCCTTTTGCCAGTCTTTGTAGTTGATTTATTCTCCTGGTGTTTAATGTTCGATTTGCCTCTTTGGAGGAAGGTTATAACCACCTTGGAAATATTTACAGAGCAGAACTACTCCTTTTTATTTTCTTTTTTTTTCTTCTTTTTTTTTTTCCCTTTTTTTCTTTTCGCTTCTTGAGAGAAAACTAGTGTTACAGTATGTGGCTAGTCTGTCATTCCCCAGCTAACAAATTCTCCACTGCTAAGGTCTCTATGTGAGCATTTGCCTTCTGTCATTAAGCCTTTAAAGATCTTGCCAGCCATTGGTTTGGCATCCAGTCCCTCTCAGCAGGACTGGTTGCCTGTATCCTGTCTTTAGCTAATGCTCTGTCAACCACAGGGGGAAACTCAGCCAACAAGATCTCTATCAGCCTTTCAAGGACCAGCAGCTCTGCCATGTGGACTGGAGTCCTGCACTATGGCCTGATCTATTTATTAAAGAGCTCTGCCAATCAGTAGACCTTGTCAAAAATAATGTTTCCCCTTCTCCTCTCCCTCCTCCCTGGAAAATGTTGATGTCAATGACAAAATGTTTGTTTTTGTTGACTTTTTCCATGGAAATTTACAGGTTCCGTTGGAAAATGAAAGTTGTGTTTTCAGCTGTTGAAGTCTTTTCAGATTTCCAGTAGAAGAAAATTAATTGAAAAATTATAAGGAAAGGCAATAATGACTGTGAATACACAGGTTTTGCTAAATGGCCAGATTCCTGACAAGACTGCACTTTGCTTACACTTACTACCAATGAAACGGTTTTCTTGTCATGAAGGTGCTTCTTCAGGATGGATGTGATGTCTGCTGTGACATACATGCCACCTCCTTTTCTGAACAGTATTGGTAATCTTGCCACCCCCTCAGGATTCATTATTCAGCATTGTTGGTTGTCTCATCCAAAATTCCCTTCTTGCTATGTCTAGTCACCTCAAGCGATTGCTGCTTCTATCCACCTCTCATCTCTGCCTTCCTCTTTTTACCTCTTTGCACATGTGTGAAGATGACCTTCTTTCTGGTTGGGATTTTCTGGCTCGCTGCTCATCCAGAGGGCCTTCAAACGTTGTTTCAGGAAGGACATTATTTATTTGGAAGTCAGGTGGACTTGCGTGGATTAAATTCTTTTCAGCAAAGACTTTGATCTGATTACTCTTTCCTTCTTTCAGTGCGGTGGCTATGTGAACCATGACTGCAGTCTTCACTCCTTTGTGTTTGAGAAACACTGTGTGAATATAGAGGGAGCCCTCCCAACCTCTTGGTACCTTAAGCAGGGGGTTTGCACGGATAAAGCCGAGGACAAGATCCTGTCTGAAGTGATAGTGCAGATCTTTATTTGCTTTTGAGATGTGCAGCAATCTGTGGCAAAACCAAGAAGTTAATGCAGGTGACTAGTCCTGCACTTTGACCACAGCATCATCCTTCCTTGCTCTTTCAGGCACATCTGACCCATCCACCAAGTCCTGGTCTGCTGTTATGTTTCCAGTCATATACACATGAGCATGTCTTTGTTCTTATCTACATCATGGGCTTTGCAGACCAGATGTGAGGCATTGTATCACATCCAGCTCATCAGGCTCCTTTCTGCTGCACAAGCATGAGGAAAGGTGAAGAGGGCTGTTCAGATAAAGTCTGAAACTGTCCCATTAGCTAGATATGCTCACAAAGCCACTGGCATCCCTGGAATTAAGCATTAAAATATTCTGAGCAAATACTGTCCTAACCTAGTTCTGAGAACTACCTTTTTGTGTGCTTGTATGTGTGTGGAGGGGTTTTAGCCAGGTGCTCTGGCTCAACCTCATTGGACCCATGGCTTTAACACCTTTTAGCACCATGGCTTTCCCTGAACTGGTGTCCAGCTCAGCTGGCAGCTGCTATGGTAGGAGAAAGCTTTGGAAACCCAGAAGGCCTGCGCGTGCCTCACGGCTGCATGAGGTGCATCTGTCCCTCTTACAGGTCCTTTTGCTCTGGAGGTGTAAGCCTCAGGGAATGAAATACGTCCTCCCTGCTGCTCCCTGACTATATCTGTGTTCCTGCTGCTGGTTCTGGGAAATAGATGCATCTGTTGGTGTTGGTCAGTGTGAACCTTGGTGTGATTGGCCATTCACTCCAGCACCTCTCTTGTGCCATGTGCTTAATTACGTAAGGGCTGGTAAGAGAAGCATAGGAAGAACAGTTTTTTGCTTCAGAGAAGGCAGCTCTGTTGAAATTCCAAATGTCTTGAGACATTTTTAGGATGAAAACTTTTTATATCCTGAAATAACTTTTAAAAATGTGGAGCTTTAGGTACTGTAAAGTGTGAAGTAAAGACATTCAACCTGTCTTGACCAGATTTGAAATGAGGAGGTTTTTTGGTTGTTTTTTTTTGTTTGTTTGTTTGTTTTTGTTTTTTCACAGAGGATTTAGTCATATTTGGGTTTTGCCCTAACTTGGAGAGAAAATCTTTCTGATCTTGAGCGAGACCAAATTCCAGTGCAAGTCCTTACTTATTTTAGTGAAACACAGTCTTGGGCCACCATGGATATTAGCAACAAGATTTTGCTCTGGGGTCAAACTCTGTTACTGCTTTGTAACTGCTGTTGTTCAGTGTGAGTTCTCTTACAAAGGGCTCATTCCCTATCTGGAAAACAGGAAAAGTACCAGGTAGCTAGTGGGAATCGATCATGCAGCGCAGACCAAATTGAGCGTGGTGTTAGTTTGGAAGAGGAACAATCATGTGAGTAGGGCAGTGGTCTGGGACATGAAATCTGGGTTCTCACTCACCTGCAAACTCTCCCTGTGGCCATGGCTTGGTTCCCTGAGATCATCCTCATTAGATAGTGGTCTCCCAGTGTTGTTATTGCCTGGGCAATAGCTTTCAGCATGCCATTCATACCAGTGAAATGCATTATGTATGCAAAGCCTCAGCCTGATGACGAAGGTGGCCGTTGGTGACGAAGGTGACTTGGTACCAGATACCAGTTCCGTGGCAATAAGGAAACATGCAAGCCTTTTTCCTCCTGGCTCCTATTACATTATTAGCACATTGCAGGCAGCCAGGAGAAAAGTAGATGCTGGGAGCCTACAGGAAGCTCACAAGATGTGGGATTGCTGGGACGCAAGACCTGATGGACCTGGGAGTGAACAGGTGTATTCAGCAAGGGTTAGGTGAGGCCAGTATGTTTTATTTTTGAAGTGGCTTGGTGAGAGAAAGAAGAAAGGAAGGAGGAACTGCTGTAAGGACGTTTTTGTTGTTGACTGGTCCAAAAGAATGTGTATAAAACAGCTTTAGATATATGTTCCTAAGCACGTTAGATATATTTACTGTCTGCTCTAATTGGTACTGCCTCAGGTTAGCCAGGACTAAGAGTTCCCATGGGAAGTACGCTTCAGTGAGTCAATGGTCTGAAGATCGGTGCCCGCAGTGCAGCCCGTGTTAATCATTGCCTCCACGCTGTCCTTTCTGACAGCCTGCTGCAGGAACATGGAGCTGGCTGTGCCAAGGGTCCACTGACCAGCTTGCTTCCTGCAGGGCAGCACCAGGACTGGGTGGCACCAGGGATGGAGCTGCTATCACAGGTGTCAACCCCAGCGAGTTGCAGGCAAAGGCTCTCCTGTTTTCAGCACCTTTTCCCAATGCAAAAACCAAAGGTGTTCTTGTGCGTGCAAGGACCCATGTGTGCACACTGCATTTGTTACCAGCATAACTCAGATGACCTCTCTTTTTTTTCTGAAGTGTTCAGTGCAACATTTGTCAGTGAGGGGATAAAAATGGCATAAAACTGTTTCCTACTGCAAAATGTCATATTGATGGAACCAGTGTTTTTGGCAAAGCCACTGTGAATTTCAGTATTTTGTTTTGTTTCTTAAAAATATCAACAACACAGAAAATGTCCAAATATGTAATATTGATATTTTCTGAACCAAATGCTTTGTCTCTTCCTTCTTAAAATGTAATATCCTCTTTTGAGTTGTATGCGTTACTCATTGTGCAGGCTGGTTTGTCTTGAGGATGTTTCCAAAGAGCCCTCTCCAAAGCCTGCAATACTTTGGATGGGCAGAATTTCCCGCCAGCTGTGTCATGCATGTGTCTGTAAAAAGTCATCCTTGATATGGTACCAAAGTGCCAAGGCAGGGGTGGGATGCAACTGAGATTGTCACGTCAGGTCCAAAAGGGAACAAATTGAAAATATAATCAAAATGTTGCTGGATTTCTAAATGTTTTTCTCCCAGAAAATGCTCAGTGGCCAGAAGAGTTAAGGTGGGGAGAAATCTGTGTGTGTTTTTTGCTGCTACTTTAGAAACATAGAGATTATGACTACGGTGTGGGGATTTGAGGAGCTTCTTCTGATAGTGTCAGTGCTGTTTTGAGGACAGATTTGGGTTGTTCTTTCAGCTGTCAGATGTGGTAGGTAATATAGTACATCTTCCAGGGCAGGCAAAATGGTATAAGGGTACGGCCTGGGGACTGCTGCTGCTTTGCATGTTGCCAAACCATCGGTCATCGGATGTTCATAAGGAGCACTGGTGTGGCTTATATTGTTTTTTGAGCTCCCATTAATTGTTGTCTTAAGTGTTGCTTGTGAAAGATGCCTTTCTCTACCATCAGTTCTTTGCCCTTGGAAATACAGAGGAAACCCAGAAGGATCAAGAAGCTGAGCACACACGGTTTTGCTGGCCCTGGGAGGCTGGCCTGGGCTCTGCTTCCCTGCAGCCTTTTCCCTCCAGCAGCCCCAGCTCCAGCTTTTCTCTGGGTGTCCCAGTTAGGAAAAGAAGAGGTAACTACTTGCCAGCTAGTACCTTCTTATCTAGTCACAGTATGTTCCCCAAAGGGAATTTTTGGCCTGGTCTTGTGTGTGTGTGTGTGTGTGTTTTTATATGCTTTATTTTTATCTCAGAAAGGATAGACAGTACATTATGTTTTCAGTCCAGGAGGTTACACATTAGATAAGAGACAGACTGATACAATACAACTGCTCTGTAGAGTTATGTTCCAGAGATAGACAGCACCGGGAATGCAGCAGGTAAATCTCTTCCATCCCCCCACATCCAGGCAGTTGATTTTGTGTCAACAAATCCAGATCCAAGTAGAGATTTCAGTGTTCACATTCTGGCAGCCAGAGAATAAAGTCCATGCTGCTCCCTCTCTCTCTGGTCACCCCTTGCCCACCCCACCCACTCCCCCTGCTTCCTCATGGGCCCTATCTGCCCACCTCCAGGCTGTGGTTCAGTGGTTGCACCTCACTCCTCTCAGCTCCACTCTGCCAGCCCCAGAGTAGTGGCTGAAGGAAAACCCCACTGTTCTGCATGAGGAGCAGAGAAAGTGGGAATGCTGGGGTGCTGATGGTAGATATTTTGGCATTTACAGCTAGGATCAGAGCTGGTTTATGTCTGGTTTTTCTGGCCCCTTTCTTGAGCATCCCTCCTGGATGCTTCTTGCCCTTTGCTTGAACTGTGGGCTAGTTAGTGCTGGAGACAGGATACTAAATTTTCAAGGATTAAGGGTGAGCCCCAGTACATCAATTCATTTTTTTCTATCATTGAAATAACAGCTGTGGCAGGCTCGCCGGGTCTGGTTCAGCAGCATCACCTGGCCATTTCCACCAAGCCATCCCTGCTCTGGCAGTGGGGGTGTTGCAGGGCCATTGACCCACCCCATAAAGCTGTGTGCCCTCCCTTGCTGTCCCCGAAGGCTCTGTCTCATGTTGTGAAGATTAATGGTGTGTTGCAGCATGGCTGCACTGCAGTGGGGATGGGTTTGTTTTCTCAGAAGAAACAGATAAAGGTGGCACCAGCTACTACCCAACACCAAAGCCAAATTAGTAAATTTATGATTCTTTTACTGACAGATGTGACAGGGGCTCTTTTGCATTTTGATCCCAAGCCTAGCAAAGCCCATGACCCTTGTATCAGCCTGACAATGAGCAATTGTGGCTGTGCTGCCCCAGCATCCATCAAATACAATAATTAAGTGACTTGATTGGCACTGCAGAGATAAAAGTCATTGTAAGTAAACACTGTCAGAAGAACAGTGTCTCCCACTTAGAAAATGTTGTCATAACTTCAGCTCTAGTTTCTGCGTGCTTGCACGATGCTCTCACCGTAGGGTCTCCATGCTTCACAAATGTTACTTAGCCTTTATTGAGCATATCTTTGTGGTTTACCTGTGAGATAAGAGCAATGCCTTATCCTAATTCCATAGTGGGGGAAATGAGGTACCAAGAGATTGTCAGCGAAGTGTAAACACTCATTTTAATACCTAACATGAGTCATACACAAAATAATTTTCCTCTTTAGCTTGTTTGTAGCTCTTTACACATCTTCAACACAACCTTAGGTAGCTTCAAGTCCAGTACCAGAGGCTGACTGCTGCTGCTCATCCAGTCTCTTATCTTGTATTTGGCAAATTGAAATGAGGCGTATGTACACACCTCCCAGCTCTCTAAGTCTCTGACCTGTGAGGGCTTGGCATCGCCTTCTTGGTGTCCTGCTGCCTTTCTTCATACCATAGTTTAAAGTATGTGTTCATATTTAATGTAAAGCTGGCGCTACATCATCTCTGAACTGCCCGTTACTTTTGAAGACTCCTGTGGCAATGCTAATTTAGCCATTACAAAAGTCGTGCTAAGTTTGTGGTAACAGAGGATATCAAACAAACCTCAGGACAAGCAGTGCCTATACCTCCCTTCCCCAAAACTCTGTCATGACTGTTTCAGTGCTACTCCTGCACTGTGGATGTGGGAACCTTTGTGATAACTTCTGGAGTTCTTTATAGTGATGGGAGACATGGCTGCTGGAGCCATGGTCAGGAAAGTCCGTCCATTTCTTACAATGCTTCTTGCTTACATCCATTGGAGGGATTATTTGCAAAGTTTTCCCAGAGCCTAAGGTCTCCTGGGTTCAGTATCAGTCTTCTCAGCTATTCCAACACTCTTTGGAGCTACGTCCACACTGCAGCTCAGCTGTCTGATCTGTGCAGGATTGCCTCCTTCCACTGCATCCATTGTTAGAAGGGCTCCTAAATGCAGAGGGTCCTCTGATGGATGTTGCTGTGATCCTAAGCTACCCAGAACAAAAATCCATGTTTTGGAAGAGATTAAATCTAAAACAATCTCACCCTGAAGTCATCCATTAAAAATTATGGAGTGAATGAATTTTGTCAGCAAGATACCCATGACTTGCTTGGCAGAGTGCAGTAATATTTTATCATTTCATAGGACTCGGCCAAAACTCCAGGCAAATTGTGTAACCTGCCCTTGGTGGGGG
Organism: Odontophorus gujanensis; assembly: GCA_013399175.1. NCBI lineage: Eukaryota > Metazoa > Chordata > Aves > Galliformes > Odontophoridae > Odontophorus > Odontophorus gujanensis. Next base: position 54,836 of record VXAB01010067.1, on the reverse strand, counting down.
CTTGTAACTAGATGATCTTCGAGATCTTTTCCAACCCAAGCCGTTCTGTGATTCTGTGAACACTGGGTAGAATTCAGAACCCATAATCTGAAAGAGGATGAAAAGAAGGCAGTTTTCCATCACAGCTGAGCTAGAAGGACAGCATTTTGCTACTCTGCTTGACACCCCAGCTGCAGAAAGGACATAGTGGGTTGCAGCCCCGCAAGGGTACTTCATCTCCTAGTGGAGTAGAACAGCCTGCAAAGGGAGAAGTCAGCTCTTGCTCATGTGGATGAGACCCACCAGTGGGAACAGTTTGGTTTTATCTTGAAAATCAAGTCTTTTGTATTCGATATATTTCCACCAATGAGGTAAGACGCTGATACTGGCTGCAACTGGATTTTTCCAAAGGGGTTCTCATTCCTTGCAACTCCCCCTGAACACCCCTAGACACTGTCTTTCAGAATCTTGTAGTATCTGCACCTTGGGCACCAAGCAGACACTGTACTTGCAGTGATGCACAGTATTTCAGTGCACTAAGAAGAAAAATAGTAAGTCACATCCTGAGAAGTTCCCTGAACATTCCTAAAACAGATTTTTCCATTGTTTAGGGTTCCATGCAGAACCCTTGCTGATGGGGTCTAGGAATGTGCTGTTAATTTGCTCATGAGATGTTTTTTTTGTTTTTTTTTTACAGTGGCCTTCAACACCTATGAGCTTTCTAAAACTCTCACTAAACCTCGGTAGCAAACTTCACCTGGAGGGAGTCATCCTCCTGGATAATAGATTCCATCCATCTCATCAAGTCTGTCCTAAATCTAAGCATTTCCCCAGGACTCCGTTCTCCTGGTTTGACACTGACACACAAATCACTTCCTGGGCTGGATAGACCCAAATGTTTTTCCCTATCCATTCCAGGAATGCACCCCATGTCTCCAATAGCAGACGTGTTCGTGGGGCCAGGAGCTGGGCAGTGACATATGGGGAGAAGCAATGCGACTGTGAGCATCACAGGGAATGCCAAGGATGCCACAACAGGAAACGTGGAGACATGGCCAAGTGGGGGAACTGAGGCAGACAGAGCAGGAATGCGATTAAATTACCCCTGCGGGATTTGGCTGAGACACCAGGGCTTGCTGAGCTCATTCCCCCGTCAGAGGGAGGAAACAATTGGACTGGCTTGAGCAATTTGCATTTTATTTATCAAGATGGAAATACAGGGCAGCAGAAAATGGCACGGTTTGGGGAAAAGAGGTATTTCAGCACGTTCCCCATCTCCTTGCCCCTCACCCACAGCACTGGGAGGGAAGGTGAACCTGAGACTCCCTAGCAAGCACATCCTGCAGCCCACAGCATCCCACCACAGGTTCCTCATGGCTGAAGGGCTGCTGAGTGCCTTTGGATTTTCCAGTACTTCCCCCTAGCAGCACAGCACCTGCCCACTAAAGCCAGGAAAAGGGTCCTTTTTATAGTAAGTCATAGGTATGGCAATGGGGGCTGTTCTACAGTGCAGCTGTGTGCCTCTGTGCAGGCTTATACAGCGTATGAGCCACAAGACCCTTCTTTGGACTCGTTCTCCAATGTAGTCCTTCAAAACAGTTCAATTTTTTTAGCCTGAAAATGTTGGTTACCCCAGAGCCAAAGTATCAGAAGAAGACAAATCTGAGTTTTGATAGCAGCAAATGCAAACAGTCTCGGTTGTTTCAGCTTTGTGGAATCCTGCACTGAAAGTATTTTAGGTTCAGTAATAGTGTTATAAACAGAGTGAACGTGAAGTCAAAAAAAAGACAAAACAAGTTGGGAAAGGTCAGCACTGAAACATAATATTTTCTTGCTGCTGATCTCTGGACGTATTCATTGTCACTAAGGCTTTGATAAAGTTTTCAAAGTCCTGGCTTTGCCCTGATTCTGGTGATTTTCACAGGATTAGGAAACAGTTTCCCACTTGCCATATTGATTATTCAGAGGGCAATGATCTCTTTGTCCTCGCGCTGCACATCGTGGTAGTGTACACATGGGGACGTGGGGACCGGTGTCCTGACCCCAGCTGCAACCTGGCTCCCTGAGATTGAGCTGCCATGCAGGCTGAGACCAGTAGAACAGAGGCAGCATGTGTTCAGATGCCACTTGGGAAACAGTGGGTTTTATACCAGGCATGAAGATCATCTCTATGTTGATAAGCATTTTTAAGATAGTCAAATTTTAGAGTCAGGGGTACAGAGCTTGAGGCTGTTTTCTGTATTAATAAACCTTCTGCATGTTCATGAGGTTTTGTGGGGTCCAAAGCAAGACCAGCAGTCTGCTGGTGCACCTTCAGCAAAACTGCTTTAATCCCTAGATATATTTCCTTTGAAATACATATTTTTCCTGCTTTTTACCAAGTAACACAGCGGTACAGTGTCCAACCTTTAGGGTTGCCTGGGTCAACCTAACTTCTTCCTGAGTAGGGAAGAACTGCCCTGGGCTGATGATTTGGTTGTTGCTGAGCAATGGGACTGTGCTCAGGTGGGCCACGCAGTGGGAAGAACTGTTGCTATGATGGCGAGGAGCAGGGGATGGGCTGCAGTATAAGCTGCTGTGAGCCACATGTGGTCCACAGGCTTTTTCCCCTACCTGGCAAAGCTGCAAGTCTCACATGGTATCTGAGCAAGAGGTGAGGTTGCTTCCAGTCTTCTATGTAATTCAGAAGTCAGGATGTTTATTTAAGAGTTTCCAGGCTATATGGACCGTGTCAGAGCTCTGAACTTTGCTGGAATTTCTGAAACAGTTGGCTATGGGTTTCAGCTCGCATTTGAGACGAGGATTCAGGTGGATCTTTGTCTCTTGGTGCATTCATATTCCTTTGCTTGTCCTTTCCACTTTTAAGCTGTCACCTACCAAAAAGATGCTGAGGTCAGGATCCAGCTGGAGGCCTCGCTGGTGGGCCTGCAGTTCCCTCTTTTAGTATTGCATGAGCTTGGGAGTGCTGATCTTTCTGAAAACTTGTTTTTGTCAGTGCTCAAAGCCATTTGCATGTTACACAAGAGGCTCAGAAGAGGTAGGCATGAACTTGTTAAAGTAATTTCTCTGGCTGCAAGCTCTGACCACTACCTCCAAAATGCCAGTTTAATGGCAACCCCCAGGGAGTTGCCAGCCACTCTCTACAACCCCTATCCCTGGCTATTAGGACTGTTAGGTTTGGTATTTTAAGGTCAGTGAATCAGACATTCTCTCTGTTCTTGTTATTATATGGCAACTAGCAACTCAGACACAAACTAGAAGCATATCAGAGCACCTGTTTTCTGTCTCTTTTACTCTCTGGGTATCCTAAACTGATGGCTGAAGAACAAAGCCAGGTTTCAGCACAAACATGAACTGCTGTATGGATCTTGAGATGTTGCTGAAGATGTTTCTTTGAGAAACAGGGGGAGTCCCATGGGTGTTTTTGTAGGAGCAACCTTGTTAGTAGTCCTCTTCTGCATGGCCATAGCCAGATAGTGAAAGGATGAGACTTTTATGTACTGTGAATATCACAAAAGCTGCAGGCTCAAGACATGGACATAGTGACGACTCTCCTCTGGCTCGTTAACTTCCAAAAAGACTTTAGCCAGCCACCTTGACAAGAAAAACACACCCAAAAACAAAATGACACAGAAACAAGAACCCAGCTGGTTAGGTATAACCAGAGGACTTAGCTTTCTCCCTAACCATTGTCCACACTTATTAATGGTTAAACTCCCTTTCTGTCATTGCTTGCTGTTTCAAGCCGAATCAGTCTTTCTTGAGTAGGGGGAAGAGTGAGCAAGGGAGGGGGAGCAATCTCAAGGACCTGTCTGTATTTCTCCATTTAAAGCAGCACCTCACATTACCTCCAAGAGGCACTGGCTTTCCTGCTAAGGGACTTGTGTGAATTTAGAAGTGCGAGAATGAGAAGAACCCTTAGCTTTGCCTTGAAATGGATGAATGGACATTTCTGCACAACTCTCATCCTTCTTACCTACACTGTACCCTTCTCTTACCTCCATGGTATCCAAGAGCTTCAGTTTTCCTCTTATTTACTGCTCTAGTCTCCTGAGGACTTCTTATAAGATATCTCCTTGCCAAAGCACACAGGGAACTGTTGGCAACAGAGAGGATTGAGCTGAGGTTGTCAGATTCTAAAGACCGGCCCTACATCTGGTGCACCCCAGATGTCACAGCAGGGGCCGTGTCCTGCAGGTGCCCCAGCACAGCGTGGCTGTGGCCACAGGAGCTTCACTTGCCATAGTGCTGCAGGAAGGTATCCATGCCACTGCTCAGCAATGGGTGTCTCAGCCCTTTGCTGAACTGAAACTGCTGAGAGCCACACATTTGCTAAACCAAATGTTTTTTCCTGTTGCTGTCAGATGTTCAGTGAGGATTAGATTCAGTCTCCTGCCTCACTGTCCCTTCTGGCTGTTAGCCATGACGTTATATGTGAACCAGGTACACCTGAACTTGCTCCATAGGTGAAGATCCATACCCATTCCTCACTTGAGACTGGAGCCAAGCCACACTTGACCCTTCTGTTGAGTTTGAAAAGTTCATTCAACATTTTTTCCAACTTTTGAATTCCTCTGTCCTCTTTGGGATTTGATTCTGGAGGCAGAGACACCGAAATACCCTGAGGAATGCTGCCTTGCAGTACTTCTGACCCTGTTCAAACCGGTCTTTCTGATTCTGGTTAACTCTTGCCATTTCCAGGCCTTCATAACATTTGGGCAAGGTTCAAACAAGCATCCAGGCCAGGGGCTCTTGTTCGCAGGTGATCAGTCAAAAGACTCTCTGATGACTTCAGTGGCACTAGGCCAGATTACAGTGACAGAAGATTATGATCCCAGCACTTTTCATTACTTGTCCGCTCCAAGTAGCTGAACGTTCATGTTTCACATTAACCAAGGGTTATCAGAGTGCTTGGCACTGTAAGAGATGAGCTAATGGGGCAGGGCAACTTCACCAGCTAATCGAGAATTTAGACTAAAAGCCTGCAGGTACACTCAGGTCTGACCTCGGAAACAGGAGGCCACCACGTGCTTTGGGACTCTTAACAGAGTTCTGTGGATTTTCCAGTCAAATGTTTTCGGCTGTTTGTTTTTTCTTCTTATGGTCAATTAAGTAATTTAACAAAACTTGAGTTTTTGCTAGGATGCAATTTGTTTTTTTTTCTTTCCAGGTCATTGCTTCAGGAAATATATTGGAATCTGTGCTTTGCGTTCACGTTTCAGGGTGAGGGAAAATAGCCTGATGTAGCCTGACATAGGACAAAATGAGTGGTTCCTGCCTACATCTCTGCCTCTGCTTGAGCCTGGTAGAGGTGAGGTAGTGTCAGACCCTTGTGGCAGCCCCCACACGCGGCACCTAATAACCCAACCTTCAGGCAACACTGAGACTTTCTGGGAGTCCATTGCTAAACTTCTGTGCCATTTTCTTGCACATTTATCAGGCAGATTGCTGAGAAGGAGGACTGATATGAGTATTCTGCCACACAGAGACATCATACAGCATAGCTAGGGGCTCTTGAGCTATCTGTCTTCTCCCCTTCTACCCCTGCATTACTACAGTATACTCCTGTGATACTGCTGTAGTCCTGGTCATGCCCTGAGAACCTCCTGAGACTTGGATGGAATGAGGGAAGCTTGAGAGCATCAGGGCTATACCAGGGTGTGCATGATACGTGTCTTACCAGCAATTGAGCAATGAAACATTATGTGGGAGATAGTGAACCTTTTGCAGATAACTGACAACAGCATTCAGTGACATTTCACCCAACCAAGATGGCTTGAGTAGCTTCCACCTATCTACCCCATCTCAAGCTGATCAGAACCTCCTTGCTCTGCAAGAAAATTAACTTTTGAATTTAAAAGGGCAGGGGACAGGGAGGTGGACTTTCCTTTGTCTAACATGTTAATGAAAGATCATTCAGTTGACTGTGAGAACAAGAACAGCCCCTTCTCCAGCTTTGCACAGCTTTTCTCAGAAGCATGCACCCTAAAGTACGGCAGTGCAGGAAGAGAAGGCAGATGGGTTTCGGGGAGGTTATTGCCTCCTAGAGTAGGCAAGGCTTCTGGATGAAGTACTTGATGGCCACTCATGTGCACGTCAGAAGTCCTAGCTGAACCTCCAGCCCTCCCTCCATGCCACAACAATGTGAGAACAAACTGTATAGTAAGAAAAGGAGGCATGTAAGGATTATACAAACACCCTGTGGCCCGAGGGAGTAAAGGGAGTGATGACTAATAGCATTTTCATGGCGAGGTGTGTTGTTCCGGATGGATGCAGCATATAACAGGACCTCCAATTGCTTAAGCAAGAGGTGAAAATGAGTTACGGAGCATGAAAGCAGTGATACCTCCATTGGGACTGAGAGAATACCATATGCAACAAACAGCTCTGCTCCAGGCAAAGAGCAGTCAAGTCCCAAAGGATGCTGCTTTGCTTCCTTGCTGGTTTTTCGTATTTCTAGGGGAGACAGGGAACCTCCAGCCCATAATCCAGTGCCCAGTCCTCCAGACCAGTGACCCACAGCTGTGCCCTTGCTCCGCCCAGTACCTCTGCCCAGATGGTGGGTTAGTTGAGCTTGTAAAGAATTCTTCTAACATTACAGATGTGGAGAAACAAAAACCTAGAAAACCAAAATACAACTGGTGCCCAGTTGCCTCTTTGTCTGTCTGTGTTTTATTTGCACAAGCTGAAGAACCTCGTGGTGCCAGGAGGAATGTGATAGAAACTCTTTGTCTCATAAATTATTTTCACCTCGTCTTCCCCAGGGGAGATAAGGCCCAAGAGTAGGGACTGGCAGCACAGGCTCTGCTTCCAGCTTTGGCACTGACCTGCTGGGTGACCTTGGACAACTCACTTCACCTCCCCTGAGCTTCTGTTTCCCCTCCTCTCCTTTGTCTGCCTTGTTTATTTGGACTGTCAACTCTTAGAGAAAGGAATTCAGCCTCCCTGGCTGCTTGCAGTTTGCAGAGCATGACAGGAGCCTGGTCAGACTTGCTCCTGGGAGGTACTACAGTAAAAAATTCATAGTGATGTCTAAAAACTAGCGTTTAATAAACGATTGTATGCGAGCTTTGAATTATTGAGTGGCAACCATGAATAAGTGAGATGTCTCTGGCACTTTGGAGATCCAGGAGTAGCGACTGCTGCTTCCCTTTCCTGCAGCCACACCAAAGGCCGCATTGAGCAGCCCCGCAGATTGTGACATCTGCAACATGGGAGGAGTGGGAAGTGTCTGCCAGAGCAAGGAGAGTTTGCTGGAGGTAATGAAGAGTGCTCCTCTTGGAGCCTCCCCCTCCTGAACATCTGGACAGATAACGGCTCTTCCAAGACAGATTTAAGGAGCAGGGAGGCCTCCTGGAAAGGGCAGGGAAACGGCCAGCCTCGGAGCAGAGGGCTGACAGGGGGCAGGTGGGCTGACACAGCCCTATACCCTGGGGTTGGGTGCTGGTTAATGGAACCAGGGCCCCCAGAGCTCTATGGGGTCGATGCTCTTTATGTGAAGTTGGGAGAGCCTCAATCCCTGTACATGCCTACTTTAGGCAAGTGTTGCAGCCTTGAAATCCATATGGATGGTAAGCAGAGGTGGAATGAAGGGTTTGCTGTTGCTTCTGTGGCTCTGGAGGTGGCTTTTCCACTCGATGAGCCCCCCAGCACTGTCCCTTGGCTAAGTTGAGCCATGAGCCATACAACAGGCACAGGCACAAGATGAACTGGTCAGAAGAAGAGGCTTTACTTGGCCTTAGTTCCCTTCTATCTGCTGCAGCAGGAGCCTGGGAGACTCAGGAGAGTTACACATAGAGGTGCAGGAACGATGCTCAAGCATAGGGCACAGGGGAAGTTCAGGTCGAATATTAGAAAAAACTTCTCAGAAAGAATGGTCAGGCACAGGCTGCGCAGGGAGGAGGTGGTTACCAACCTTGGGGGAGTTCAAGAACTGTGGAGATGTAGCAGTGAGGGACATGGTCAGTGAGCAAAGTTGGTGATAGGTGGGCAGTTGGACCTGATGATCTTAGAGGTGTTTTACAACCTTAATGATTCTATGATTGCTGCCAAGGATGGTTACAGGGCTGTGTTTTGCCATTGGGGCCAGCTTGCTTCACACCACGTACAGCAGGTTAAGGTCGTCCGATGTGTATTTAAAATACATGCAGCAAAATAAGAGAAATCTCTCTTTTCGAAGCTTGCAGGTTACTGCTAAGCACTTCTCCTTTCCATGGCAGACACTGGTGCTCAGAGACCACTGCAGACAGGCAGTTGCCAGGGTCTGAAGGGCTAAATTCCTGCTTCTCAGTCTCCAAATTCCTCAAATAAGTCCCTCCAATTTTTCTGTTTTCATAAAGACATGGCCTGCTGCCGGGTGACCTGGAAGAGGCATCGCAGTGCTTTGTCAGCACACTCTCCTCACTGCAGAAGCTAGGGACCAAATTGTCTTATTAATCATTTAGAAAGTGGGAAGGGGAAAATGAAAATAAAAATAAAAAGCACAGTTCTGGCTAATTGTAAA
>VXAB01010067.1:0-46311 GCA_013399175.1 Odontophorus gujanensis | reverse complement strand
GGGGTAGAAATGAGGTCAGAGATCATTTTTCTCTCCACCACCACTTCACAGTTCACTGGCTGACAAGGGAAGCAAGATAACAAGAGACGGGAGATAGCTGGGGGAGCAGCTTTACTCTGCAAAGAGGAGTGGGGAGTGCAGGATTCTGGCCTGATGGGGCTGCTACAGCGTTCTTCAGCTACTCCAGGAGGCTGCCTGGCACGGCACATGTGATGCATGGGACACTGTCTTGTATGTCACCACCCCATAGAAGTACTGAGATTCATGCTTCTTGTAGCTCAGTTGGGAGTACTCGTGCAGAATTTCCATTAGATGCATTCAGTGCGAGCTCAGCCTGTGTGTTTGTTCACTCTGTTTTTATTTATTCATTTATTTTTTTGGTTAAACATCTATGTGAGAAATCAGACTTAGGGGGAGAGCAGAATCCATCCCTTCTTTCCTTCTATCCCCTCTGGCTGCTCCTGCTCCATGTGGAGAGGGCTGAAGCAGGCTAGACCTCCTCAGGAGCGTGAGATCCAGCATCATTCATTTTATGGGGCCCTCCCGCAAGAGTGAGGGATTTGTTACCCTGACTCCTGCTGGGGAAAGGCTCCCACAGCCAGAATGTGAAACACAATACAGCACGGGCTCTGACATTCAAGCTGGGTTATTTGAGGAGAGTTCGTTACACGGGGCCGACGCAGCACAATCCCAGCAGTAATTATACGGGCTTGCACCATTCTGACTGGTTAAATGCTAACTCTAGCCTGAAATTACTGAGCTGTGAAGCAGAGCAAATGTGCCGTGGCCAGATTTGGGGGTGTAGAGGTGGGGGAAGGGGGTCAGGAAAAGAAATTCTGACTGGATAACACCTGTTCAGTGGAGATCCTTGCATGCAGGACATGTGCTTGGGTAGCACAAACACAGGAAGTTTGCTCCTGCAGGCGGGAACAGAGGGCTATGGCAGGTGGCTTAGGAGCTTTCTCGGCTGTGCCACTCATGGTAATTCTAGTGCTAATACCAGTGTTAAGCTTTCTGCTGAAGAAAACGAAGTGATAGATGAGCAGTGCAACCTGCACCAAAATCATTAGGATTGCGTTAACAGGGTCGGAGGGTTTCATGGGAATGTGAGCAAACAGTGCTGGCAAAGAGTCCCAGCTGCCACAAGCAGATGGGGCTGCTTGGATTCACGCTGCCAATTGCTGGAGTCCTTACCAAATCTAAAACTTCTGGCTGCAGCTCAGTGCTGTTTCGAAAAGTCTTTCCCACTTGGATTTCTGTCCATAACTGGAAAAGCCAACACCGAGCATCCTCTGTTCATCCTGTCTCATAACTTGGTGGAGAACAGCCATGCCTGAGAAGCTGCAGTTGTGTCATCACCGCTGCTGGATTTGGCCAATACATGAGTGATGTCTTGTGGTGTAGGTTCAGAAATGAAGGCCTTTACCAAGGCAGTGAAGCAGTACCTCAGTCTTGGACTGTGAGAGTCTCTGGATGGCAGCTGAATTTCTTCTGTGATGTTTTTAGTCGTACGTTGGGACACCAACCACAGCTGCTCAGAAAAGGGGCCTGCAAAAGAATCAGGAGCCCTTTGTAGAGCATCTTTCATCTGAAAGGTGCAGACGCATCAAAACCAACGTCCTGAAAGGTTTTTTCTTCCTCAGTCAAGCAAGCAGAGGTGATGGAGAGCATAGGTGACAGGGAAAGTTTTAATTCCCTTGTGATAAATCAGCCCATCTCCCGAAGCCCAAGTGTTGGAAGGTCTCCTTGATACCTTCAGCAGTGCAACGGTGCTGGGAGTGGGCAGGTAGGCTGCTGTGACCAGACAAGACACTAGGTAGCACTGAGCTCTGTCAGCACAGCTGGCTCCATGCTCCCAGGCACAAAACAACTTCCAATCCTGAAACAGTAAAGCACACGAGAAGAACCAGCTTACAGCTATTAGCATTGGGAAGGATGAGCAGTGTGATATTAACATTTCCAGCATCGCCCATCACTATTTTTTCCCCTATTTTTTTTTTTTTTTGTCTGGGACACCAGCAAGGACCTTCCTGCATTTAGACATGAAGGAAGAGAAGGTAAACTGCCTTGTTTTCGATAAGACAGGGCCTGTTCCTCCATTGCTCAACTGCCCATTTGCACAAGGCTTTCTGGCCCCGCCGTATCATGTTTCCCGGGAGAGTTACCATTGACATGGGGAGGTGAGGCCATGTTGGAAGGTAGCCTGAGGATAACAGGCGTTATAAAGAGGAATTTTTTTCCCTGCTGTTTTTGTTTGTTTTACCACAGAGGCTCAGAGGAGCTGGCCAAGAGCCTCACACAGCAGGTGCTGCCTGGGAATGCAAGGGGAGCAAAATTCCTACTAAATGGAAGCATTATTTGACACCACCGCCTTTCGCAATCTTTTTCTTTTGTTTCAGACAAACTCCAAGGCCTCCTGGGCTTTGTGGTCAAAGCTGTGTTGGACTCTTCTGCAGGGGAGGAAAGGGAAGTAGTAAGGGTGTCCCCAAACATGCCAAAGACTTGGGTGACAGAGACTGAGCCTTCTGGAAACAATATCACTGGGTTCCCACAGAAGTAGCAAGAAGGCCAAGAAAAAAAAGAAAACAAAAAAAACCCACCACTTTTGGCTCCCTCACAGCAATTTTATATCCCATTTATTTATTTATCTATTTATTTATTTTCTGAAGAGATTGAGCCTACGCACCCTCACTGAAGTGCATTGGACATTTGGTGACTGAGCTGCAGGAGTAGGTCGCTCCTCTTTTTGGCTGTGGCTTTCCCGTGGCCACTGTAAGACTGGAAGAGGCAACATGGGCAGGGGGAAGTGGAATCCTGCCTTTGCCAGGGGCTTCCCCTGTGACTAAGGCCTCTCTTTTGCTTTGGTATCCCATCCCTCCACCTGTAAAACAGGTAGAAACCATGTGGGGATGGTATGATAGCAGTATAGGTTGCACAACTGTTAAATCAAGTGATGGATCTTCAGAAATAGCCAGAAAGAAGGAAGTCAGAATTTTCTAGAAGTGATAGGCTTTCCCATGGGCTTCAAGTCCTGTCCTGTTTTGCAGGCAGTCAGGCTGCCTAGGTCCAAATGCTTCCCTCGCAGTGAAAATGAGACAAAGACTTGTTTCTCTTAACATTGCATTTGGGTACCCTTGATTCATGAAACGGATATCGTGATACTGACATCCGTTGTGTCGGGAACCCCAGAGCTTCCCTCCAGGTCTGGGTGCCACTGTTGTGTATGCAAGATAGGCACTGTGGTATCAGATTAACCTAAGTGCAGCTGCCCTGCATCACCTATTTGCATCACAGTACTAGGTGCTGCTTGCTGTTTGTGAATGGAAAAAGAGACAGTCATGAAAAAGCATGTGCCTGTGAATGAAAATGAGAGGAATAAGTGGGTGACTGCTTATCATATCACTCTTTGCAAAGCTAACATATTAGGCTTTCCAGCTTTCGTGGTTTTTCAGGAATCAGGGTGATTATCTACATGTTTTAAGGCAGATTATAAATACATGTGCTCTTAACTTGAGCACCCAGTCAAAAGGATCCTTCAGTGGAGGTGGTGAAAATCTGTGTTCTGAGGTGTTGGTTTCTGGCAGGGGCAGTAGAGTCATGGGAAGAATTCAAAGGGAATTGGAGAGAGTTTTTGTTGTATTTCATGTACTGCGGAAGATGGAGAAATCTATGCGAGACAAACATCTGCTTCTTCCCAGCTCTGCCACTGTTATTTATTAAATACGTTAAAAAATGAATCCCAAAGGATATCAATAGGTGGAGAAGAGAAAGTCAGAGAGTTCAGAAAATGAATTTGAAATGAATCTCTTTTTGAAGGCCATCTATGTAGCATTTAAATGTCTACCCATTCAGAAAGAAGGAAGGATAACACTGAAAAAAGAAAAAGAAGGAAAAGAGAAAAAAAAAGGGCTTGTGGTATAAATTGTCAATGGTGAGAAAAGTCTGTCCTCTGCAGATAGCCAGAAGGACAAACTGTGACAATGGTCAAGCCCTTTCAGATAAGGAGTCCCACAGAATGGCAGAATAGTATAGCTGCTGAAAAACAAGAAAGATGCAGAATAAGATTGCACAACTAATTTGAAGTTGACAAATATGACTTTGTGGTGTGAGACACAGATCTAGCTCTGTCTACATGTCAAAATGGGATGGGAAAAGAATAGTAATGTACAATTCATATATGAAAGGAGATGAGTGAGGTGTTCAGAAGCCCTTTGGCGAGGCAAATCACTACACTACCCTTGATTCAGCAAGAAAAGTCAGTTTGTGTTTGGTAGCAACAAGTCCATTTTCTGTTCTTCTTTCTGAATGAGAGTATTCTGAAAAATATTTAACAAATATCCCAAGATCTCCAATGAACATTTTCTGAAAGGCAAATTTATGTTTCCTTATATGGAATGGATTTTCTCTGTATTATTTATAAAGAAATAATAACACAAGCACTGGTGCAAAATTTTTTAAAATAGACAGAACTGAAGTAAAGTTGACTTACAAATGTTTCTGATGTTTAGTTCCAGTGACAGTCAAAAAAGATCCTCCAAAGTAACAGAAAGTAGCTTGCCAGGCAATGCTGTTCATTTGTAAAGCAGGGAAAGGTACAGTACTGATGGTTAGACACAAAGCCAAACAAAAGTGTGTTAGAAACAAGGCACATTTTTGAATTAATGTGAGCTTTTAAATCAAATGAGGTGGTGAGGCTCCAACTTTTGATATGTTCACATCCCCTTATCTCAGTACGTCCGGAGCTGGATGTTTTTCTGGAAAATGCAGCAAAATGCCTGGGCTCGGTACTGGGCTAATGTGCTGCAACCAAATGGCTCTGAAATATAGGAAGTCATACCAGATGTTCTCATGATTCCTTCTGGCCTTAAACCCTGTGAATCTATGAATGAGTTTCTGAATCTGTGAAATCCCAAATTCTAAGAATACAAACATATGAGTAGAGTTATATTTCTGGCCTCCAGATCAGAAGAAAGATATTGAATGCGCATTGTTGCGATAAATCAAAGAAGCAGCTGAATCTGAACTGTAATAAAAGTTGACTGCAGATCTTTGTGCAGAAATTGGTCATATGTCATGTGAGGACAAGGCTCAGAGAAGCGATTTCCCAACATCTGTAATGACCGCTTTTTGGAACAACCCCTTCCAAGCTCCACTGTGGTGGAGATCCTCCTCCGTCCTTCGTCCTAAATGCCACACAGGAGCTCGCTTGACAAGTGACGATCAACGAGGCACGGATCGCTGTTGACCACAATGTAATCGAGATGGGTATCCCTGCCATGAAAACCACCAGTGAGGCATTCAACTTGAGAGAAAGGGTTTTTGTTATGCTGGGCTGGTTTCAGGGGAAGCTCATCAAAACGGAAGAAATTGGAACCCGTAGTCAGCAAGAAACCGAGCCACAGTCTGAGCAGGGCCACGCCAAGCGTGGATCCCTCCTCTCTCCCTTCCCCCATGAAAGGAGGAAGAGCAACAACAACAAAATGAATTATGACACTTTTGTATGATTTACTAGGATTTTTAAGTAATGTGATTCGTTTCAGGAGGAAGTCCTGCACGTGACCTAGAACCAGATTCAGGCAACACGATTTTGAGTCTCACTACTCTAGCTCACTCTTGCCAAGCTCTGAACATCCCATTTGCCAGATTTTCTCAGCCACATCTCTGCATGGAGAAGCCTCCAAAGCAGGCAGGAGCCAACCAGCATGCCCCATCTTCACACCATGAAGTGATTCATGGGATGTGTGGTTGGCCACCATGTTGCAAGCCTCCCTTTTGCATGTGTGAGGATGCTGATACCTGGTGCGATGGACACCTACACAGCTGCTTGAAAGCAAACCTCCTTCTGGAAATGGACACCTCAGATGAATGAAATCATCAAAAGAAAAGCTTACACTGACAAAATTCTCAAGGGAAGTGACCTTGTTATATAATGCTGAGCTGCATGTGCTCTGCAAAGTGCTGTGTGTCATTTGCAGAGGGCTCATGGATTTTCCAGCGCCTCCACCGATGTCACGCAACGCTGGGTGAAGGAACGAGTGCAGCGATGTCACCAGGCACTGCATAATGCCAATGACAGTGGAACTAATGTAGCGGCGATTATCTTTACATTATTCAACACTTCCAATTGCTCTCAGTTTTAAGTGGCTATATGATGTAATATTATATAAATACTGTAATAGAGGGTTTATTTATAGCCATCTTCACTGTTACCAGTGGAAGTATTAATGCATTTTTCCCACGCTATGTTCATTGACTGTTGTGGAGCAACCCATTTTCGAGGGACTGTGTCAGAAGAGTGTTTAAGCCATTCCTCAGTTGCAAGAGCGGGTGAAGTAGGTAAAGACAAAATGTAATAAGGGAACAACAACAACAACAAAAACAAGAGAAGAGAAGAGAAAGAAGAGAAGAGAAGAGAAGAGGAGAGGAGAGGAGAGGAGAGAAGAGAAGAGAAGAGAAGAGAAGAGAAGAGAAGAGAAGAGAAGAGAAGAGAAGAGAAGAGAAGAGAAGAGAAGAGAGGAAGAGAAACATGCTTGAAGTGTTTTTAAAGAGTGTTTAAGTGTCACTAAAGCCAGTAACTTTTTTGCAGGCTGGAGACTAAAGGATTCCCTGCACAGTAGGGCTGTGTAGCCCCAGCTCTCAGCTCAGCCAGGAGCATTGTTGGGGGAGAACCTACCCTTGGGGCTGCATCAAACATGGGAACAAAGGCAGCTTTAGGGCTCAGAAATCAGAAATGATGTCATTTGCACTGCGAGAGTCACTCTGGATTTCTCACGGCGGTGGCCTTAATCGAGCTGGCATTCCTGCATGATCCTATTCAGCCTTCAGCTTTTCTCCTACTCTGGGGATGAGCTTTCCCTGCCTCTGAACCCACTAACACATGTGGCTCATCACTGCTTGCAGCATGTGCTGGGTCTCTCCATTAACAGCTCCACGAGTGGCAAAGCCATGGGGAGACTTGAGGGAAGGTGCCAAAGCTTCTCCAGCTAGAGTACGACTTTCCTCCTTCCTTACAGCTTACTATTCTGAAGGCATGAAAATCCGTACGAGCTTTCAGCGTGGCAGAGCACAGCTTTTTGTGTGAGTGATGGCAGGAGGGGCCATACCTTCCACACAGCACTGGCGTGCTGCAGGGAAGCACAAGAAACTGCCTTTTTTCTCCATTTCACAACAAACAGAGCTGTGCTGTAAACAGCATTCATCACACAGGGAGTTCCACTTAGAACTGGGTGAACACTAGAAAAATGCTGTTTACAAGTCCTCCTGCAAATAAAAACCACGAGTTTATTTTGGCAGCAGCAGCAACCCTCCTAGTGATTGCTGCTGGCCAGCAATCGGGCAGGTACAACAGTTGCTGAAATATTCATGGGATGGGGACACGTTGCAGAGACTTGTGCAAATATGAACACGCAAATCTGTATTCAGGTGCATGTGTGCAGAGAGGGGTTTGCATGAGTTGATTGTGGGTCTGAGGCTTCTTCAGTCAAAGTGGAGAAACTCTGCTGCATGATAAACAGCGACACACACACGAGCTCACCAAGACAGCACAAAGGAAAAAAAAAGGCAAATATCAAATACTTGAAACGCAGTCAGGATGTGTGGTTTACAGTCAACCCCGAGACCTAGAAATGGCCACAGAAACTGTATATGTAATTGTTGAATGTCAAACTCGTTTGTAATGTTCCCTCAGCTTTTGCAAATGGAGGCCCAAATTCAGCAGGATTCACTTGGATACAGTTCAAATTTGGTGAAGGTGAAAATACCTTAGTGCAGCAGGGCCAGGAGATAGGACTCAATTGCACCACTAGTTTTGTTTGGTGAGTGGTGGTCCAGCCAGGTTTCCTCCAGAGTGGCTATCTGAAGTAGATTGATGGATACTCAGAGCATTATGAGTGGGGATGGCATGGAAGGAAGAGCAATGTGCGGTGGGAGCATGGGCTCACATTCCAGAGGTGGCCCTTGTGGACAGGAACCTACAGCACAGGGCTGAGGAATGACCTGTAGCTATGCTCAGGCTTTGTAACCCCAGCTGCACAGCCTTGCTGTGGCCGGGGACTTAACTGTGTGCTGGCTGCAGCCAGTGTATCGGCATGTGCAAGCAATTGCAATGGCTGGAAGGACTTGGGTTCTGTTTTATTTGCATTGTTCATTTCCTACAAATGCAATTACCAGGGGATAAATTAAATTAGGTTGTAACGTTATTTTGAACATCTTTTCTGTTTTTCTTTACTTCAAATTTTCTGAGAGGCCAGTGTTTACAGTTGAAAATACAACTTGGCAGAAGTGCAATCAGGAATGAGCAACACGTACCACAAACAAAACCATTATAGCCATTTAGTAAATTTTTTGTAGAGGACAGTCAAGTTATGGGACTAATTTCCCACTTGATAATCACAGTCTTATGTCAACATTAACGCCATTGACTTCAGCTGAGCCCTACAGGCACAGGAGTGGTGTGATGAGGTAGAAAGCTGGCCCAGCCAGTGATTATGTATATTGCATTATTCAAAAGACAAAGCAGCTCCTGGGGGTAAGCACCCTGAAGGCTCTGAATGAAGCCTGTTTCTCACTGAAATCAATGTCAGAGCAGCTGCATATAACAGGGGGTTGAAACTAGGTGCCCCAACCACCACAAGGAAGGCACAGCCACTACTAGTGCACATTTTGGGCTGGATGTGTCTTTAGAATAGGATCACAGAACTGTTTAGGTTGGAAAAGACCACTAAGATCACCAAGTCAAACCACCATCCCCACCATGCCTACTGAGTCATATCCCTTGGTGCCACATCTCCACAGTTCTTGAAGGAGGGGATGGGCACTGGAGAATGGATGGATGACTGCAGAGAGGACTGTCTTCCTCCTTGTACGCATCATCTCCAAACCACTAATACCTTCTAATTGCTCAATGTTTCTCTAGTATTAGAAGAATATTTAAATTATTCCTGTCAGACAAGGAACTCTCAGAGTCACCATCCATGGAAGTGTTCAAGGAAACATGTAGGTGTGTTACTAAGGAACATGGTTCAGCTAGCAGTATTGGTGGTATGTATACAATTGAACTAGATGATCTTAGAGGTCTTTTCCTACCTTAATGATTCTGTATTTTTCAAAGCTCCCAAACCAGCCATTTTATACATACTTATACAGTCTATATGTGTAGGTATGGAGATACGTAAGTAGGAAAAAAGGCAGGTGTTTTTGTTGTTGTCACTGTTTTTCATTTTTAGGTCTACTATGAGAGGAATTGTATCAGATATGCTGGGTTGGCTAGCAGGATGGGTAGAACTGTTTGGGAGAGGAAAAGATTGGTGAATATTTCAGGGTAATTACTAACAGTTAGTCCAAGAAAACAGAAGAGAAAGAGAAAAAGAAAAAAGAAAAGAAAAGAAAAGAAAAGAAAAGAAAAGAAAAGAAAAGAAAAGAAAAGAGAAAAAAGAAAAAAAGAAAAGAGAAAAAAGAAAAGAAAAGAAAAAAGAAAAGAAAAGAGAAAAGAAATAGCGCAGCTTTTGCCTGTTACTGATTTCCTTTTTGGTTACAGGGGCCATTGTTTCTTTTAATGACAGGAAAAGAGAGCTGTCAGGAGACATTTGCATAGTGCAAATAGGGTCACAAATCAGGGGGGATGTGTAGATTACTTAGCAGGGAGCAGGCAGCCATCGGTGTGCAACTGCAAGAATGGGTTTGTTTCCTGGAATATGGTGAAAAGCTGATAGTTTTTCCACATGCCATTGAGCAGTTGAGCAAATTTCAGGGCGAGAAGTGTCCCTGCTTCCTCCTTGCAGCAGGGTTGGAAAGGCTCTGGTGAAAGCGTTGCTGTTTGTTTATTTTCATAGCTGTGTGCTTAAGATGCATTCTTTGAAAATGTAGCTGATACGTCTGTTTGTATAGACTGCGCTGCTGGTGAGTTAGAGCAGGGGTTTGTGTTCATTTGGGAAAAGAGAAAGAATCCTGGCCATCAGAAATGTTTACTATATCAGGAAATGAATTCACTACTTGAGGGTTCCAGTGGACATAAAACAAAAATTAAAACAAGAGCCTTGTATAAACCCACTTTGTATTGTCTCCTCCATAAACAGCCCCATACGTGACAAAGCTCAGAGCGGGCGAGAGAGGTAGTTTTATTGGGGCATGTGGAGGGAAGTTAATTGCTGTCGTGTTTTGATTTTTTTTGCACATGTTGGTGAGTTCGAGGCGAAATCTGGTCTTCTTTTCTTCCTCCCGTTCCAGGGAGAGCTGAGCCTTCGCAGAGAAATAACACTAGGCAAAATGACTTCAAGCTGTCACCATTACACAACCTAAACTTTATTTCTTCATTAATGCATTACAGAGCAAAAAAACAATGAGAGCATTCCTCTGGAATGTGTGTTTACTGAGCACAAAATGATATGTTTACTGAAATAGCAGTTGCTGACGGGTTACCCAGTGGGAGAGAGCTTTCTCTTTCCGCACCGGTCCGGGACCCGGTGCCACTCTGCTCCTCAGCCTCCGGTGCAAGCAGAGGAGCTTTGGGATGTGCCCACATCAGCTGTGATGCCAACCCGAGGCTCGGCCGCGTTGCCAGCACCTTTCTGCTGGCTCCATCAGGGAAAGGAGAAAAAGGAATGAGGTTTGATGCATCCTTTGGTGGAAGAGGCATGAGTCAGAGGAGAAGGGCTAATCCTGGGATTGCTGGGCGGGCAACAGCGCTCGCTGTGGTGTGGGAGCTAGGGGATGCTCCGGTGCTGTTTGCACTGGGGAAGGAGTGGGTGCCTCCAGCTCCTCAAGGAAGGGGAAGGGAAGGTCCCTCCCCAGAGCCTAGGGGTGGCTGAGGACACACCGCAGCTCCAGGGACGCAGAAGCAGGGCAAGGAGAAACCCCGCGGGAGGAAGGGTGGGAAGGCAGGCGATGTCCCTGCGGTCACAGCAATGGAAACGGCGTTCCTGCCGCCGAGTGCGATGCGCACGTTGTGAGTGCCCTGGACAAAAACAGCCGGAGGGGGAAGAGAGGGAGTCAGACAGACAAAGGAAAATGAATCTGCTGGAGAAGCTTCCTGCATTCCCCCAACGACTGAAGCAAAGCACGTGTGTGCTGGTGCATGCATGCACGCGCAGGTGCACACACACTTATATGCACACCTACACATCCTGTCTCAAAATGCAGAGGAAACAGAGGATGATTCTTTCTTTCTTTCTTTATGCCACTAAGGTTCAGGCAGTAAAAGCAGTAATTAAGGAGCTTTAGCTCAGCACAGCTGCCAAGCAGACATCAGGTTGGCTGCTGCGCTGTTTGGTGTGGGTACAACTCTCCAGTGATTCACAACCAGCTCAATCAGAACAGGGCTTATCGTTGCTCCAACCAACACACAACTGCAGTGTTTTCTGTTCATTCCCTTCTCCTTTAAAGAGAAATACACATGTACACCAAGGAAAAACAAAACCAGAGAGTGCTTTTTAACCTGGTACAGCATATTACACTAATTAGGGGATGCTGTTAGTCATGCATCATTCACGACCCTGCCAAAACTGGGAACAAACAGTCCCTACAATCTGGATAGGACTGTTTGAGCTAAACTTTGCAGAGCTTTCTGATCGGACAGAGCCCAAATAGGAAATATCCTTCTGCCCTGCCAGTTCCCTGCAGTTTGCAGTGCTGGGGCAGATGCTACAGCAGTGATAGAGAAGATAGACTTGGGAAAGCAATTAGAGAAGATCAACCTGTTGACAGCAACCAGGCTGGCAACAACCTGTCTGCAGGGCAGGTTTTGGGGGCTCTTGGAAGTTTAAACCTGCCCTTTCTGTCTTTATAACACTCAGAAGTAGTATGTGGGGTTTTGGGCCATGTACTATGCCTGCATGTCCTAACAAAGCGTCCTGCTGACTAGTAAGTGAGACATGCACCATCAGTGGTCCCAGTGTGCCCAATTCCATGTCTAACTGCTGAGCTGTGTTGAGTTCTCCCCCAGCATCAGGGAAGTTTATAGATACCAACCTGCCAGCGGAGCACCTACATCCCATTATTTCTACAATGTGGGGTCCCTTCCTGCTCTCTTTCATTCTTTCCTTTTGGGTGGTGCAGCCCATGCACCAGGACAGTGACTTTCTCCGTGTTTGTAGAGCATCAGCATCAGAAGGCTGGTCTGGTGGGATTCCTGTTAGGGGGAGAGCTCCTCTGACACCACACTTCAGACCTGAGGGGTGTCTTCAGATTTGACCATTCAGTGTTCTTCAGACAACAAAGTGATGAGGTGAAAAGTCCACCTTGCTTGTTTCCTACTTGTTTCTGTTCACTGACATGCGTCAGCTACTGGAAATAATTGAAGGTTTCTTAAATTCCTATAATTGACAGAGCTGTCAAAGGGGAGCTGAAGCCTCGGGTCAGGGTTTATCACACAAGTCTCAGAATTGTACTTTTCTTTGTTATCTGCCATCTTACATTTGGCAGCGTAAAGTCTGAGATTTAGTCAGTGTGTGCAGGAGGTTACAACAAGGTAGACTTCCTCATGGATGGAGAGTGGGGGATTGTGGCCTCGCCTGCTCATGTTGAAGCCCACAAAGTGGGTAAAATGTAAATGAAAGAGGAGAAGGTTTGGGGACATCCACATGCTTGTCATCCCAGCAAGGTAATAGAAGTCACTTTGTCAAGGGGTAAGATCCATAAGTATCTGGACTCTTTATCAGGCTGCTGAGTCCCAGCCACATCCCCCAGCTTCAAAATGCTTTGACTTTGGTTCTCCTCGACCCAGACCTTGTGATACAGGAAGCCACACTCGTGTCGTACCCCTGCAGGAGAAGAAGGAGGTGACACTGTGCATCTCAGTCTGATGGCAGTGTTCATGGCTATGGCAGGGACTGAGAGCTGAAGCACTTGGATGTGCTTGGGATGAAACCACATGTAGAGTTGCAGGAGATGTTTATGTTCATGTCTTGGTGGACAACAACACCTCAGAGTTTCAGGCATGTTCTGGAAGAGATACCCTTCACATGGTGCTGTGGGGTTCTTGGTGTCCTGGTTGACACTAAGAGGACACTGGGGCACTGCTCTCAGCAGAAACAGAGGCATCCTTTACCCCTGAAACTTTCTTGCTGGGGTGCAGGGAGGAAGGGCAGTTCCTTCCTCCCCACAAGGTGCCAGGGGAGCCCATTGCAGTTTCTCTGGACATGACTGAGGGCTGGGGAGGTGTGCTATTTGCGTACATGCCATGTCTGCATCTCAGCACCATGCTGCGAAGGATTGACAGGAGCTGCAGAAAGGCTGAGTAAAATTTTCCAAAATACCTAAGTGAAGTAGAAGCCTCCTGTCCTATTTTTAAAACGTGACTAAAGCAGGCGAGGCCCAGAGCCTTAAAGGTACCTCAGCAGGAAGCTCTGATGGGTTGGGCAGGTGGCAGGCACCTTTAGGGGCTGCGTGCCTCTGTCTCACACCCTGGTGACCCATCCTCTTATCAGTCTTGCAAGTCACAGAGTTTCAGTCCCCAGCACCTAAGAAGATGCATCTTCTGCACATCCCATGAATCACAGAATTGTTTGAGTTGGAAGGGACCCTTAAAAACCATCTGGTCCAACTCCCCTGCAGTGAAGAGGGACACCTACACTAGATCAGGTGCTTACAGCCCCGTCCAGCCTGACCTTGAATGCCTTCAGGGACAGGGCACGCACCACCTCCCTGTGCAACCTGTGCCAGTGACCGTGCACAGGGACCTGTGCACCACATCCACCAGTGGAGAAGCCCTCTCTCTTTCCAACCAGTGCAACCAGTGCGGCTCACCCATGAGTTTGGTTTCCAGCCATGATTCCCTTGTTTTTTCCTCCCCTCTGCTCCTGGTTCAGGAGTTGCTGCCAGGTGGTAGCCCTGCAGCCTGGCTGGCATCCAGCCGGGTGTCCCCAGCCTCCAGCTGCCGCGCACAGGCACGTTGCTCTCAGCAGGCCTTGTAATGCTGGCACAAGCAACATGGGGACTTCAGCATGGCTGTTGTCATCTGCCAGCGCGTTCCACGAACCCCAGCCCGGCCCAAAATACCTCAGGCAATGAACTGTCCCCTTTTAATTGCTGCTGGTTAGTGACAGTGACAAAGGCAGGTGGCTGGGGAAATGAGAACAGCAAGGCTCAGAGAGATGGGAGGAGTTAAGAAGTTCAAAAAGTAGTTATTTTTGCTGCTGGCTTTGTGCGTTTTTGGAAGCAGAGGACTGTTTGCATTAGATGTAGTGTGCACACGTTTCAGCTGCAGCAGCACAGTCTTCCCACTCCGTGTTTCTGCAAAACTTTCTGCCTATTTGTAGCACCTCCTGCTGTATTGCTCACACCAGCCCTTGCTCAAGAAAGATACCGGAGCCATACGTTGGAGCCGTATGTCTCAGCGGCACGGCAAGGCTCAAGCAGAAGTGATTGCCAGAGGCAGAAATACCCTCATGGATGCAGCCAGTAGAATAGGTGGAAATTTTCCAGATTTCTTTTTGCAGCGAGAACCTTTTTTCCCCATGAAAAATGTGGAGGGAATGAAGGGAAGGGTTGATAATGGCTTTTCTGACACGTCCTTTCCTATTTCTAACTTGTCCTAGTTGTCTTTTCTATCTCACGATGCCCTTTGCGGAGGTCTCAGTCTCCTGCTGATGTCAAGGCAGGAAGAGTGAGGAAAGAAATACTGTTGCCCAAGCTGTGGTGCTGAAAGCTTCTTCTTGTCAGCGCTCTGATACAAATAACTGTATAGATAGCAGGGAATGCTCCTAGGGTTTCTGCTTTTGTGCAAGAGCCCCCCTGGCCTCTCAGCTGCTGCAGCAGGGCAGTGCGCTTGACTTTCCCGTGTCTCTGCCAGGCAAATCCTTCCTCTGTTGATCTCTAATACAGTAGGGAGATAAATCTGTGGTAGTGAGTTGCTGGGCTAATATTGCAGAGATCATCCCAGGAACTTGGAGTGGTGTGAGCACCTATCCAAGTGAGTGCTCGTTTAGGCAGGTCTAGGAGGATGAGCTCCTGCATGATCTCCAAACACCATCCTCACAGTATGAATTCATCTCTCTTTTAGATACCAGGATGTCTGTTTTCATAGAATCATAGAATGGCTTAGGTTGGTTCCAACCCCCTGCTGTGGGCAGGGCTGTTCCCTCCCAGCTCAGGCTGCCCAGGGCCCCATCCAGCCTGGCCTTAAACACCTCTAGGGATGGGGCATCCACAACTTCTCTGGGCAGTCTGTGCCAGTGCCTCACCACTCTCTGAGTAAAGAGTTTCTGCCTAACATCTCACCTAAATTTCCCCTTTTTTCGCCTTCCTATGGAGTTGGGAGATACTGGTAGAGTCACCGCAGTGATTTCTGAGCCTGCACATGAGCGGGACAAGACAGCCCTCACCTTCAGGGTCTTTCCTGCCACCACTTCCCTGCTGACCCCCGGACTACCATGTGTCCTTCAGACACACATCCCTGCTCCATGATGCAGTGCTGCCTCGCATACCAGGGGAGCCACCAGTGTTCAGATGAAAGCTTCTGATAAATGGCCACCCTCCCGCTTCCCTGCTGCATGGACCAGATAGCTGCAAGCCAAGGCCATTACTCAGGGTATCATCAGGTGTGTAACTGTATCCTTTGTGCTCCAAATTGTCAGGGAGATGTCTATTGGAAGGAAGCTAAAGCCAAAAGGCTGTGGCACCTGGCCAAATCTGCTGTGGATTTTAAAGCTGATTCCGCTTTTTCTCCAGCAGAGCAAAACAGACGTATTTTTCATTTTGCAAAGGACAAAGCTCAACAGGATGGCAATTTTTTTTTTCTTTTTTTTTTTTTTTTTTTTTACTTTTGCTAGGAATTTATTGAACGATGTTACATTATTCTTCTTGCTGTCAGAAAACAGTCTGACTCCCCTCCCAAGTAGCAAAGTTTGGCTACTGAGCAATCAGGCTGCATGGGGCTTTTTGGCCACTGGTGAGGCTACTGTCTTAGCTGGTGGCCTATGAATGTCCTTCAAAAGCTTGGCATCCAGACCGTTGGCGCCGGCGTTCCGCTATCAATGGGCAGCGAGCGGGTAGCACAGCTCATGGGCCCAAGGAGAGCAGAACCCCGCAGCTGTGCAATGTCTAACACAGCATCTGGTTTGCTTTATGCTCTATGTGCACGGAATGTCATCCTGGGAGAGCAGCCCTGAGCCGCTCGGGGTGCGTGCTGCACAGTCCAAGGCCATCAGGAAAGGTCCCCAGCTCCTCAGTGCCTGGGTGAACTGAGAAATGCAAACCTCCCTTCACTGTGACTATGCACATGGTGGAGCCACCACCATTTACCCCAAGCACCTCATGCTCAGCCATCCTCCAGACACTCTATTCCGTGGTGGATCAGGTCTCCTTTAGGAGAACCTCCCTGGCCATGGAGAAATGGCAGAGAGCAGCAGCAGAGCAGCAGTTCCCTGGGTTCACCATTCCATTATTCATTGTTATCCTCCCCTCGGGCCGCCCTGAACAATTTCCTTCCCCTCGCCTCCATGTACACCCTTCAAATGGTTTTAGAATACGGCAATGAAAAATAAAGATTAAAAAAAAAACACAAAAAAAGAAAGAAAACCCAAGGCATTGAAAACATTCGAATATATTGCTCTACTCTTTCCTCCCTGCACCATTGTCTTAGGGGGACTGGCACAGGACCAGACTTCTTTCTTATTACCAATCTTAACTACTCCACAGGGCATCGAAAAATAAAGCCCTATAAAAGTCACTAATTAAATAAGTTCTCCCATCTGACCTAATACAAGCAACATGGGAGGTTGCACGATTTTTTTTTTTCTTCCTTCCCCCTCTCTTTTGTCAAGCCCACCCTTCTGATGGAGATTTGTTGTTTTTCTGGTGAGGGAGAGGGATTTCAAGGTCATGGAATGAATAAATGATGATAATGCGCGGCCACAGGGATGGGCGGGTTCAGCAGCCGCTTGATGAGTGAGTGAGGTGGGGGAAGCTAGGGGGCCCAGCTATCTCCCCTGGCCCCATCTCAGGGGGAACGGGGCTGGGGTCTCCCCTCCCTGCAGCAGCTGCTGGGCTCACAGCATCACCGCTGCTGTTTGTCTATGAAACAAAAAGCATTGGGATTCCCACTGACCCGGTAAAGGGATAGTCCCCAATGTTATTCATTAACAATAATAATAATGATGATTATTATGATGATAATAACAATAACAACAATAATAGTAATAATAATAATTTTCCTCTCTAGCAATTTGTGGTTGTTTTGTGTAACCCTGCCTCCGTGGTGCTCCCCAGCTCTGGGCTGTGCAGTGTGTCTTTCTGCCCAAAAACTAGAAATATGGAAAATTTATCCTGTTGTTCTTGCAAATTTCTGATCATTTTGTGTGGCAAGATATTTTCCTCCCTCCTTTCCCACTTCCAGCCTCCTTGGGCATTCATTCACGCGAGCCCACAAGTGAGACGAGATGAATGGTCTCAGATTGAGCATGGCAGCAACCTTAGCCTGGTAGCACTGGGCCATTTTCCGTCCCCATCCATACCTCAGCTGTTTGAGTCCTATCCATATCCAACACGAAAGAAAATGGAAAAAGAAAGAAAATTTGAAATTCCCCAGTTCTAAACTGATTCCTCTATACCTGTGTGATGTATTCAACATGACAGCCTTAGTATGGGGTGCTCCATATGCTCTGGTCGAGGAGCCAGAGCCAATAAGTAGCCTCAGATTTCCAGAGAACAATCAGAACTGCAACAAAAAAGCACTTTGCATTGCATCTCATCCTCTTTATTTCCTTCTTTGCCAACTCCTAGCTAACAAGACTGCCTCTTGCTGCAGCATCCCAGGGTTTTCTAATAACAGGAAGCTAGGGAAGCCTCTGGCTGTGTGCGGAAAGAGGTGTGGCTGCCTCCAGTTTCGAGGAACAGCAGTGTCACAAGAGGCCTGTTCTCCCCTTCTTTCTGCTCAGGCTGCTTCTCACCTGCTCCTGCACTTATCGTCCTCTTTTTAAAAAAATTTCCTACCCCAAAAGTGATTGCACTTCCTTTGCCCATCCTTCACTTGCAAAAGAAACCTTGGAGCATCGCTGCCCCATTTTGGGATGCTGGAGCTGTAGCCTTACTGATGGTTGGAGCATGCACCATCAAGGGATTTCATGAATTTCTTTCCCTTTTTTCTAGCAGGGGAGCACAGCCTCTGGCAATATGTAAGGAAGCGAAAGCTGGGTTTGCCCAGTGATAAAAGCTCTTGGCTGCTGCTCTTGTAACTCCACACTGGCAGAGTGAGGCAGCACAGACCTCTGGGGACGCCTCCTGACTGCCTCAATTTAGCTTATTCTAGGCCATGCTGAGAATTATTACCTAGAGAAGTCTGCCTCTCTCCTCCCTGCAACTAGCTTTTCTTATTTTAGCTTGATGCTTTGCTTCCCTCCAACCAGACTTTTCACTCTGTTTCTGCACCTTTGGTAGCATAAACAGCCAGAATCTGGGAGGGGACTGTGACTATCTTCGAGGGCAGGAATGGTGGGAATCTTGTGATGGTATATTCCCAATGAAACCTCCTGAAATGCAATCCCTGAGCAGGGGCTGCAACAAGCCATGCAGCACTCACTGGTCACACCTGCATCCTTTTTCATCCTCTCTAGATTTGCACAATGGCCAAGGAAACCTAGCGGCGACACAAAGCAGGCACGTTTGCTGCTAGTAAGCCACAACCAGCTTCTTACCTCATAAAGGGAATCCTTCAAATGTAAATGCTCTTTTTACATTAAAAAATGAGATAAGTATGCACAGTCACTAATTTACTGCCCAAGCAAGTGGGATTAGGAGAGAGGCCAAGTCTTGAGCTGGAGCACAGAGAGAAGCTGTCCTGCAGCAGAGGAAAAAATGGCTGAATATCATGAATATTCACTGAAGCTGATGAAGGGTCTGGCAGACAAGTCTTATGAGGAGGTATCTGGGGGAACTGGTATTGTTTAGTCTGGAGAAGAGGAGGCTCGGGAGAGTCCTTATTGCTTTCTACAATAACCTCGCAGGAGTTTGTAGCAAGATGGGGGTTGGCCTCTTCTCCTGAGTAACTGTGAGAGATGATGGCCTTAAGTTGCACCAGGAGAGGTTCAGGTTGGGCGTTAGGAAAGACTTGTTCTCAAAAGGAGTGGTAAGATACTGGAACAGACTGTGGAGTCGGTGTTTCTGGAGGTGTTCAAGACCCAAGAAGCTGTGGTACTGAGGGATGTGGCATGGTGGGGATGGACTGATGGTTGGACCTGATGATCTTAGAGGTCTTTTCCAACATTAATGATTTCTGTGGTTCTATGAAGCCTGTATAGATCAATGCATTGCCAGATTTGGTTGGTTTCTAAACATCTTCAAAAAGCACATGATCAGAATTGGTTGCATCCGAGCTTAGTTTTGTAGTAAATTTTTTGAGAGTTGTTCACCTCTCACCTCTATTGGGAGGTGGCCTTGGTGATAGCAGAAGAATTGGATCTAGATGATCTTAAGGGTCCCTTCCGAACCAAACCATTCTATGATTCTACAATTGTAATTTTTTTCCTTGTATCTAACCTAAATCTACCCTCTTGAAGCTTGAAACCATTTCCCCTTGTTCTATCACCACAGACCCTGCTAAAGAGTCCGTCCTCTTCTTTCATGTGTCTCCCCTTCAGATACTGAAAGACCGCTATCAGGTCACCCCAGAGCCTTCTCCTGGCTGAACAGCTCCAGCTCTCTCTGCCTATCCTCATAGAGAGGGTGTTCCATCCCTTGGGTTGTTTTTATGACCCTCATCTGGATGTGCGCCAACAGGTCTATGTCTCTCATATGATGGGGTAGTTTCTTCAGGAACAAAAAAAATTGTCTTGTGATGAATGGCAGAAAAAGAAAATGGATTCTAAATATATTTTAGCGTAGCTTCTAACAACAAACCTCTAGAAACATTTTTGTGTGGTTGATGCTCAGGTACTTTAAAATTTTAAACAACCAAGATGAGAAAGCATGCAAATGTATTACAGTATACTGCAGTAATGTTAGGAGACATTCATGCAGATCGGAGAATATGAGTGTTTTCCAATATTCACTCACAGCTTAAATGTACCAATTCAGCTGTACATTTTCATCAAAAGAAATCTGCCTTCAAAGCTTGGTGAAAAGGGTTCATATTTTTATTTTAATTGTGCTTCTCTCATGAAATATCTTTGTGTTTTTAGCTTGTTAGGTAACTGCTAAGAAGGAAACAACCAGTTATGTATTTCATTATTCTAGAGAGCAGAGAAAATCTCCTAGGAATATTTGAAATGTAAAGGGTATTAGAATACCAAAAATGAAATTGCATGGATTTCGATGGTGTGTCAGCACTTGCAACTGACTATGCTAACACTAATTTTGGGGGGCCATCACCCAAACTGCACCCCAATAGCAATGAGAGGAGTATTTTCTTACAAGGAGTTGATCTGTGTATTTTCTAACTAATGCCACAAAACAAGGCATAGGTGGATCCTTTAAAAATAATAATAATAAATAAACTTTTTCTCATTTGAAAAACCTAAGCTTTGGAATTACCCTGATAGTTCATAACACCAGCCTTCAAGACTGAACTGTTGAGGCAAATCCCTACATATTCAGAGCCGCAAGCAGCATTCAGCAAGCTAAAATATGCTTTATGATAGTCTTAAAATGAGAATTACCATTTCTAGTATGTGCTGAAATTTATGGGAATGCATTAAAGCTACAGCAAACCACCTCTGACAAGTAATTTGCTTGTAACTCTTCCTTGAGCACACATCATGGCGATGTGGTGCAAGCGAAAAGGATGCTGCTCAGCGGCAGGCAGACGCTGGTTTTCAGTGCCAGACTTTGGATTTTCATTTCAACAAGGAAAATTATCTTAACCTTCTTTATCCATTTTCTCTGAGAAAGAAATGCTCTTGTTTTTTCCAGCAACTCTCTTGATTTTATAAAATGCTTGAAACTTGAGAAGAGACTGGATATGCTTTGTCTCCATGAGAACTACTTCATCCTGATAGATTTAGTGGAGAATGTGTCTGTGCTCCACGAATCTCCCCCTAAGAAATAGCTGAATGTATTGTTTCCAAATACTAATTCTCTCAACTTCTCAAAATCCCTTGGCACTTATTATATTCATTCCTCGCAAGCAGTAGTGAAAACAAATGTTCTTTGTGTAAACAGACTTTGACAGAATGTGGGAACCTAAATAAATATGGTTATAATATGGCATAAAAATCAGCTTCAAATCTGAAGCAAACTGAAATTGCATGTGTAAAGAGACTTGTCATTCAGCTTTAGGAAAAAGGAACAACAACAAATGTATGCTGCAAAGTATTAAAACAGGTACATTTCAGTGCCAGTAACAATATGATTGAAGACCCGAGAATGGTGTAAATATGCAATGTTAAGTAAAACAGTTTCTTCAAAACGTCCTTTCACCTAAAAGATGATCTCTTATGTGTTGTTTTCCTCCAAGAAAAATGAGCGTCCTCCCAGCACTGCCAGAGATGTGGGGCGTAGCTGTCCCTTCGGGTGGCCAATGACGCTGTAGGGCCGATGAAAACCAAAGATATTGTGAAACATTTACGTGGCTTAGTTAAGTTAGGAAAAAAGTCCTTACTCCAGAAAACACAACTGGCCACAAAGCCTTTCTATGAGATTGGATACCCTGGGTGGCTTTCTGAGGCACGAGGCCAAAGGCCAAAAGAGCAAAACCACCCAAAAAGTGTAATGATTACCCTTCGGGGCAATGAAATGGAACTTATGAATAAAGACAAGGAAAACCCATTAAGTAATATTATTGACATGTGTCTGACATCACCAGTAGCCAACCAGCATTCTCCACTTGTACTCCGGATTTCTGAAATCATTTCTTAATGGAATAAGGGTTTTTAATTCATAATGTCCTTCTACAGATGCTCAAGCCTGCAGGTTTGCCAGCCATTCACATTCCCTGCCTACATGATGTTAATAAATCCAAGGTTTAGTGAAAGCACAGTAGTACTCCTCTGTCATATTAGTATGCAAACAAGTTTCAGCTTCATGCAATAGCATGAAATTGCTGTTATATCAGCATTTCTTAAGCACCTGTCCCTGACAGTGCCAAGCCGCTCTGAGAATTACAGGGGGAAGAAATGAGAGAGACCATTTTCCATGCGAGATGTATTGCTGCAGCAACAAATATACCTTTTGATTACATAGTGCAAACAGTCTTCAGTGCCAATTTCAGAGGGAAAATAAAGGAAAACAGGGCTCAGACGATGCTACAAGCCTGAAAAATGTGTCTGGACCACATAAGAAAGGCATAAATGGAAGATTTGTGACTCTTGAGGTTTTCGAGCTTTAGGGTCCAAACAGCTGCTTTACTTCCATGTTCTAATAGCAATACAGTTTGAAGGAGAAGTGAAATCAGAGCAGAGAGACTATAGGCTGAATAATGCAGTTGCAGAACCAAATCTGAGTACCTACTTAATGGAATGTGAAAGGTTGGTCGTGAGGATGTGAGTAGTCATGAAACCAGGCGGTGTCTCCCCTGCAAATGTTTGTGCTCCTTCTCCTTACCTGTACAACAGCAGAGATGCAATTCCTCTCAGGTTTGATGCAAAGAAGACATTTTTTCCAGAGGAAGGTGCACCAGCAGGGTGTGTTTCTTACAATCCAGGCTTAGGGAGAAAATGAAGCCTCTCTTTGTAGGTACACTGGGGTGTGATGATACAGATTTCTCTGGAGTTTATCCTTTCTTTACTTTTGTTGTTGTTGTTTTGTTTGTTTGCTTGGTTTTTTTTGTGTGCAACATTACAAGTTTGCAGATTTAATAATGGTTCTCCTCACTGCTCAGGGCACTTGCCGTGCAATTGTCCAATTTAAAAAATTTGATCTCACCTTTGAGAAAGCAATATCATATTTTGATGAGTAAAGAACAGGTCATTTGTAATTCCAAAATTCAGCTATTAATGACAGCTGAAAGAGGTACTTTGGAAACTGTGAGTGTTAATCATGTTAATGTATTGCGACAAATTGGAAGTGGTGGTACCATCTCAAAAGTCAGAGAGGATTCACTCTGCACATTGCGTTTTGGATGTTGAACATTATGAAACTGAGGATTACTAAATTGGTCTCACAGGGACATTTCCTAAGTATGCTATCAGCCTTCCCTTGGGTAAAGATGCTCCCATGGTTTTGTTTCATCCATGTCTTAAGATGTGACACTTCAGTGTTGTTAACGGTAAAAAAGGCATCTTTTACGTGCTTACCACAATAGCCCAGCCACAAACTGGGAGTTTTGGTAGAGAAATCACATTTCACTTCAGAGTCAGCTGGCAAAGTTTCTTTCCCATCAGCTTTTCTCTCTTTTTGTTAATTTCCCCTTGAAGCCATTGAAGACCAGTATCCTCAGCTCATATCCTCAGTGTGGAATCAGCAGACTCCTCCTCATGATGCATCTAGCAAGCCTGCAGCAGCAGGGCCATACTGCATCCCAACATAGCTTAGGGACACAGAGGAAAGGAGGCTGCATTCCTCCCCTGTGCCTCACCTCTTCTACCGCTGTAAGATACAGAAGTTGGAAGCTTCTGAGTTACCAGCAATTTCCACTTTGGTGCATTATTGGCTTTCCTGTAGTGCTTTTATAAGACTGTTTATAAGACAATAGACAATAGAAGAAGTTGCTGAGGCTCTCAGTGGACACATGTTGACAATAAACCCCTGTAACAAAGGTCAAATGTGTGTTCCCAGAATAGCAGAGGGTAACATTGCCAGAGAAGCACAACATGGCAAATGAACTGATACAGAAGAGATGTCTTATTGTCCAAGCCATTGAGTCAGCTTGGCCCAAGAAGACTAATTTTCCGGAAGACCTGATCTCTTTACTTACAGCAAGGATATGACAACATGTCTCTTACACTGGTAATGCTTATGTCTATGCAAAGGTCCCTGTAGTCATAGATATAAAGCTTGTTAAAATGGTTTGAAGTGTAAAGATGCAACACCGCCCTGAATGTCATGTTCTTGACCAGGTGCCCCCATCGGTGGAAAGCCCTTCTCTCCAAGCGAGACACAAGAATGAGTCAGACAGCAGTTTAATGTGGGTGGGGTGGCTCTGCATAGTAATAGGGGGAAGGAATTATAAAACGCTATGTCCTATTTCTAGAAAGTTGTAACTTAACTTTTCTTTTCCCCTGTATGAAGTCTTCTTGGGCAGGAAAGCATTTTTAACACATGTTAAAAAAAAAAAAAAAGATGACCAAGTGAAGTTTTACTTTCTCAGGTCACTTTTCAGCTGCTTGCAGCACCTAAAAAGAATTGAAAGCTCTTTTTTCATGTGTGTTTGCAGACATATTGACTGTGATCTGATAGCTAGAGGATAACAAGTTGCCTGATGAAAGGGGTCAGCCCCGTGGTCATTTCTGCTGAAGGTCAACTGCTGGTGCACAGACCTCTCAGGTTGGGTTTGGGGTTTGAAAGCTATCACACCAAGTTCCCCTAGGTGTAACACATATTGACCTCAAGTTGGCATGAATGGCAATGTGAGCTTGTACACAAGACCCTAGGTTCACAGAAAAGTTTGCACAGGCTTCAGAAGCACTTCTGCAAACAAAAACTTTCTTCTTGAAATCTGTATGTATCACTCCACGAAAAATACATCCAATCCATAAAGTGATCTAAGAAAGACTGCAAGACAGCCTGAGTCTCCTGTGTGCACCTCTGCTGCAAGAGCAGAGGTGAGGTTGCTATCATGCAGTGGTAACAATTGTCCTCTGTTTAATGCCTATTTTTACTCTTCATGTCTCCACTTTTCCTGGCGTGCAAAGAGCTGGAACCAAAGGCACCGCACCCTGGAGTGACGGGGGATTTTAAGGCAGGAGTACAGTGCCAACGTTAAGGTTAGATCCTAGACTCCCCTTGATTGGCACCACATCAATTTTATGACCAACTTTGTCATATGAGTACCTAAAGCTCTGGGCCAAGAGACAGGTTTGGGTTTTGTTTTGTTTTGTTTTTTTTCCAATTTTGGAGCCCATTAGTGAGCAGCCAGTGGTGGAGACAGGAAGCAGCTGCTCTGTAGAGGTCGTATTGGTGGGCTACATGAATTTCCTTTTGCAGAATACTATGCCACCGAAGCCAGTGGAGTCACTTTAAGACCCTGCAGCACCCAAATGGTGACACCACAGCCAAACTAGCAGGGAAGTTTTCAGTACAGCACACTCTCTATGCACTTGGACAGCTGTGCCCCATCTGCCTTGCAGATTCGGTCTCCAGTTCAAGTGGGAGTAGACAGAGGTGTGGCAGGTGAGAGGGTTAATGGTACCTAACAAAAACACTGGATATCCACTGCTTCCAACCAAGCCAGCAACTTGAAAGTTTCCCAACAGCAATATTGATTCTTCTTGGTTACTGAACTTATGCAGCCAAATTCATAGCGCACCCATCCAGCCCAGTGGACTGACGTCTTCACAGCAACTGGCTCATTTTGAGCAAAGTTCCTTGAGGGATTTTTTTTATTATTATTATTTTCAACTGTCTGGCCTAGAATTTATAGGAGCTAAGATAATTAATGGGTATCCCTGGAAAGACCCATGTTCCTGGAAATCCTCTTCTACCGTCAGGAATTCCATTGCTTGCTGTAGGTTTTGCCTTAGGAATGGAAAATAGCAATGAAAGTCACAACCAAAATACCACTTTTCTGGTATACCAACACACTCTTGAAGGTCTTGCCCAAGGTACTACTAATTTTGTTCTTTTAAATGATGTGCATGTTGACATGATGGACACATTCACTTTCTTGAAGTCTTCAGTGTTCAGTCACAGAACTTTTCTCCAATTATGTGAGAACCTTTCTCCAATTACGTGGAGTTTTGATTCCACACAGTCTAGTACTACCAGTTTGCTGGTGATTATTCATATCCTACCTAGTTTCTGTGTCAAAATCTTCAAGAGAAGGGAAATTCTGGAAGGAATAGGAAAAAATACTGTGTTAGAAGCTCTAATAAAGCAGACAAGTAAGAATAGAAAGTAAATAAATAATAGAAAGTAAATAAATAAGACCCAACTAAAACACTGTTCAGTGGCAGATGTACAACTTCACGTTGTCCGAGTTGGAAATAATCTTGAAATATTTCTTCCAAACTGGTAGCAATGAAAATATCTGATAGATATTTAGATATCTATAACTTAAAGAGTTTGGAGCTTCTCTGTAACCATCTTTGTTGAGGGACAGGGGAAAAAAGAAAGAAAAAAAAAAGTCAGTAAATGCAGTATTTTATCTTATTTTTCAGCCACAAACAGGCATAACAGTGCACTCACAGGTCTTATCTTATTTACAAAAGGAGCTCCAGAGACATTTTTATTCCTTGGACACTGATACGTGCAGTGGGTGTCCCAAAACCACTGATTTAGTTGTCTCATTGGTTAAATGGTTCTGTAAATAGGAAAAACAAAATCTTCCTTTACCCCACCAATGCCTTACAAAGTTGCTCAGGAAAATTTGTAATGCATGAGGCAGCAGCAGTCTCATCATATTAACTTACAGACTCCAGACATTATGCAACCTGAAACTTTCCTAATTATACTGTCCTCAACAATTCCTGTCCACACTTTTCACATTCTCACACTCTAACAAGTGTGTACAAAATCTGGGGTGATTTAACCTTTACTTTATCGAAACAGAATGTTGATTTTTAATCATTTAGGGAAAAAATAATAATTGTTTCTGACCTTAGCGAGGCAATTCTTCTGAACCCAGCTTTGATATTCAGACTCCTGGAGAAGGGGTAAAGGGGTCTGATGATGGTGGACACCTTGCTGAAAACCACACTTATGCATCACTGGACAAAAGTCAAGATAAGGACAGGGGTTCACTCAACAGTGATGAGCAAATGCATCTTCAGATGTCAGTTTAAATTTTGCTTGAGATAGCAGTTGTTGGCTTACTCGGCTTGGATGCTCCATGTGCAAGTGTGTAACTGTATGAACTGAAATGTCTGTGTCCTGATTCAGTCCACTAAAAATGACTTTCTTTTTAATGTAGCTTTGTTGATTTGCAGCAATCTCTGTCAGAATATTGTCCCAAATCTGCCGTAGCTATTCCCAATAAGGAAGTCTCTCAACATATTAGACGACGCTGCTTCTCTTTTCCTTCTCTGCCATTAGATGTAGAGCAAGAGGAAGAGAAGAAGGTGAGATATTGGAACAGGCTGCCCAGGGAGGTGGTAGAGTCATTGTCTCTAGAGGTGGAGATATAACACTGAGGGATGTGGTTTGTTGGGGAATATTGGTGGGGATGGATTGGGGTTGTACTTGGTGATCTTAGTGGTCTTTTCCAATCTTAATGATTCTGTGATTCTATCAAGAGGATGGGTAAAGATTTCCTGTACTGATCAGGCAGACCAGAAGTATTATTTCTTATTAAGTTTTGCAGCTGCTCTGAGCCTCCTAACTTCTGACCTAAGCTGGTTCTGCATTGCCTGTGGTAGGACAAGCTAAACTTTGATTTAAGCAGACTCTTCTTGAAGGAAGCTGAGCTGGCAATGGGGTTTCCACAGTTGTAAACTGTAATACTTCACGGTCCATGGGCTGTGACATATTTGAGTGAACTGGTCCCTGCTGGTTCTCTTGCTGCTACCCCTAAATCATCTACATGCCTGCTGTAACTTAGTTGTCCTTTAGCTGAAGACATTTTCCCCTCTGTTCTGTCCTTGCCTGCATTTCATCATCGTCTGTTGGAAGTTACTGTCTTTTTTGTGCTGCGGTCTCAACAGTCTAGGTGGTTGCTTCCTCAATTATTTTCAGTTCATTGCTAACCGATCTAGAGGGGCAGCATCCTGCAGAGGAGAGTTGGTTGAAGATAGTAAGTCGTCCAGCTGGCTCAGTTGCTTTTGGAAGATGTGTGACCAAGCCACAAATAGAACCATTTCCTGAACTTTTCTTCCCAGACTTTATCTTGTTTATTCATGTGAATGGTACCTGGGGAATAGCTGTGTCTGGCCTTGGTTTTAATTTGCCTGTATTTCAGCAGCGTCATGTCATTACATTGGTGTAATACCAGATTTAGAGGGAATTCATCTAGATGACCTGTTCTTGATAGCCCTTTAACTATGGCCAGATGGAGTGTGAGCTGCCTGTGGCCATGCACTGCATGGTGAGGAGTGCATGTAAGCGCATACAGCTGAGAAGATGTCAGAGCTCTCATCACAGCACATTTGATAGATTCTTTTACTCCACAAAGCATGAGCAAGAGCAACCAGATGAAAAGGTTCAGAGTGTTTCTTGGTGGTCTCCAACACGGTGGACATGTGAGAGGTTCTGTTCAGAGTGAGAATGCACTGGGGAGCACCAGGTCATTTAATGGCAAGCAGAGGAGATACAAACATAACCCATACGCAGCAGCAGGTGTGGTGTGCTTACATGTTCACAGGATTTCCACTCTGCTCACTTGTCCCTGCTCAGTCAGTGTGGCTTTGGAAAGCTGCATTTCCCTGTCCTGGTTCCCTATGTGTCACCCATGACACTGTAGCATGCAGCAACACTTAATAACACAGTGCTAAGCTATCCACTTTTTTAGCATCTTTTCTGCAACGATCTTAAAATGCTTAAAATGGGGAAATAATTCTGTTTTTACCAAAGGACTACACAGAGCCAAAGGATAAAGTGATCTTCACAGGAACACTTTCAAACCAAGCTTCCTGACTGCTTTTCCAAGAGCTGTTAAAGAATAGTGCTTTCATCCATCAGCCCTGACCGGCTCTGATCCCTGTGGCCACCAAACTTCTTTCCAGTTTTCTTCTTCATGCAGAACCAAGAGCCCTCCACTTCAGGACTTGGGAGGGCACTGCCCTAACTCATGACTATGTCTGAGGGTTTAGCCCCTTCATGTCACCATCGGCCTCAAGCTGACTCACTTTGGGAGATCTGAGCGTGAAGGGGAGTGTGAAGCTTCTCCAACTGTTTAGCTGGGGCAATTCAAAAAGCCAACACAAAGTCGCTGTCTGCTTTTTGAGAGCAGGAGACCAGTGGGATGCTTTGGGCTGCCAAAGGGCTCACCAGCACCAGGAAGCACTCCTGAGGTCAGATCACAGGGTTGGCTGGTGTCCACATGAGCTGAGAAATGAGGTAGACTCTGGGCACCCTGTTTTCCATTTCATTAGCCCATATGACTTAGGGCATTTAAAAAAAAAAAAAACAAAATACTTGGTTTCTTTCACCCCTATTTAATGAAGAAGGGAAGAATGAGTTCCACAGCATGGAGGAGGAGGTGGGTTTAGCTGATGCTCAACCACTCCAGCAGTGCACTTGGCTCAATGCTCCTCACAGCTTTACGTGAGGTCCAGTGCCTGAAGTTCTCCCACAGCTGGGCCCGTCACTGCATTATGTCCCAGGTGATCAGAGAATGAAACTTCACTTTCTAGGATTAAACTTCAGGATTTCCCTGCTCCTAAGTGAGTTCCAGCTCTCCAGAGTTAACAGCATCTTGGCCAGATCCTGCTTTCAATTACATGCAGATGTAAAAGGCAGGGTAAATGCAGTACTCTGCTGTTCCCCCCAGGCCAAGCTTCTCTATGCAAAGCTGGACCTTCCCACCTCCTGGGAGGTCAGAGAGAACCCCCCAGACAGCAGGAGTCTCCTGTTCCCCAATGTCACCTTGGGACATAATGCGCCTCCATGCTGTCTGGCTCCTCTGTGGCTGGGGAAGGGTTTGGATGCGATTCATTCATTGCAATCAAAACCCAACAAGTACTGGAAGAAAGTTCAAATGTATGTGAAATAACTTGGCCAAAAAGCTGGCAAAGGAGCTTATTTTTCCTGTCTTACAAGAAGTTATGCAATCAAGTGATTAATTACCCGTGGCATGGTCTGAGGGGTGAAAGATTAATATTCCTGGAGACTGCTGCTGTTGACCTTGTGTTATACCCGGGATGGGAATAGCCCGAGCTTCCCAGCAGAATAAACCTTGCCCAGTGGCGAGACTATCTTCTCCATAGTTGAGTGAAGAGGTTAAAGTTTTATTTTTCTTCCCAATTCTGTCCCTCTGGCAGGAAATGGTACCATCAAAAGACTCCCACCCATCCCCTGGATAAAAAGGAAGTTCAAGTCTTTTATAATTGAAGGGCTCTGCCTAATGCAGCCCCAGCCATGTGGTGGGAGCCCAGCCTTGGATTTGTACACTGGTGGGAAGCGACTGAGACCCGGTGCATGTGCTAACCAGCGGGACGCGAGCTGCAAAACCATCTCAGCTGGTTGCAGTTAGTCCCGGGGGGAGAACCTCAGATTCGATCACAATTTCAAATGACGGTTCTTGCCTGCTTGTTACTGCACAATGTAATATTATTTCTTTCCTGGGGAAAGAACCATTTCCTGGGATGTGACAGAATTATTAATTCTGCATG
Organism: Odontophorus gujanensis; assembly: GCA_013399175.1. NCBI lineage: Eukaryota > Metazoa > Chordata > Aves > Galliformes > Odontophoridae > Odontophorus > Odontophorus gujanensis. The sequence continues at coordinate 16,024 of VXAB01010067.1, read as the reverse complement.
CGGTTGCAGTACTCGCTCATTCATTCTGCTCATCATGCAGAGCTGAGGGGTACAACATTTCTACAGCATAGGAGGACATGCCTTTTCAGGCCCTGAGTGCATTGCTCACCCTACCTTTTTTAATGCAAGTCTGTTTGCTGCAGTCAGTTTCTGCCAAAAGTTCTGCACCAATTTACTGTCAACAGTGTTAGCTTAGAACAAAAATATGATATTTATATGATGTCTTATTTAAAAGATTGCTTTTCAGTAGTTTTTAACTTTTCCAATCTAAGTGATTCAAGAAGAACTTGCTTTCCAAGGGGAGGGTGTAGAAAACTTTCAGTCATTTTACTCATTGAAAGTGTAAGGATTAACATGTAGATTTCTCTTCATTTAAAAGCTTGCCTATTATTATTATTTAGCTTCTACTCCATTCTTTTGAGCATATCTTATCATATCCTACCTTTCATGGCTGATTTGCTGTCTTAAACATTCTTTTAAAGAAAGAAAGGAAAAAAAAAAGGTCATTATTCAATTTTAAACTACATGAAGAGGGAGTAGAAGGAAGAGTATATGCAATTTTTCTTTCTCAAGTAGTGGTTTCCATCAAAGCAACTTGGCATGTGAAAGCTGTGAAGGAGAGAACCAAACATAAGAAAGGAAACCAGGAAAAACAGAACGGGGGATGAGGGGTTACTTCATGTGCAATAAATAAAACCTCCTGTAATCTTTGGTCTTGTGAAAAGGTCAGTAGTGCTAGTGCCAAATAACTCCTTGCAGCAGGAATGCCGGACAGCAGCAAGACTGCCAGGGCCAGTGGGTGCCTCTCTGCTGAAATGAATGGGAAGGACAAGACAGACAAAATGTGAGATGCTGAATGGGTGCTGAGTGGGGTGATTTCCCAGAGCTTGGGAATGGCCTGTCTTAAGAGCTCTCCGAAGTTCTTCTAAAGTCCTCTGTGTGAGGTGGAGTTCACAGCTCCTCATGTCATTCACTGATGACACTGGACATATGATTTGTGTCTGACACTGACCTGGAAGAGCTTTGCACCTCATTTGCTCCTGGATCTCTTGTCTCAGGATAGGTGAGGCTGGAAGACACCTCATGAGATCATATATTCCAACTTCTCCACTTCAGCCAGATCAAATCATGCAAGGATCATGTCCAGCTGGGTTTTGAGTGTCTCCAAGAATGGAGACTCCACACCTTTCTGTGCAACCTGTGTCAGTGTTCAACTACCTGCACAGCAAAAAAGAAAGATTTTTTAGTATTTAAATGGCATCTCTTTTCTTTCCAGTTATGCCCCCACCCACCATCCTCGTATTGGACATCACTGGGAAGAGCCTGAATCCATCTTTCTTTCTCCAGAAAGATATTTATGTATAGTGATAAGATCATCCCTGAGCCTTTTCTTCTCTGGGCTGAACAGCCTCAGCTGTCATCCTTTCCTCATATGACAGACACTGTAATTCCTTAATCATCTTTCTGAGTCTTTGCTGAACTCATTCCAGCACATCCATATTTTGTACTGGTGCATCCAGAACTGGACCTAGATCTCTACTGCTGAGGACATGGATACCATTGCCTCCTTCAACTTGCTGGCAATGTCCTTCCTAATAACCCAGGTTGCTCTTGGCCTTCCATTACCCTTTGAACTTTGTGAGGTTTGATGTATGGATTTGACCCGTATCTCCATCCACTATGGTCCCTCCGAGTTGGAACCACAGCCATCTGCTCTTTTAACTTTTCCTCCCAGTGTTGTATCACCAGCACACTTCTTGAGTGTGTCCTCATACCCATCATCCATGTTATTAATGAAGATGTCAAACACTGCTGGCCCCAGTATTAACTCCTGGGGTGCACCACCTGTGAGTGGTCTCCAGATGGGCTTCATGCTACTGATTACAACCATTTGAGCTCAGCAGTTCAGCTAGATTTCAAGCCACCTCACTGTTCATTCATGCCATCTATATTTCATCAGTTCATCTATGAGGATGTTACAGCAGACAGCGTTGAAAACCTTGTTAAAAATGGCATAAACAATATCCACTGCTATCCCCTCATGCCCCAAGCCAGTCATCTCATTGTGGAAGGCTATCGTGATGGTCAGGCCTGATTTTAGTGTATCAAGTTTACTAGAGTGTGAGGTTTTGAGAAATCGGAGAAAGGGAGCCACACCTCTTCTCCCTCTGGCCTTGGTTTTCATAATAGTTGGGGGGAAATTAGTGTTTGAGCTTTTGTTGTAACTAAGAATGCTGTCTCCCTTCTGGGGAGTTAAGTATGTAAGGCAGAATTTACTGTAAAAGCTTAGTTACATGTGCTAGAATTTTAGACTCTGCTTTGGCATGAACTAAGAAAAAGAATAATCATTTAAAAATAAACCTAGCTATTGTATTTAACCTTGGCCCGTGCAGCCACTGATATTTTGTGAGACGTTCCAGCTATCCACAGATTCTTTTCACCAAAGCTTCCCTTCAGGAAACAAAATAAATTAATGATACAAACAGGAAGCAGCTGTCTTTTCCTAAATAATAATTAAAATGGGGTCCCCTTAGAGGAGGGAGGGAATAAAGGGGAGGGAAAAGACCTGAAAAATTGTCGGTTTAACTTTGACCAGCCTTCAGAGGCCAGGCTTAGAATAGCGACACAAGCTGTGAGGCCAGGAGGACTTACTTTCTTATGAGCCATTTTTGGATTTTAAAAAAAAGGAAAGGTCTTTGAGAGGGGCAGATGCACAAGACAAAGGAATGTTGCTCTCTCAAGGCACACAAACTCTCCTCCTTCAGTAGTATTCATATGGAAAGAAATATTAATCATCATCACCATGGATGCTGTTCTTCAGTGGCTTTAATCTGCTATCAGCGATCGCTAGGAAATTCCAGGGTGTTCCTGATGTGTTGGTTGTTGTTTGTGGTTTTTTTTTGTCTTTGTCCCAGATTGTTAACTAGACACAGTTCCTTGAAATTCCTCTTTAAGAAAGAGGGCTGGAAGCTCAGCTCCTTCCAGCAGCAGAGAAGCGGCAGTGACAGTGAGGGTAGCAGCAGGCAGGGGGTCCCGCTGTGCCCCACATCCTGCTGGGGTGCAGGGACCTTTCCCCAAAGGTCTTAGCACCACAGCCTGTGGATGACCACAAAAATATCTTGGACTCTGACACAGAAACCAGGGGAGATAACCAAGACAGCCAAAGCCACAAGTAGCACAAGTGCCGGGACTTTTTTATCTTTTGTGAGGACTGGCTGAAGCAGTAAGTTGATACAGAGTGATGGTGTATTTCGTAGCAGCATGAAATCACGTTTTACTACAAACCACAGTTTTGAGATTACTGTCTCTCAGGAGAAAATGCCATGATGTAAATATACAACATGCATATATTCATGTATATTCTTCCCCGAGAAGACTTGAGATGCTCCCTCAGTGAGTGCGGTGTCATTTGCTTGCATACATAACAGAGCCCTTACCTGTGGCTCTAGGTGATTGCTGCTGGTGATCAAAACACGAGCAGCTTAATGGAAGCTTTTTATGACTGCAGTATGAGAACTTACACAAAAGGCACTGGTGAGGCACTGGCACAGGTTTCCCAGAGAGGTGGTGGATGCCCCATGCCTTGAGACACCCCAGGTCAGACTGGATGGGGCTCTGAGCATCTGATCTAGTGTAGGTGTCCCTGTTCATTGCAGGGGAGTTAAACCAGATGGCCTTTAAGGGCCCCTTCCAACTCAAACCATTCTGTGATTCTATGACAAACCTGTGCCATAAGGCCTGGTGAATTTGCCAGTGCCACCCCTCAAATATAGAGAGCTGGTGAGATAAAAAAGTTTTGTATTTAATTTGTAGGATTTCAAGACTCTGCCTGACAGAAAAATAGCTTTTTGTCAGCTGTCAAATGTACCAGTTGTTAAATGTGTTGTTGCTAAATGCGCTGGGGATTTGCAGGTGAAAAAGGAAACGGTAGAAAAATTGGTGACAAGCCTTGAAATCATCAGAATGTCAAGGTGTTGAAACTCCAGGAGAACTTTATGGCATAGACTGGTATCCGTGAATTGAAGTTTTGTACCAATTCTGACTTTTTTAGTTCTGAATTTTTTAGAACTGATGGTTTTTAAGATAGAAAAGCAATAAGGCATCTGGATCTATGAAAGATTTTGACATGGTTCCTTTTCTGTGCCCTCAGTGTCCCGATTACCTTTCTTCCCCCTTTTTCCTCTTTATGTCTTGTCCTAAAAACTCATGTTGACATCCTCTGAGTGAAATGAGCAGTAATACATTTTCATTTTCAGCAGTCTCTTGCCAGCCCTAAATCTGTAGCACTAAAGAGGCAGTGCAAATCCAGTGGTAAAAATGCAAACGCTTAACAGCACAGGGCTTGGAAGTTTCAGAAAGTTCGGACAGGACTGTCCGAGACACTTAGCAACCTTCACCAGGTCACAGACTTTTTCCACATAAAGTTTTATCTTAAGTTCCCCTTAGATAAGGATGCTGTCTTGACATCACCATGGAAATTCCTGTCTGTGTCCTCTGTGTGAGAGGGAAACGTGTTATGGGTCTCTGATGGAAAAGGAAACATTGCCATACGAGGAATTTGCAATGTGTGTGCCTTCCCCACTGGAAGTGCAGTTCTCTCCTTGGTGTTATTTGTCTGTTGTCAGCCATGATCTCTGCTGTAAAATCCCACACTAAATAAGATGCAGTCTGAAACTTTTCTGACATGAGGTGCACTGAAATAATAATGGCAGGGTGTGCTCCTTCCCATGGTCAGGAAACAGTCAGTAGAACTGACAATCCTGGACAAGCACAGCACTTAAAACAGAAAACTTCAAGAGCAACAAAAGGAGTTAATACTTCTCCAGTGCCACAGAAACACCTCCATGGGGTCCCAAGAACCAAAGCAGATGGCAGTGTGGATGTCACCTTTGGTTTTGCATGCACTTGCTGCACTATATGGAGCATAACCATCAGGACTGCTTGCGGTGTGAAATGTGAAGCGGTGTGCGTGACATTGCAGGGTCCGGCCTTGCTGAAATGCAAAATCATTAGACATCCTCCACTTAGCATGCCTTATCTTCCCAAATGAAGACGTTAGGGGAGTAAAATTTGGAGAAAAAGAGTTTAAATTGGCATTTAGACTAACAAAGCACAAAAGAAGGGGGAAAAAAAAAAGGTGTATGTCTTTTGAGGCTTCTTGGCTCCTGACAGTATATGTGCTCTCACTTTTAGTTCAAACTAAATTAATCTATTAAGGCATAGGAAACCTAATTTCAAATCTGACTCTTTTTGGGCAGACACTGGAATACCAAAAAAGGCAGCTAGGTCTTTATCACAATGCACAATTCAAGGGAAGTAAGAGGTATTATTCATGAGGGTGTGACGTGATGGCCGTGCTGATTCACTCTTGCACTCCAAAGCCCTCCCTGTATTTCCTAAGCCTTGCAGCACTTAGGGCCACATTTACAAGGGTCCTTATTTGGCGAAGAGGGCTACATGTTTAGGCCAACCCTTTTCCCTCCCTGCCACAAGTTATTGTTTTAGAAATGGTTCATAGAGATGTTTCTTTTATGTTTGTATTTCTTTTTTTATTATTTTTTTTTTTTAAGATTAAGCTCCCTGTGGCTAAGAATAGCTTCTGTGATTATGTGAGCAGCAGCAAAATGTAAAAAGAGTGTCAACAATGTGAATGCCACTGGAGGCAAAAATCCCACTCCACCCGTCGCGACACAGTCCACTTTGATATGTCTCTGGGCAGCACTTGGCTAATTTTGTATCCTCCTCAGTGGGATCCCCAGCTGACGTGACAAAAGAGATAGCAAAGTGAGAGTAATCATTCCGCATCCAGTAATGCCTCTGGTACTGCAAACATGCTGATAACCAGAGATTGCCAGGAGCATTGACAAAGCTAGATGTTTGGTTCCGTAACAGATGGCTTGCTATGAAGTACCCCAAATCTTCAACTGATGGATTCTCAGAAGGTAGCTTCTTGATGTAGCCATGCGTGCTTTGCTCTGTAACTGCTTGGAGAGAACAAGATAAAGGCGCTCCAAATACACATCTTTCCTTGTTTTTCTTTCTTTTTACCGGAATTTTTTTGTCCAAATTCTCTCTCAGGGTGCACTGGCATCCTGATAGCTCTTGGTTCTTAGTGGTTTCTCAGAGTGGGAAATACAAGTCAGGAGGCATCAGAGGGCTAACTGGAAGGATATGAAGAGAAGGCTAACAAGAGCACTCCGTTGTTATTTAGAGACTCATCATTAAATGCTGTTTCCCAGGGAAGAGGGTTGAGAATGGCTCAATGGAACTACAAATAAACCTTTTAAAACAGATCCCAGGTAGGATGTATGAAGTCCCACGTGCCTGAGTTTGCTGGGAAACTATAGTGGAAATGCTAAGTCATGGCTTTAACCAATGATTGAGCACCTGGTAGGAAGGCAGGGCCAACCCAGGGGGAGCTCAGGTGTGTGCACTGCTCCTGAGTGACCGGAAGGAGCAGAGCTGGGTTCCACCCCTTCCCAGACCTCATTTAAGGTTCGGCAGTGGAGGCAAGGGTTTCTTGCTGGAAATCCTTATGTACCTGAGGCCTTCCAAGGGTAAGCAGCTGCATTTCTTTATGTTTTATACCTATGGCTGTTGCATTTGAACAAGTCCTTGCTTGCTGCAGCCTAGGAATTTGCTGCTCTGCTGTCCTTTCTATTGCATTACAGAAGCTGAGGCAGCTCATCTGAGACACGTGCTGTCTCAGCAGCTTCAGTATTTTCCTGCTGAAGTGCCCATAAGTACTCAGAAACCCAGTGGGCAAATTGGTGACCAGAGTAGAATTCTAGTTTAATGCAAATATCTGGGTTTGCAACAGTTTCAGCCTTGTCTGCTGGAGTAGGAGCAAACAGGACAAGAATACAAGAGAAGTAGTGATGTACAAAACCGATGTTATTGACAACACTTGATGATATCAAGTGATGGATTACTTGGGAATTATGTACATAGGTCACTCTGAGAGTAATGCATCCTATTTATTTCCATGGAAACTACAACAGATGCGAAGAACACAATAACAGTGTTTGATAAAGCAAATTCTCAGTGCTATAGAACTCTATTTTTCAGCATAGTAACCATTAGTTATGCATTTTTGCCTGTGATGAACAAGAGTCTGCATGCTGTGCTTGGAAAAATCTGCACTAGTAGAGGTGTCCTATTGTTTCACAGCTGTTATGATGGCACTGCTGATAGGAAAATGTTGCACATGCAGTCCATCTATCATCAACCCAAAGAGGTGGAAATCAGAAGGTGCCAAATCTGAACTATATGGTGGATGTGGTAGGACAGTCCAGCTAAGGTTGATGTTGTGTTCCAAGGCCTTCAAACTGGTACAAGGCTTGGCATTATTGGGTTGCAAGAGAGAGGTTTTCTTCCCTGGGCTGCCTCTGGAAGTTTGAGCCTTCAGCTCTGTCAGTGCCATGATGCTTTATCCAGATTCCAGGAAATCCAGGCGGATCGCCCCTTTTCCCCCAAAGACAGTGCATATCATTTTACCTGTTGAGAGTTGTGTCTTGAACTTTTTCTTCAACAAGAAAGTCACGTGTTGCCATTTTGACTCCAGTTCATAGTGGTGATATCAGGATTTGACTGTGATAATGAAGCAATCCAGGAAACTGTCACCTTCAGCCTCTTATTGGTTCAATTAGTCCTGACAAACTTGTATACACTGTTCTTTCTGTTCCTGCGTGAGGTTTTGTGGGACCCACTTGACACAAGCTTTGCAACATTCCATTGTTGCTACCATCATTTTCCAGTGCATTGGAGGCAATGCTCAGCTCTGTGTACAGTTCCCTGGTCATAATCCACCAGTCTGTACGTATGGGAGTCTAGTGGGTGAGGCTGGTTGGCGATGGTGATTTGGAGCTGATTGAAAGCCTTCCTTTATGGATATGAAGGTACATAAGGATGTAAAAATAGCTATATTGTATCAGACCAAAGGTCCATCTAACCTAAGATCAAGCTCCCAACAGAACTTAGGAGTGGAAGCCCAAGGAGGAGTGAGAGCAATTGCAAACATGTGCAGTACTTCCCCTCACTGTTCCTCCGGCTATTTTCAGCTAAGGAACTTCCTGAGCCAGATATGGTTTCTGTGTATTTAGTAACTCTCAGTGGGTTTAAGTGCTCTTCTTGAATCCATGTAAGCTTCTCATATCCACCCCATATATCCCTTGGTAAGAAGGTCCCTGGTCCTTCTACCTGTTGCACTAAGGGCCATCTCCCTTTGTTGGTTTTTCAGCTTGAGTCCCTCTGGCTTTAATAATGCTGCCCATTCTTGAACAGGAAGAGTCAGTGCAGCATGTTCCATCCTGCTCCATGCCTCACAATCCCAGAGGTTTCTCTCGTGTACCTCTCAGTCATTTCTTCTCTACCCTGAAGATACCTGTCCTACATGGTAGGAAGCTGAGCTGGAGGGCAGATCTTGTGAAGGACTTGTGCTATTTTTGTGCACGGCCTTGCTCGCCCTCAGACTCCAAAGGGTCCTGTTGCATCTTGCAGTCATGAATGAAAGCCTCCAGCTTGCTCAGATCCTGAGTTCCAGCTCTAATGCTGCAAGTATCACGCTTTGGCAGAGCTATGGGGATATAAATAATAGCCTGCACTCCAATCTCAGGGAGGAACTGTTCCTAACCGTGCCGTACTCACACAAGCCATTCTTGGAAGCCTCTTCACTTTCCCATCCTCCCTTGCACCTCCCTAACTTTGCCAGTAACCCATACTCCCAGCTTAATTTCCAAGAGTCTTTTTAGGTTATTTATGTCTACAACCTGCTTTTTGTAGGCAAACTTGTGAAGGCTTTGGCAACAGCCAGTACCTTAGCCCTTTTTTTCCTCATTGTGTTGGCACGTAAATCCTTTGCAAGTGCCTGGAGAAACCAGGAACTTGCCACCTGCCTAAGTCTTGCTGAGTACCTACTGAAAGCATCGCGTGCTCACTGCTGGCTAAGTGTCACTGTGACCTCTGAGCGCGCCATCCAAAATAACCTCGTGTATGCAACCAAGAATAGAAAGAAAGGAAGGATGCATTTTATGTAAATGTAGTCAGAAAGTCTGCAAGACAAATTGCTTGAAGTGGTTTGAAAGATAAAGAAAAGTGACTCACTTCCAGAAGGAACTATTTCATCTGGGCTGAGAGGAGTATTGTGTCTTAGACAGGTACGTGGTTGCTGTTACAAAAGGTGAATTTTTCCTCCTGTGTGGATGGACTGGAGGTTGATTGGTTCAACATACTGTCCAATGGGCATACAGATGAGGTGTGCTTTGCTAACACCGAGGGAACTGCAGCTGGAGGGTTTATCAGTTTACCTGCAGTGTGGTTTTCACACACGGCTTTTGCAATAAGAGCCAGTATGTTCTCAACAAAATATGAACCTGTGTGGCACGTGTTCCCAGGCAAGCAGGAATCTCTTGACTAATTTGGAGTAACAGTTGTGGCCCATTTCTGAGGGAGACCAGCTACCATTCATAACAGCTTTTGTTACAGCACTCCTGGCTTTTCCGAAGCCCTGCTCCCTTCTCCATCCACGGAGGACAGGAATGCAGTTTCACCCGGAAACCACCTTTCCCTTTTAACCGAGTGCATTTCTGAAAGGGTTTGGTATTTCCCATCTCTCGATACCACGTTTTTTTCCACTGACTCCACAAGCAGTGCCAGGAGCTTCAGCGAGTGCCTAAATCCATCAGCGCACCAGGAAGCACAGGAAGCCAAACACCGAAGCGTCCCATCCCGTGTGCAGCCAAGGGGTCAGAGCCACTCTGCCCTGCGGCGCGACGACCCATTATCATCATCCCCTCACTGCCAGGACAGGAAGGCGCTCTCAGCCCGGCTCCGGCGCCCCAAGCCCTCCCCGGGCCACCTCTTCCTCTGAAGACATGCCGCAGATGCCGGGGCTGGTGGCCGGGTGGCACAAAGCCTGCATTGTCCGCGCTCGCTGCCTGGAGAGGCGATCTAATTGTCTTCCCCTGCTCACAGCAACAATTTGCTGGCAGCGAAGCTTGTGTCATTATATAACTGGAGATAGCCTGACTTGTAAACAGATCTCCAGTGCATGTCTGTCTTGCCTTATTTTGGATAAACAATAAGCTCCAGGCTGGCTGATGATACCTTGGTGCTGTTTGTGCCCTTGCAAAAAGCAGTGGCAGAGGTGAGCAAAGCCTTCACAGGGGGCGGTTTGTCAGGGCATCACCTTCTTGTTCATGTTGATAGGAAGTCAGTAGGGCAATTCTGGGAAACACAAGGCTTTGACAATCAACTTTGAGATTTTGCAGTTCCTTTAGCACTGTTTGATTTCCTTACTTCTATTTGTGAGTTTTTCTTTCCCTCTTCCTGCTTCCTAGCCCTATTTCATGCTACCTGGGATGGGCAAAAGCCATCCTCCTCTGCTCCCATCTGTGAGGGAACAGTTCCACGCATGACATCCAAACTGGTGAGGGACTGCCTACTCACAGAGGATGATGTTCATTCTGCTTCCTCTTCGCTTCTGGGGACAAACCCTACCAGGGAAAGCAAAACCTGCACCCTATTGACCAAGCTTTCACCTGAGCAAAGGGAAAGATACCCAAAGATGTCTGCTGCCAGTGCTCTTTGATTGGAGCCAAAGGCATCACATTGTTATGATCATCGTTTCACAAGCATGGGTTGATGGTTGGACTAGGTGATCTTTATGGTCTTTCCAACCTTTATGATTCTTTGACTCTATGATCTGTGATCCTCATGTTCCTTGGAAAACCCCTAGTTATGCTCTGTTCCTGAGTTTGTAGAGAAGAAACTACTCTCCCTTTTTGCCTTTCACTTATTATGTTCGAGCACATATCAACAGACACAATTTCTAGTCTGGAAAGCTGCTTCCCACTGACTGCAGGGGACAATTTAATCTTCATGTTAACTTTACTACTGGGTTTCCTAGATCATTGCTTTGCTGCTTGAGCCTGAAGTAACAAGTGAGGAAGGGGAGACAAAAGGAGAAATTAGATCTGATTTTTCTCTACAATGACCAAATGGGTTGAGAGGAAAGGGCTGCTCAAGCCTGGTCAGAGCCTTCCTGAGGGCAGGTGTCTGCAGTGCTACCCTTCCTGGAGAAGGACTAAATCTGAATATCCCAGCACCAAAACCAGGCTATTTACCTCTTTAAGGTCAATCCTTTACTGCACCTTTCCTCTGCTCTCAATATTAAGTTTGCCTTTCCTCTCCCTTTTTTTTTTTCCTCTTTGCTTTTCCTGGGCCTCTGAGTCTCTGGACACTGTGTCACTCCCACAGAAAGAGGGTAGGAAAATACTGGGAGGTTGCAGCTGTATTCTAGCTTGGCAGCTGCTGGCTCTGTGTGTCCATCTTCCTCTGCTACTTTCTCCCCCACTGTTAGATTCAATTTCATAAATAAATACCCCACGTATTGACGTCACTATAGGCCTTGAGAAATAATACTCCTGGCGCTTTCTTTGCTAAGTATGGGGAACAGAGGAGAGAGGGAGGAGGAACAGAAGCAACAACATCTTGGAAGATGAAGACTTAATATTCCCCTAATCGCCTCCCTCCCTTTGCGGCTCTGCCCCAGCTGTGAATAGTACAAAGATAACCATTATCATTGTGCCCTTGTGGCTTGAGACGGGATAATCAAGTATCAAAAATTCTTATTATAGATTATCTTTTTTTATTTAGGGGAGAGGATGATGGGGACATACTATGTCCTAGAAGCTGGAAGGGTACCCTCAAAGGTCCCTGAGCTCCTGTCATGCAGTTAAGAAAATTTTATCCAAAATGCACTTAAGTTCATGTTTCTGTGTCTGTTTAAGACTCTAGTGATGTTTCCAGACATGTCTCATTGAAAGTCTGTTTCCCTCACTTTATTACTGGAGGGCAAGTGGCTGCTTCATAGACTAAGCTGTGACATTTCAAAACCAAGACCACTGAGTTTGTGCCTTTTTCCCATTTCTAGCATTCCACCATACTACTCCTCAAAACCATGAAATAATTTGCATTTTTATTGGTTTATTTTGCTAGAAGAATTAAAGATTCCCTCCTCCATGACCTTGCTCTTTGCTAAGCAAGAGTTTAGCAGGTTGGAAACTTTAGCTTTCCGATCAATGTTGGCAGATACCAGGAGAAGGCAGGGGAAGAGGATCTTGCAGGGCTCTCTGTAAAGGCTGGCATGATTTTGATGAGCAAGGCATTCCTTGGGATGCATGCAGCTGGGAGTGCAGCAGCAAAGGAGGGAGAGAAAAGACACCAGATGTGAAAGGTTCTTATAGCTGATTTGCTTTATTGACAATGTGGTACAAATGGAAAGTACAATAGGTGCACAATGTGGGCAGTGTGAATCTCACCTACTGTTGAGTGCAGACAAGTGAAATTGTCAGTGATGCGTCAGTGCTTTTCCCAGGCTAACCCCCAGCCATATAAAACATCAGTGGATAACAGTATATAGAAAAAAAAATCTTTTTAAAAATAACATCAACAAGAACAACAAATACAGTTCTTCCCTTCATTTAGTGCATCTAGGCACATCACCAAAAAAATGAGCTTTTGAGAGCAGAAGGATGGAATGGGTGAAGCTTTGGGTGAATAAGGAAGTAAAGGAATCAGTCTGTAGGTTCAGTCTATCCTGACAACATTGGTTCTACTCACTGAACACTATGAAAACAGTTCAGCTGCTTTCTGGATTTAAAAATGAAAACTTATATTGGCGATAACATAGCAAAATGGAAAAAGAAGAAAAGTATACAGTGATTACTGTTTTTGTCGCTGTTGTTCCCCCTCCCCATATCTTCTCATATTCAGAAGCCAGGACAGTGATTTACACACCTTGCAAAGGCTGTGGCCACCTCCCTACAGCAGGCTCCACACTCCCTCCTTTCCTCTATCCCAGCAGGAATTTCATTGGAAAAATGCCCTCTGAGGTGATGCTTCATGCAAAAGTCCCTTGCCCTTTGCCTCTGCAGAGCTCAGTAATAGCACTGAGACCAGGGGAGTGATTTTTCCTGGGGCACCAAACGCCGTTACAGACTTCTCTGCAGGCTTAGTTGTTTGCTTCTCCATTCCCATGTATGTCAGGAGAGATCAGGAAGTCACTGGATCAGACGCATTGGAGGTTTGTTGGGTGTCCAGACCCACTCCAAGCTGTAGAAATCCTCCCCAGATATTTTCTGTTATGCCTGTTATTTATCTATTGACCTGCAATGGAGATTTGCAGGCAACAGAAGTAACTTGAGGTTCCTCAAAAGAAGCGAAGCCACCCTCTTAACCAATCTTACCCACTGAAGGGACCTTGCTGGATAAGAGCAGGCTCAGAGCTTCTTGGAGCTGCTGGGCTCTACCCCTGCAAGTCAGTGTGATCTTCACTGAGCCAGAGGGCACATCTTGAACAATTTTCAAGTTTTCCACAAAATAACCGCAGATTTATCGTTTTGCTCTGGACCCGTGGCTGGTGAGGTAGAAAGGAGCCACTTCCTGATGTGCAGAGGCACATGTACTCCCACTCCTCCTTTCCAGCATCCCTGGCCTCACTACCCAAACCTCAGTGTGCTTGTGCATGTTTGTCCCACTGATGTGATGACCCAATCACAAACACCAGTATGCAGGAGGTGTCAAGGTTGTTGGCATGCTGGGAAGAAAAAGAGTTCAGTGTGCCCATGCAAGTGCCGAAGTCCTTCATTTATTTTATTTTGCACAGAAGGGATTTTGAGTGCTTTGCCCAAAGGTAAGGATGCTTCCAGCAACATCAATAGAGTGCTTAGAAATGACATTGGCATCCTTATGGTGCTCCCAGCCCCAGTACTTTGCTCCCTGTAGAAGAAGGCAAGAGATGTGGCTAACGTTTCACCTGTTTTTAAGTAATCTCTGAATGTCCCTCATGACCACGATTTATGCAGGGGGTGGAAAAAAAAAAAGAAAAAGCAGAAAGGGAACAAATATGCTAAACACAAAACTTCAGCAGCAGCCACTGCTGCAGTCATATTGGTCCTTGCCCCACAGAAGGACACCCATTCCTGCAAACAAAACTGAACTGTGACAAGTGGTGGGGTGGGGACAGGAACAGACCCAAACTTTCTACACCTGCAATGAATTGGAAAGGGCATGAGACAATGTTGTTTGGTGTGGCCTTATCCCCACCCAGTGCCAACCCCAAGAACAAAAATAAACCAAAACTAAAAGGAAAAGTCAGGCTTTGTATTCTGGATGGATATTTATTTGCTTAACAGGTTTTCTTTTTTTTTTTTTTTTTTTTTTTTCTTTTTTCTTTTTTTTTTTTTTTTTTTTTTTTTTTTTTTGGTACAAAGCATCCAGGAAAGCTTTTAGTTCTCTTTTTAAAAAATAAAAACTAGGTTTCTTTTAAAAAAAGACACATGAAAAGGAAAAAAAAAAAAGTCAATTATTTGCAATTGTTGTTTTTGTTTCACCTTCCCACCCCACCCTCTTCCCTTCCCCCTCAACCCCTCTTTAATTTGGACCAATTTTCATTCTTTTCCATATATATTTAATAAAATAAATAAAGGATTTTCTTTGTTGTGTATTGCAGTGCCATTTTTTTAAACAAAGGCTTCATGGCTCAACATTGCAAGGTAATAACAAACAAAATGATTATACATTAAAATCCTCCCTCTCTTGAGACTTCCCTAGCCCTCCCCTCAAAACCACGAAATAGAATACAATTCAAGTAGTCTTTTTTTTTTGTTTGTTTTAAATGTATGGATATATAAGACAAAGCAAGTACAGAACTGGTTAACAGAGTGTCCCCTTTTTATTAGCAAGTGAGAGTATATCATAGGGAGATGTAATTGATTCCCCCTTTTTATGGTTCCTAGACAGATAATATATATTATTTTAAAAACCAACCTATTTTACAGCCCACTGCCCACCTCTCCAGCCCATCTGCTCATTGAGTCCTGAACCTCAAGCAAGAGACTTGCTTTTTCCCCGCCTGTGAACCTATCCTAGCCATCAGGCAGATGGAGGCCACCATGCTGATGGAGGTCGCCAGGTTGACAAAGGCCACCGTGATGACAGAAGCCATCCATGCTGATGGAGGCCATCCATGTTGGTGGAGGCCATCCGTCATCCTGACTGAGACCGTCACACTGATGGAGGAAATCACGTTGATGGAAGTCACCACGTTGACACAGATCATCCATCATGCTGACCAAGGCCATCGCATTAGTTGAGGCCACCGTGCTGATGGAGGTCACCATGTTGCCAGAGGCCATCCACCATGCTGACCATCACATTGATGGCGGCTACTATGCCAGGGGGACACTTGCCCCGTGGTGAGGAGGATCCCCATCATTCCCAAGGGCCATCCTCCACGGCCCTGGGCATGGGGCAAGGGGAGGAGGGCAGGGGGTTCTGCAAGAAGGACGCAAGGGGCAAGAGAAGGAAAAGGAGATGGAGGGACACGGGGCTGGCACTTCCGCACAGCGAGCAAGCCGTCAGGGCTGAGAGGATGGAGAAGCTGATCTCCACCAGGGTCCACGCAGAAGCAGGGCCTGGAGTTGTAACCGGCAATACCTTCGCCATTCAGAATAGTTTGTCTCTAGAACAGTTCCCTTTTAGTCTAAATCGTTGTTTTTTTTCTTGAAAAAAAAAAAAAAAGAAAAAAAAAAAAAGAATGCGTGTAGATGTATTTCTGTGTGTGCGTGCATCTGTGTACATGAGTGACAGCCAACTAGCTCATATGGTCATGACCAAGCTATATTTCAGAAGAGAAAAGAAACACATTTATCACACTTTTCCTAAAACGAAAAGCTAAAATTTCAAGTTCAGTATTCGCTATCTTGTCCTTCCCTCCCCACCCTCCCTTGCTATTTCTGGGTTTTTTCCCTTCCAACTTACTTTAGCACCATAACACATTTTAAACATTACAATCCCTCTTCAGATACTACACAAAATGTCCCATAAAAATAGTGCTTTTTTGCCAAAAAAGTTATATAATATATTATATATATAAATCAACTAAATCCGTGGCAAATGTGCAATGCAGACGCCTCCTCCATTTAAAGTGAGCATCAGCTCACTTTTTTCTTTTTTTTTTCCC
>VXAB01010065.1:130123-165427 GCA_013399175.1 Odontophorus gujanensis | reverse complement strand
TGGGAGAGTTCCTGGGAAGAGCGAGTGACATAAGCTCTTTTTTTCCTTTATGTATACAATTCATTTGTATACTTTTACTTGCTTCCGTTGGGTTCTCTGTTGTTTTCTTTTTATTCTTGTTTAGTCATGGTGTTACCCGTGATAGGGACATAAGGGACAAGGAGAAGGTATGGAGAGGGAGGAAAAAAAACCCAAAATCTGCACCCTTGCTGGCCACGCGGCACCACTTGCAGAATCGTGCACTCCTGTTAGGGAATTGTGTTAAATAATGGGTCTTTAAAGAAACAACGGCACGATTTTTGAAGCAACAGTAACTTTACGAAATCTAATAGAACTGAAAAATTGAGAGAGACTAAGTTTGGAAACCAAATCTGCGAGCTTACGGTAAGGAAGAACTGCACGGGAAGCAGACGAGCTGAATCTGCGCAGCAGCCCATAGAGCGCGCCGAGAGAGAGCGGGTCGGGCGTCAGGTGCGGTGCTCCGCCCCTCTGCCGCTCCTCTGCAGCATTAACTCCTTAACTGCCTCGCTGATTGTTTGATTTGGTATACCGACTTCAAAACCATAAATCCCCAGCAGGTTTCTTTCTGTTTGTTTCTTTTGTTTTTTTTTTAGGCAGTGTGTATTTTTTGTACCATTTTCAGTGAGGCTCATGTGCTTGTGTGCATCTTATGAGTGCACGAGCAGGAGCTGGGGGTGTCTACGGCCACACCACTCTGGCAACGCCCGATCTCGTCTGATCTCGGAAGCTAAGCAGGGTCGGCCTGTTTCGTACTTGGGCGGGCTACCTCCTGGGAATATGGGGTCCTGTAGGCTTTTCTTTTTCTTTTTTCCTTATCATTTCCATTACTGTTTTCTTTCCTTTCTTGTCCTTTCTTTCTCCTTTTTTCTCCTGCTTTTTCTTATCCTTTCTTTTACTTCTATTTTGGGCTATGTTTTTATTTTTTTTATAGACATTATGATATGCATCTTTGCAGGTAATTTTAATACATACTGAGCTCATTCTAAATTTAACCTCATATTCTTATGATCATGCCTCTGAGATGCCCTTTTTGTTGCTTAACGATATAGATATATTCATTATTAAAATTCAGCAATGCTTTTTTTCCTCTGAACTGCCACTTATTCGGAATACTTGGCAGTACCAGACAGATGTTGCATTAGGAGTGCCTTCCTCTGGCGATGGAATTCTGAGATTCTGGCATTTCTCTTTCTCAACTTTTGATAAGGATTTTAATTCTCTATAACTCCTGCTGTTAACTTCAACGCACATGGGTCACCATATCGGCAGAATATTCCCATTAACAAATCTGGCCCAAGGAAAAAGGAAAATTAAGTGCATGCTAACATTCTATGATTGAAGACAGCATAAGAATGAGAGGTGATGCTTTCGTGGTCTCTACGCAAACCTTACAGCTCTATATTTTTTGAAACAGCATGATGTCTTGGAAATAATCTGTAACAAATGCTCTGTGCTGTTGCTTAACTCTCCACAATAATTTGGTCAGTCTCAGAGGTTTTGAACACTCTTGCTTTTGGCCCCAGACAGGGTTTTTCAGGAAATATCAGTTATCTCAAGTGAAAGAGAGCTAGGACTGTGCGAGTTGGTCTCTACCATTAAGCTAAGTGTTTCCTTCCCACAGATAATGCTGATGTATATTTTTACTTGCAGCAGCAGCAGCAGCAGGCCATGGGTGTAGTCCTCAAAACATCAGTTCTGCACTGGAAGTCATTCTGAAGAGCAGCGTGACACACTGAAGGTTGAGCATGCATCTTTAGCAAAGATGAGCAGTTCCTGGAACCTGAGAAACAGGAGATAATCAAAAGACTGACTAAATAGAAGAAGAAGGGTCAGGCAACACATTGTTACTCTGACACAGAAAATAAATTAAATGTAAATAGGCAGGTAATGACGTAAGTCTACCCTTTTTGTGTTTCTTCTTTGTCTTCCATGTCCTAGCTCGGTGCTGTGTAATTACACACAAATTGGTTCTGGGTACGTTCAGTTGGGCTGTGTAATAACCTTTGGATTCCTTTATAAAATGATATTTCTATTGTGGTTCATGACAGTACTGAGACAAACTTTTAGAAAAAATAATAATGTAGCCTGACAAGAAATTCCTTGAATCTTACAGGGATTAGAAAACCTTTTTCATTAGAAATCATTTATTGATTCAATTCTGACAAACAGGCCTTTTTAGGGAGGCACTGAAGGAATGAGCTGGCTTTGTTGGGACCTGCGATTGTTCCCCAGTCACAGCTTCAACTGAATATACTCATAACCCTGGGCAACTCCTACCCAAGTAAACTGACACAGCACAAACCAGAGTGCATGAGTACTGTAGCTGTGCCTGTTTTCCACAGTATAGCCTCTGCTCTGGTGAGAAGCTTGGGTCTGTCCCTCTGTAAGCTGACTTCCTGCGAAGAGTAAAAATGTAGCACAATGATGAAAATTCATGGAAAAGTATTGTTGTATTGGCCAGTGTTTCCGAAATGATCCAAGCAGCAGAGAACAAAGAGAACTAATTTTGTTGGAAAGACCTTCAGCAATAAAGTCAACGTCTGACATCAGGGAAGATAGGGAAACAAATTCAGAACAAATGGAAATGCAAAAACACTTTTTGGAGAAGAAATGTAGGATGCTAGTGGTTCCTGCATTTGTTTATCCTCTCACCGAGGTCAATGGCAAAGAGAAACTCGCTTTATTCTCTTATGCTGTAGCTGATACTTAAGGACTTACTACAGAAGCATTCAATATATGAAACTTCAAGGCCTGTTCAACTTGAGAAGCCATCAGGCATTTCTAAAAAAAAGCCTGGATTTCAATTCTTCTGAAAATATAACCGTCAGGGAATGATATGTTCTAGCAATTCCCAGAGTATAGACCTGTCCACTAAGGCCTGGTTATCTCACACCAAAATCTTAACTGAGAAACACTGAGAGAGGCAATTCTGACAGAAGATCAATTGTACTGGCAGCTTCTGTACAACATGAAAGCATTCTCAATATAAATAGATGAACACAGTTGACTTTTATGACATTTATGTTAAATGTCATCCAGAAAGCACAGTTCCTCCTTTTGCTCAGTTCTGAGCATAGACAGTTATAGACAAAAGAAAGATCAGCTAGGAAGTGATACTTGGGTAACTTGGATGCATGTGGAGATCCTTTCAGAAGGCTGGAAAGTTCATGTGGTGTTTCAGTTAACATGAATCAAAGCAGAGTTTATTCAGGGAGACTCTCCAGTGTCACAAGTTCAGCAGGTTAAACACAAGTGCTTGCTGGATATTAAACATGCATTGCCAGATAACATGTCTGGCTGGAGGAAATGAGGTGGCTGAAAGTGATAGGACCACTCTTGATTTTACCTGAAGCTCATCTCTAAAATAAACATACTTTGAGGTACTCTTGTGAGTATTTCGAGAGTGATGTGGAACTGCATTGCCATTCTTTTATCGAGTGTCAGCACAGAGAGCAGAAATAATATCAAGGTTCAGACCACCTCATTGTAGAATTCTGCTATGACAGGAAGACCACTAGGAACTTTCATTTAGATCATTCAAATTCATTGTCCATCATAAGAATGTGCTTTGCAAGTATGTTTGGAACTTCGTGTATGTAAATTAGAATGTCAAAGGCTAAAATCTAAGAGTCAGAAACAAGTCATAATGTCAGCAGAGTATTTTCTAATGAGCAACACAGTCATGTCCGTGTGAAGTGGAAAGAGGTAAATCTTGGAGTGAACAATCTAGAATACAAGAAATAAAGAATTGAACAGCTACATAAAAATAAAATTGAAATGAGCCAAAACGTGTAGAATCATATCTGTGCATACTACGAGAAGGATTTTTAAGCCAAGATTACATATTACAGAGGAATAAGACATCTCCTTCTCAGAGCTCCAGAAGAGATGAAGGCAATAAGGAGCAAGGCAACCATTTTGCTCATCAAAGTTTGAGACAGACATTGTAGCCAGAAGGTACCAAGAAATGGAAGTCCTAGAGCATGAGCAGAAAGATATAATTCCATTTTTATATGTCTTGAGAGACTCTGTCTAGTGCTCAGTAGTAGTTACTCCAGAAGAAATTTGGAAGGCACTAGCCCTTCAGTACACACTGCTGTGTTGCACAGGGGCTCATGGTTCACTGGCACAATCATATAGATAGAGGCAGGAAGCAAACAGGAGTGGGGGCTGCCAAACACCTTTCCTGCCTGGCACAACTACCACTGCAGCCAGCCTCAGCAGTCGCCAGAAAGAACAACTTCAGAGGTGTCACTTAGCAACTTAAATCTGTAGCTAGTCTGAGCTCTCAGTACCTGCTTTAAAGCACAGATTCAGGTTGTAGTTGGCAGGCTTCTTAAGTTATTCCTCCTTGTTTCCCCTTAGATTCCCTAATCCCAAAAGAGCCTCTACCACTTAAACCAACAACAGCTTGGTCTAACAATGATAAATTTCTCCAAAAAGCTTTCAAAGCTTCCACTAGCTTGTCTGATGCACAGATGAATCCCTTCTTCCCTGTCCCAAATTAAATAAATCACAGGGGTTTAAAAAAAGTAAAATAAAAAAAATAAGGCTTTCATTTTCTTCTTCAGAGCACCAGAAGAAGCTCTGTTATTTCTTTAAGTTTGCTTCTTTTGTTGCACCTGTTTTTCCCAGCAGCACCGCTCCCCCCTGCCCTAAGCTGTCACTTAAGCAACAAGGATCACCGGAGCAATAGAGAGACAGGGAGAAATCTGCACAGCAGCAAGCTAAATGGACAGCTAGCTGCATAGGTCATGCCCTGGCTTCTTCTCCCTTTTCGCACTTCAGAAAATCCTCTGTGGAAATCAGAAATATCACTGCCCCCCATATAAAGCATTTGTTGTCTTCTGTGAGTGTTGAGTGCAGGAAGGGTCTGTTCCATAACTTCCACTATCGAGCAGCCAGGTTCCTCCTGTTTACTGGGGAAAGGCCTAGTAAACGGGCATGATGACAAATAAAAGATGCTGTTAAAATGGTTTTGATATATTACATATCTCAGTAGGCTTGCCAATGTAGAGGGAGAAAACAACTACTTACCTCTGTTAATTTGAAAATAAATTATAGCAGATGGTTGCAAAATAGCAACAAAGACACACAGTAAACAGTTCTGAATCAACATCAAATTCAACCAATAAAAATCAGGTTTGTAACATAGGAAACAAAAGCCTATTGAAGCTACATAGAGCACATAGAAGGACTCTGTATGAGATGGCAGTAAGCTCTTTTTAGTTGGAGTGAACAGAAAGAGATACAAGACAGCATGCTTGGAGTCACAGATATAAACATTTCCCAGAAATGGCCATTAGATTCTGGCCCTCTGCAAGGACAAGCCGGCACGTGATTCAGTGCTCAAGGGATGGTGAAACAATTGGAAGAAGCAACAGAGTAAGCTCAGGCTTCTCAGGCTTTACAAAAAGAGAGATGTCAGTTCCTAGTAATACAGCCACACTCAAAACCCAGGCCAGGCTGCTCCCCACTTCCATACACTGTCAAAATTTCTGTGAAGCCTATCTTCATACAATTTCCCAAATATAACATACTAATACAAATACGAAGATACAAATTGTACAGACTAGTAAACAACTAGGCAAGCCTTCGCTTCCTTCAAAGAACAATCTCCCTCCTTATTCTAGTCCAATTCCACACTCATGTTACATAAAAGTGCTCATAATTATTCTGCATAGCAGGCAATTTTTAGTATCATCAAACCTATACAGAGTGCTATACTTTCATAAATTATCCTATGTGTAATGCTTCCCCCAGTATATGAAGTTTCACGTTCTACAATCCAATAAATAGCCAAGACAGCAAGGATTCCTTCACTGTTTTTAACTATAATTGTTGTGTATGCCAGACCATTTTTTAAGTGTCATATATATAGACTGTGTAATACTTCAAAAAGTATCGCACGTGTAATGCCCACCTCTACTTAACACCCCCCCCCTCCATATAATGCTTCACCTACAGATTACATCATCCTCCTTATAACACTCACCGTCTAAACACTGACACCATCAACTTGCCATGCAACATAATTTTTCCCATATAAAAAAACCTTCACACAACCTCAATATAATAAGTTATCTAGCAAAGCAGCTAAGAATCTAATCAGTAAAATTCACATTTTACAGTCCAATAAAGAACTGAGACAGCAAGCTTTGCTTCCAACAGAAAACAAACAAACTCCTTGTCTCACTATAATCACAGTGCGCCCTTGTGACCAAGAAGATCAACGGCATCCAGATGTGCTTTAAAAAATAGGGTGGGCTGCAGGCTGAGGGATGTGATCCTTCCTGCTCTGCCCTGGGGAGGTCGCATTTAGAACACTGTGCCCAGTTCTGGGCTCCTCAGTTCAGGGCCACAAAGATGAGGGCACTGGAACATCTCCTTCATGAGGAAAGGCTGAGACACCAGGGATTGTTCTGGAGAAGCCTGAAAAGGGATTTAATCACTGTTTATAAATAACTAAAGCATAGAAGCCAAGTAGATGGGGTCAGACTCTTTTCAGTGGCATCCAAGAGAAGGGACAAAAGGTAAAAAGCACAGGAAATTCCATATGAACATGAGGAATAACTTCTTTACTATGAGAGTAACAGAGCACTGGAACAGACTGCCCAGAGATTATGTTAAGTCTCCTTGTCTGGAGGTATTCAAGACCTGCTTGGACACTTTCCTGTGCAACATTCTGTAGGGAACTGGTTTAGTAGGCCATTTGGATTCAATCTCCAGAGGTCTCTTCCTGCCTCTACAATTCTGTGATTGTTCCAACTCAATTTTACTTTAAAAAAAAAAGAAGTGTTACCATAGCTGTTATGAATGCCAGACAATGCTGTAACAATCTCTCATATATTCTTCTGTAAATTATCCTCACTGTGATATCCACCTAAATAAAACATTGGTCTGCCCTGGTTTCAGTTTCAGACAGCGTTAATAGCACACTGATGTTTTGACTGTTGCCAAGTAATAGGAGTGTATGCTGAGCATTTGAGAAGCAGCATGGAGAAGGAAAGAGATACTTGTGCAAATGTAGATGCCATAAGATGGCTGCAGGCAGGAGTCAGCCAGTCAGTGGTGAGAGGGAGATGACAGGGTGAATAGATGATGTGAACAGTATGTGAAGTGAGTGCAAGTACATTGGTTTGATGAAATAGAGGAAAAAGGAGCTAGCAAAGACACATGTGACATGTTGAAAGCAGCAAGTGAAGGAAATTGTCTTCTCAGAAGTGTTCTGAGAGAACATAAACTTTGCACATTGCACTCAAGCCCAGAGAAAAGATTGCTTCCTCATTTAAGACATGAAATTATGAGAGCGTGAATGAGATAAGTAGATGGCTGGAAATTACACATTAAGTAGAGACCCAAAAAATGTAGACAATCAGTGTACCTTACTGTGTCCATCTCTTAGGCTGGACAGCTTATGAATTCAAAGATTAGATTTCCATTCTCCTGCTAGCAGGGTGAGCACTGTAGCCTGGTCAGTACACCAACCTTCAAAATACCATCACTTCAGACACCTCCATGGTAAATTCAAGTACCTAGGTAAGGTTTGAAACCCAAATTTATTTTCTTGTCAGATTTTCAGCTTCTTCCTTCATGAGTGAATTCATCAATTTATCATCAATGAACTGCCAATTCTTTTCACTGCCGTATATGCTTCAGTACATGTACATATAATTCTTATAACTCACCTGATCACCAAAACCCATTATAGGCAGTGGGGTGGATACAGAGACAATGACCATGTACTGAGAACAAGTTGCAACAAGATCTGAAGAGATGCACATGAGTACACCAAATCCTTGTTATGTGCCAGAGGGTGCAGTAGGACACGCTGCTCTAGCTGTTACCAGTCCAAGTGCTCAATGCTTACAATTGTTCTCCCTTCATTTTTCTACCAAGCCAGAAGTCTCCCTCTAATCCACTGGTTTAACTGTCTGTTTATTAAACACTATTCCATTGCATTTCGAAATGTCAAAAGAAAAAAAAAACAAAAGAACTTTGTTCCAGTTGTTTCAAAAGAATTACAGTAGTTGAGACAGGAATGTGTCTAAGCTTCTGCAATTCATGCCAATTAGATTAAGAGTCAGCAAAAGACTACTTTATAATTTCAACTGCGAGGCATAATGAAAACAGAAAAAACCCCAAACATCATTAAGTCCAAATTGCTTGGACATTCCATATAACTTTAACAATTTTTCAAGTGTTAATATACTGTTTATATCAAGTGAAATTAGGTAGGTAATTCTTACTGTCTATCTGCAACTTCACAACATTTTTAGATTATTATTTGTCATGCTCGTAACATGCTAAAAATATTTCCCTGAAATATATCTTGCCATTGACATAGAATAGAACTTATATTTCAACTTCAGGAAAGGCCATTCTAATCCTCAGCTCTGTGATAACTGTCAGTCAAGAACAAAATCAAAGACTGTTAATATGATAAAGTACTGCACATTCAAAGCAGTGTTGAATTGTACACAATAACACATCCGTATATTATATACACACACTAAAATTCAGAATCATTATTCTGCTGCTTTTAGAAGATTTTCTACTTGTAATGTAAGTAACTAGAATTTTCATGTATCAACATCACCTAACTATAGCAGCTATGGTGAATCAGAAGAGCAGTTCCAACTGTGACATGATTCAGTCTTGATAGCTGCTAAGAACAGAAAGTTTTAGAGTCCAACTTATTAGTCTCTTTCCACTTCTCCAGAGCCTCTAACTCCGCCACCAGCATGTGCCCATCATCCTCAGAGGCTCCATCCATCACAACATCCTAAACACAGAACTGCCACCGGGTTCTGCTTATGCCTATGGTATCATTGCTCCAAGTCTGAGCCAAGACTTCTCTCTCTTCTTGCTTCTTATGCTGCAGGCACAGGTGAAGTGTTTCAGATGTCTTTCACTGTACTCAGCACGTTGTGAAGCAGACTGAAGGATTTCACTAGCACACAGTCCCTCTGATTGTGGTATATCATCCTGTACCTTATCACTGGAGGGCCCGGTTTTCTCTTTTCCCCTCCAAATCTAGTTTAAAGCCCCAATAACTCCTGTGGAAAGAATCCTTCTCCACCTCTGAGAAAGGCACATCCCATCAAGCACCAGCATTCCAGTGTCAGGTAGCCATTTCTTTAATCAAGAAACTTGAAATTCTGCTGGCATACCAGCCTCAGAGCCACCTGTTGGGTCTGCCTGCAGCTTTCAGTGTTGACCCCTGCTAATGGAAGGATAAAGTATTTTCTATCCTGCTGCTGCACATACTTCCCTATAGCATAGAATATAGTTTTTCTTACTTTTCTTACCCTAGGTTTTTGCATCTTTCAAGATCAGAATGAAGAGATAGATAAGGGAGGAGAACTAAGCACTGATAAAACCTTCTGCCTTACGGCAATCATTGTTAGGAAGTGTAATAGTACAATTCTAACTTGTTTTCAGTTACACTATATATACTACTCAGTGTGGATTTCATATTTACATTGCAAGTCTTACTTTAGACCAGATGTGTCAAACCCATTTCCCACAGGTTCATGGAGCTTGGGATGGCTGGTAACACAGCACAGCTGGTTACACAACACTGTGACATCATAGTGGCAGCTCTTTGAGCCACCTGGCCCAGGCACACACCCACAACTCATCAACAACCAATGATGCATGATTGGCATTGTCTGGGCTGAAACACGTTGGTCTGGGCATTGTTGCTGATAAAACAAGAAGGACTTACAACATTTAATAGATGATACGCCTGCTGCTGGCAACTCATGCTTAATGAGATATAATTGCATCACACATCAAGAAAATTTAAGTGGGAAAGTTTTAAAGGCAGATAATGTTATGCAAATTGTCAAAGCTGTGGATTTCATGAAGTCTGAGGGATTGAATCATCACCAGTTCCAGGAATTCCTGAAAAGTATGGATGTTGATTATGGAGATATTATTTTCTCTTCTGATGTAAGACAGCTACATCAAGGCAAGATGTTAGAAAGATTTTATGATTTGCAAAATGGCAGAAAGTCATGTACAGAATAAAAGGAAGATCTGTACTAGAAATTGAAGTTGAAAAATGGCTCACAAGTTTAGCATTTGTGGATGATTTGACTCATTTTGGAGAGTTAAATGTGCATCTTCAAGGTGAAAAATCAACTTCATGCAATGTTTCAAATCATAACAGCATTCAAAATAAAAATTATAGCAGGCTCAAGTTGGCAAATAGTTTTATGCATTTTGAAACACTGTCTAAACACAGTCCTGCAAACAGTAAAAAAAAAAAAAATACACGGCCTTGCTTTCCATTTTGATGAAGAAACGTAAGAAAAGGTTTGAAGATGGAAGAATTAATTTTATATATATATTTGCAATGCCACTGTCCATTCAATTACCCACAAATGGAATGCATAGACATTAATTTTATGATTTATACAACACCTGTAACTCATATATAGTGCCAGCCTCCTAACAAGACTCATCCCTTCTGTATGCCATTGCGGTTCAATATAATGAATAAGTAACTCATGCTGAGACGAATAAGGTTTACATTTTCTAGTACAACAGAAAAATTGAGACAGCAAACTGGGCTTCCAGTAGAAAGCAAGGCCTCATTGTTCTAATTCAATTTCAAGTTATTTAAAAAGATAAATATACCTAAAACATTGGCCAGCACATCTAATAATGTATTCTTCCATAAATTTTCTTTTCTTTAATAATAATCTAAAATGCCACTCCCTCCATTTAACACCTGAACAAATCTCCCTAAAAATGTCCCTCCTCTCTATCTAACATGCTATCTATATAGTGCTCACCCCCCCCATATAACATCTTCATTTATGTAGCACAGTCCTCCATGAAATGCCCCCTCCATATAACCTCAATATAACAGTGTCTCAAATATCATGTTCTAAGATAATGCAAATATGAAGTTTTACATTTTATAGTTCCATGAAGAATTGAGACAGCAAGCAAACACTCTCTTCAGAAAACAAACTTGCTCATCCTTGCGGAAACATTCATGGTTCATAAAAAAAAGTGACCATAACGTTGTGTAACTTATAGAATAATTATATATCGTATATAGACAGTGTAACACCTACTTTAAATTATTCTCCATATAATAGCCCCACAGCTCCATATAGTACTCACCTACTCTATTTAATATCACCTTCAATGTAACGCTCCCAACACGTCACTCCTGCAGCACTACACATAATGCTCCCTGTAATATTAAGCCTCCTATACAACACCCCTTATTGTTCCAATGCAATTTCATTTTTATTTGAAAAAATGAGTGACAATAACAATATTGTCCAGCACACAGTCTATTTAAGTGTCATATTTATACAGACAAATACTTCAGGAAAGTAAATGATGACCATAAATGTTTTATATTAACATGTTTTATATTAAATGTTTTATATTATAACATTTATGACCATAAATGTTTTATATTCTGGACAATATTTTAAGTGTCGTATACACATACAGATAGAGTTATATGTCCTTAAATTGACCTCCTTACAATAACAGAATAGTTTCTACCCTGGAAAATGAGTGCTGTGGTATTCCTGTTGCATTAAACATCACTTCCTTAAAGCATTCTACTGCTCATAATGCCTCCCCTGTACTACAGAGACTTTCATATAATCTCAAAATGACTACGTGCTACCTGAAAAAAAATTACAGATCCACAGTGGATCCCCATGAACAACAAACAAGAATTTTCTCCCCTCAGAAAACAAGCTCTCTCATTGTTTCAAAAATCTCACTCTTATTTTATAGAAATATGATTATTCAGCATTGCAGATAATGTCTTAAAGGTCTTCTATATGGTATAATAATTCAGTTAAATACTCATCTTGTAATATCCAGCTCAACATAATGCCTATCCCACCCAGTAAACTCTCTGCAGCTCTGTATAACGCCCTCGTCTATTTCATAGAATGGTTCAGGTTATATAAATCTGGGCTTTATAACTCCTCCAATATAAAAACCTTCCAAACCTCTCTCCGATATAATAGAATAATTTCTCTAGTAGTACAGGCTAAAATAATAAGTTTTTTGTTGTACAGCCCAATGAATAAGACAGCAAGCTTCACTTCCAACAGAAAACGTGCTCTGCCACTGTTCCAATGCAGTTTCACATTACTTAAAAGATAGATAGGACAATAACTGTTCAGTAGGTTAGAGACTGGATACTTACGCAAGGGTATATGACACTTAAAGCCATTGATAATGCTCACCTAAATGTAACACATCTCCCACATAGCAACTGAACCTCAACAAAGAAGAGTTGCCTCCAAAGAACGTTCTCCTTCATATAACACCCCAATGCATATGGCACTTGCCCTTTCTATACAGCTCTCTTTTCAATATAGCACCTCTTTCATGTAGTACTCCGAGAATAAAGTCTTAGATAGCACATACTAAGGTAATATAGACTAACATTTTACAGTCCAATAAATGACTGAGCCAGAAAGATGATATTTTAAGTGTTACGTATATATACACTTCTGTAAAACACCCTCACTATAATGCTCTATTAAATGTAACATCTGTCCCTCTATATAATGTCTGAACTTCAATAAACGCACTCACCAGATAGTGCCTAACTCAGTATAACACTCTACATAACACTTGTGTTAACTACTTGCTACCCCTATGTTTACCACTCACTCATCCTCCCATGTCACTTTGTGCTTATTACTTACTCCTCCCCATACAGTGCCTGTGTTTAACCTTCTACTCCTGCCACGTAAGTCCCCTCCCATATATCATTTGAACCCTTATATAACACCGTTGTCATACATAACACCCTTACGTTTACCATACACCTCCCTTTTATATTTACAATCATATCTTATACACCTGTGTTTAGGACTGTCTCCAAATAACACCACCTCCCATACAATGACCCATGGTTACCATAATTCATCTGTATGCAAGATATTTTGTCATTCATATACATGCTTCCACAAAATATCCTCACTTTAAGTCTCTCATAAATATAGCACCAGATCCTCCATTTAAAGCCTGAACATCAGTGTCCCCTCCAAATAATGCTCAACTCTGTACCACACCAACCATGTATGCTGCTTACCATTTCCAAACACCCTTTTGTATAATGTCCCCTCCTCCTTAGCACACCCCTATGTATTGCACTTGAGGCCCACCAATATTAAGTGGCCCTCCCTCAGATATTACTTCTATCTAGGAGAATGGTTTCTGAATGAGCCCACACCAAGTAAGGTATGAAGAGTCACCTTTTACAGTCTAATAGAGAACTGAGATGCAAACAAGCCTTTGCTCCCCTCAGAAAATGAACTCTCATTGCTCCAAAAGAATCTCAAACCTATTTAAATAAGTGACCACAATTATGCTGTATGCCAGGGAGTATGTTAACAGCTTCACATGTCTAGACAGAGCAGGCAGCCATTGCCTTAAGGCAGGTAAGAGGATCTCTGAGTAGATACAACGGAGTCTATGAGAATAGAATCATTTATATTGCACAAATCTCAAACTTCATGTTAGGGCCAACTTTCTTGTCCTTGGTTTGACGTCTCAATGATGAGAGCATGTAGACATAAGCTGAATTTTACCAGAGACAAGCTTTCCTCACTTGCTAGAAATAAAATAAAATTAACACATGTAATACTGCACTATGTTGTCAGAAATCAGAGAATGCAGGACCCTGTGACCAACTCCCTTCAGCAGCCCTTTCGTTAAATCAGATTTCCCTCAGAGAGGATTCTTACTGGTGACAAGCTTCTATTGCTGTCCTTGTAGTCGATTTCAACTAAATTGCATGAAACAAAAAGAAGGATGGGAGGTTGCTTCCCAGATGTATAAAATCTACCACACAGTTAGTTGAAACTAAGGGAAGGGGCGGGGGAGGAAGGGAACAGTGTTGGGAGATTATTAGTGAACTAGGCCTCAGAAAGATGAGAGCCACGTCTCTCTGTGCTCTCCTTTCTTTCTACCTGACTCTCAGCTTGTCTGCCAGGTCACTCCGTTATGGCTTTCAGCAGCATGCAGTTAGAACAACAGGATTAGTTATGTGTCAGTGTACACCCAAACATACCCAGCTAAAATAACAATAACGGTTCCACTTTATTCTCCAGACATTTGTACAGAACTAGGATGACTCACTCAGTCCTACAATTGCCGCCCCCTCACACCCTGCCCTCCTCCAGTGCCTGACTTCTAAGTCCATCTGGAAAGACAAGGAGTCACTCTGATCTGACCTGGTCAAAGAATGTGCATATATATACACACACATACACAAATGGCATCTCTCTGCAATGCAGCATGTGTGAAACACTGGAGAAAGTAGGTGAACATATAGAAAGGCATCTCAGTGCAAATACATCAACACTGCTCCTTTCCCAGCAGGGGCAGATTGAAGGACACCATAGACTCATGTCCTAACTCAAAATAGGAGAGCATTTCGTAAGGGCAGGGCCCTCACTGAAGGGACACGTTGGGTTGTTTTTAATCTACCATTATCCTCACAATCCTCAATGAGGAGGGAAATCCTTTGACAAACCATACTGCAAACATAAGGGAATACAAAAGAGACAGCTCAATGGACTGAGAACCAGTGCAGCCATAGTTCAAAGGCGGTTTCTACTGTGCAAAGCCAGTATTTTAAAGGATTAAGAATTTCATTATTTGACTGCCTGCAACAACACACTCAGCTTGTCACAAGTAAAATCAAAAGACATGCTGGCAATTTTAACTGAAAGCAGACAGCAACTTTCATGGTGACCTACTGAAGTATATATTTTGCTGTCCATTTTCAGGGAATGAGATAAAGTAAAAGATGACTCAGCTCCAGAGAACTAGCAGCTTATTAGTTTTTATGGGGACAGCTGAAATGATGAGCCATAAGAACAGAAAACTGAGATTTGTCCATCAGGGCAAGGGACCAATTTTCAGCGTAATGGAAGAGCACCAGCAGCTGTACAGATGACAACTCCGTATCTGCTTGGTACAGAGGAAGAGCACTTCAACACTCACTGATACTAACATCTACAGGCTTACAGATACCTTAATTGCAATAAACTGACTTGCTGGCACCTACAAATTACCATTTAGAACAAATCAGCAAGCAAGGGTCAGGCTAATATAAGGTACTCTGAAGTTCAACCAAAGCCTTTGATTCTTGGCAGAGCTGCACTGACCTGCAGTTCTGCAGCTCTTACTGTGAAAGTGCAGTGGGTTCCTAAATGAGCCTCATCTTTACCCAGCTCTTCTCACTGATGCATATCTATACACAGATCTGAGTGCAAGTCAGCCCAACCAATACGCTCCTCTGGAGCTCAGCTTGACACAAACTAGACAGCCAGCAAGCTGAACTAGATCACCAGCTCAACCTGTGGAAGAGCATTCAACCCTCCATCAACTTTTAACAACAGAAAAAACTCACAGTCAAGGGGTGATGGTGGACTATTTGCGTGGAGTCTCTGGGCTCACCTTTAGCACCAAGCAGCTGAAACTTTCTCCCATGCATACATGTGAAATCTACAGTTACATTCACTCTTATGACAGGGTTGGATACTTCTGATTTCTCCGGCTTCCCTTGTGGCAGGAGCCCTGGGTAGAGCACCTGTATGGAAACTGAGGATGCTGAATGGATCTCTTTGAAATGCAGCATGCATTTCTTCCATACGAAGATGGAGGGAGGACCAAGTGCAAAAACCAAAAACTGGCAGTCTTTTGGTTCTATGGTGAGCTCAGCTTTGCTTTATTCCTCTGCACTGCGACAACAGCCAGACTTGGCTTGCTGTTCTTCTCCGTTTTGAAGCAGTCCTGCCACAACATCCGTCTCCCTCTCAGCTTTTAGCTGATTGTCTTTTTAACTTCACATTGGCAAACAGCCATGTTTCTACCTGCATACCTGATGTTTTACCATGTTTGAAGAGTGCCTTGCCAGCACTTCAGCTTCCTGTTGAAAAACTATCTCACTGATTCAAGTGTTACATGTAGTCTGCAGCCACAGCCCAGCTCCCACTCCTTTCTACATTTATTTCAGTAGGTGTGTATCAGGATTATACAGGAATAATGAAATCAAAACAAATATACCTGACCAGGTAGAAGGCAGCTCTTTGTATTTTTATGATTTGCAGAAAGAAGGCAGATACTTAGCACTTCAGAGGGCTTCTATATGGCACAGAAAACGGTTGCCACGCTGCTGAAGTCTTGATGTCTTTTGACTGAAATGATATTGTAATACATATGCTGTGATACTGACAATGTAGTGAGACAGTACAATGCATAGTTCTTTACTGGCCCTGTTGAAGTGGGAGATTTAAGCAGTTCATGTTTACCAACGCTAACAGGAGAGTATCTGCTCTGCATGTTCAGAAAGAGTTGTCCATTTCCTCATTCCTTTACTAAGGAAGGAATACCTAAGGATAGTATGTGAATTTTCATAGCTGTCAAGTGAGATATTGTTGATTCTCCTCACTTAAAGATGCTCAGCAAAGACACCTGGTAATCATCCTTTGTGTTAAAGGATGATTTCCAGTGGCTCCACGTATTCTTTAGCTCTAGACACCTTAAATGTACAGGCAAGCAAAATGTACACACACTTTCCCACATTAAACCCTCCACTGACTTACCAGTGCAGAAACTGGGTAGGATAAAAGGAAAGGGGGAGAACTATCAAGGGAAAAAAGACAACAGGAAGGCAGGGATAAGAAAAGCCAGCGACCTGTACAGAGGAAAAAAACCTGCCCAGACTTCAAAACCCATATTAACAGCCTTGTGTCACCAGCTGCAGACACCAACACATACAAGGATGGCTTGGACACTGTTTCCTTGTCTTTCTTCCTTGCAATTCTGTGCTAGGAAGAGGCAGCTCCCCTGGGGGTGGTGATCTGATACTGCCTTCTCAAACAGCAGGCTGCTCAGGAGTAAGTCTTGCCGTACAACCAACAACAGTCACCCAGGCAGGGGATCAGAGATAGTCCAGATCCATTTCTTAGGGGCAGTGAGGAAAGCAAGGCCCTACTTTGTCCACGCAGTCACCACATCACCCTTGGAACATCTTATTTGTCCCAGCCTCATCCAGCATTGGGAGGAAGGGGTTCACAGGCTGGTGGAAGCCATTTACTCTCTGAAAACTTCTCACAAAGCTTCTCTCCTCAGGAGACTTGAGGTATATGACACTGTTAGGGATGGCAGCTCATGGAAAGCCTATTTGAGTGAAGGCAGCAGCAGCAGATTATTTGATATGCATAAGGAAAAAAAATGCAAAGGAAAGCAGATGCCATTTCTCACTCCCAGTAGGTACATCCCCACTCACCCACCATGTATGGCATCCTCTGCTGCTTGGAGCTGCTATCATGACTTTCACATCTTTCCTATGTGACAGCAACAACTTCTGGCTATGAAGGTTTGGAGAAGGGTATGCTTGTGGTATTTCTCCTAATCCCAAATAGTTTTCATCCAGTACTGAAACAGATGCTGTCCCCTGCTGACCAAAGAGAGACAAGTACCTCTCCATGCTATTGCCAGACTGATTATAAGCAGGCTAAATCTGTAATCAGGCTGTCATTGCCACACACCTGTAGAGCATGCTGCCATCACCTGAACTGCCAGGAGCCAAGCAGGCACTCACCTCCACCCCAGCCTCAGGCTGCACCTTCTGATTAAGAAATTCATAGCAAATGCATACTCAGCCCTGCAAAGATGGTTCAGAAGGGAACAGGCAGCACCTTCCTAAATGCCACCTGCTTTGAGGCTGTCTGGCTCTTTATCACAGCTAGGTTATTTTGAGACAAGGCCCCTGATCCCCAGGAGTAGGGCCTAGGGAAACTCAGATATCAGATAGCTGTCAGCAGTTCTCCTGCTGTAAGCAGTGTACATTCCCATTTACATTACTGTAGTGTGTGCTAGCATGAGAACACAGCTAAAAATCTCACAAAACTGCATTACATATCATACTGACTCTAGCTGTGATCTTTTTTCCTAAATAGCACTGATGCATCCCATTTAATTCAACCTAGTTAGGTTTTTGTGTTTCTACACCCCAAATAACTTCCACTACTATTTTTTTTTTTCTGTGCTGTATCAGCTGGTACAGTAGAGAGATTACCTTCCACCCTACAAATTTTTCTTCCTGTCTGCAAGAAAAATCCTGCTGCTTTTACATGCACAAACAAGCAGAAAAAGAGTTTTGCCCTGTACGTGGCTGCTTAGCTCACCAGCAGCGATCACAGATAACCAGGAAGGCAGTTCTGACATTCACCCTCATCACAGCCATCAGACAAGCAAGGCACTGAGTGCTCAGTGGGAAATACAGCAGCATAAAGGGAGTGTTAGAAGTGAAATGCTCTACCAATGGCTTCAACCTAGTCTTCACTCCAGCAAGATAAAGTATAAGCATAATTAATTTTCAGCAGCACAGGTTGGTTAGCTCTCACACTATATATACCTTCCCAAGCAGAAAGGGCACGTGATGGCAACTGCATTTGGACCCAGAGGGTGTGAAGTGCAGAACTGCATCTGAAGGATCAAGCAGAGTGAGGAACAGGTGTACCTGAGTGTAGTCAAATACTTCCAACAACTTCTCAATGAGACAAAGTTACTTACAACAGAATTAAGTCACATGGTCTGAGAAGTGAAATTTGCCACTAAGCAGGGATAAACGTTCACTCCTCCATGACTTTAAAAGCTGTGGTAAGGTCAGAGATGTAAGGCACTCTATGAGGCTGCCCCTCTGCATATAGAGATTTAAAACATTCTAAATGCCTAAATAAGTATTCTGTTAAAGCAAACAAACTACCAAAACAGATCTGATCAATTAAAAGTTTCTTACATATAATCACTTCCACGTAATCTAGTATCCTAATGAAACCACCAACTTCACAGCAGGAAACTGATCTGCAGATTTTATCTTTTATAAGTCAAGGACTTAAGTGCAACACAAAGGCAGAGAGGCAAGAGCTCAGGCCACAGAAAGTGAGAAACTGCTCAGAACTGACAGCAGTGGTCACACACACAAAAAAAAACCACTTACCTTCAGAAGGCCTGTAACACCCCCAAGTAGGCAGGGATCTCCCAACAAAATACTCTAATATCCACTGCCAACCCTTAAATGATGTCTGGGAAGGGGTGGCTCCTGAGCTCCTGTGGGTTGGCCCTATCTTCCTACCAGTTGCTCCATCACTAGTTCAAGCTGTGTCTTAGCACTTCCACTACATCTTTCATTTGAGTGGAAAATAAAGTAATAGTTCTAAAGTTAGCCTCATATTCCGTGATCATGCCTCTGAGATGCCCTTTTTGTTGCTTAACAAAATAGTTAGAAGAATTCATCAGTAAAACCCAGCAATGCCTTCCTCTGAACTACCATTTATTCGGAATACTTGGCAGTACCAGACAGATGTTGCATTAGGAGTGCCTTCCTCTGGCAATGGAGTTCTGAGATTCTGGCATTTCTCTTTCTCAACTTTTGATAAGGATTTTAATTCTCTATAACTCCTGCTGTTAACTTCAACGCACATGGGTCACCATATCGGCAGAATATTCCCATTAACAAATCTGGCCAAGGAAAAAGGAAAATTAAGTGCATGCTAACATTCTATGATTGAAGACAGCATAAGAATGAGAGGTGATGCTTTCGTGGTCTCTACGCAAACCTTACAGCTCTATGCTTTAGAAACAGCATGATGTCTTGGAAATAATCTGTGACAAATGCTCTGTGCTGTTGCTTAACACTCCACAATAATTTGGTCAGTCTCAGAGGTTTTGAACACTCTTGCTTCTGACCCCAGACAGGGTTTTTCAGGAAATATCAGTTATCTCAAGTGAAAGAGAGCTAGGACTGTGTGAGTTGGTCTCTACCATTAAGCTAAGTGTTTCCTTCCCACAGATAATGCTGATGTATATTTTTACTTGCAGCAGCAGCAGCAGCAGGCCATGGGTGTAGTCCTCAGAACATCAGTTCTGCACTGGAAGTCATTCTGAAGAGCAGCGTGACACACTGAAGGTTGAGCATGCATCTTTAGCAAAGATGAGCAGTTCCTGGAACCTGAGAAACAGGAGATAATCAAAAGACTGACTAAATAGAAGAAGAAGGGTCAGACAATAAGAATGGTGCTGAGTATCTTCTTATTTGACAACACAGCTAGAAAAGCCTTGCACTCTGGCTGACAAGGATGTGCCCAGCATGGTTAACATGGAGGGGGGACTACACTGCCTGTCTTAGCTTCATGAAGGGGCTGGATGATGTCAGGCCAGGACAGTCCACACAGCTCTGAGAGTTCAGGGATGCACGGCACAGCAGCAGAAGTCTCATCTGCTAGGACAAGATGTAAGTCAGATTTCCCATCAGCTGTAACAGCTTCCTAGAACTGCAGGGTCATTTGAGACCTAGACCTACACCCATTCAGTCAGCTTTTAGTCACTCTCTGTTTAGTTCAGGCTGCTGAGAGCAACATTTCAACCTCATAACTTGATAGCAGTGTGTGCTAGGCCTAGTGCCCTTATCACCATGTAAAAATGTCTTTTTTATTCGGGAGCAGAGGAACAGGACAACTGACTCACAAGAAATAGATAACCTGTAGCACGCTGCACTACTTTACATGCTGTAAAATTGTACTGGCAGCTTCAATACAACATGAAAGTGTTCTCAGTATAAATAGCTGAACACAGTTGATTTTTAAGATTTATGTTAAATGTCATCCAGAAAGCACAGTCCCTCCTTTCGCTCAGTTCTGAGCATGGTCAGCTATAGACAAAGAAAGAAAAATCAGCAGGAAGTGATAATTAGCAGGAGACTTGGATGCAGATGGAGATCATTTTAGAAGGCTGGATAGTCCATGTGGTATTACAATTAACATGAATCAAAGCAGAATTTATTCAGGTAGAAGTAAAAAGTAATCATTTACAATCAGTAATAGACTTGTGCAGTGTTACAAGGTCAGCAGGCTAATCACAAGTGCTTGCTAGATGTTAAACATGCAGAGCCAGATACGTGCCTGGCTGGAGGAAGTGAGGGGATTGAAAGTCACTGGACCACTGTTGATTTTACACGACGTCCATCTCTAACAGAAATGTATGTTTAGGTGCTGTTGTGAGTATGTTGAGAGCAATGTGCAACTGTAATGCCATTTTTTATGAAGTGCTTTTTGTGGCAGTTCCACCAGCACAGAGGAGGGCTAAGAGGATATCATGTAGGAAGCAAACAGGAGCGGGGGGGCTGCAGATTGTCTCTCCACTGTGACACAACTACTGCTGTAGCCAGTCTCAGCCTCAGCAATAGCAATAAACACAGTTTACTGAGGACAGGCCTAGTAAATGGGCACGATGACAAATAAAAGATACTGTTAAAATCATTTTTATATTATATTTAATATCTTGGTAGGCTTGCCAATGTAGAGGGAGAAAACAACTACTTACCTCTGTTAATTTGAAAATAAATTATAGCAGATGGTTGCAAAATAGCAACAAAGACACACAGTAAACAGTTCTGAATCAACATCAAATTCAACCAATAAAAATCAGGTTTGTAACATAGGAAACAAAAGCCTATTGAAGCTACATAGAGCACATAGAAGGACTTCAGATGAGACGGCAGTAAGCTCTTTTTTTGCTGGAGTGAACAGAAAGAGATACAGACAGCACACTTGGAGTCACAGATATAAACATTTCCCAGAAATGGCCATTAGATTCTGGCCCTCTGCAAGGACAAGCCAGCACGTGATTCAGTGCTCAAGGGATGGTGAAACAATTGGAAGAAACAACAGAGTAAGCTCAGGCTTTACAAAAAGAGAGATGTCAGTTCCTAGTAGTACAACCACATTCAAAAGCTGGGCCAGGCTGCCTGCAGAAGGACCTTTAAAAAAATATTTCCATACATATATTTTCAGTTTTTCAGGCTTCGAGCTTACTCTGAGAAAATGTAGAAGTAGGCTGACCAAAGCAGAAAAAAGAGGTGTAAATTCGAATAACTAGAGCCTATGCTAAATGCATAGGTACTCTTATACTTTTATAAACA
The DNA here is from genome assembly GCA_013399175.1 of Odontophorus gujanensis. NCBI lineage: Eukaryota > Metazoa > Chordata > Aves > Galliformes > Odontophoridae > Odontophorus > Odontophorus gujanensis. The sequence goes on along the minus strand of VXAB01010065.1, from coordinate 143,406 downwards.
CTGTGTGCTTCAGTTTAAACACGCATTTAAGAGTCTGATTAGGTTATCTTAAAACACATATTTAATTTCCAGATATAAACTTTTTAAAATTTCATTTAAATTTTTTGCTATTTTAAATGCCTTACATATAAAATCTAGCATTATTTTATACCAGAACTCTTACAGAATTTATTGTAGGTTAGAGTACCGCTCAGTCTGTTTGGAACCCTTACATGTGATGAACTTTAATGATCCTTTCCAGATTCATTTCCCAGCTTCAGACATCTTTCATGTAATTTATGAATTTAGGCTCATTTTCATTTAAAAACAGCAATTTACATTTTGTAAATGAAAAATTACTCTGCTTTTAGCTGACAAGCAAAAGAAGAAATACCAGGAAAATCTTGTTTCTAATTCACCCTTTTTTTTTTCTGCAAGCAGCCTTATGAATCCTAATATTTTATCAGAATTTGGCTACATTAACTGAAATGAGGTCATATAAAGCTACATTAGCATGAAATCAGGCGTGTAGCGTTGCAGCAAACTTAACAGTCACAGTAGCATATCTCATTTTCTGATGGCTTTTGCAGTCTCTCAGGCTGAACTGAGTTTATTAGGGAAGAATGTTGGACTTATATCTCAGGTGTTCCTATATGGAGGCATAGCTTCTAATTTGTATTTAAGTAGCTATGTAAGGTCTCTATACCCATCATTTCACTCTTTAAATTATCCTTCATGTAATTGGCAGGGATTCTTTCACTCCTATTTTTAAAAATAAATACTGTATCTATCTAAAAGAGAGACTAAAACCAAGGCATGGCTAGCCTTAAGACATTTGCAGAAGTTCAGCTGTGTTTTTAGCTGCCATATGATGAAGATGACAGAAAAGTTGGAGTTTAGCTGCCTGCTTAAAATAAACCATGTGCATAAATGAAATTACTGAAAGATCCGCATGCCACCCGGCTGCCAAAGAAGGAAACATTTTTTTTGTGATTCAGAAGGTCATCTAGCTGGGAAGTAGGCCTAAAAACATACAACACACAAGAGCCCATTTAACACACTCAAGTTCAGACAGAGGACTCAGTCTGGTGCTCCTGCTTTGTGCTGGATGGCCACTTATACATGATATGACACCTCACACATGCCAGGCCTGCAGAAGGGACACTAACTGTCCCATCTCATGGCACAGCGAACTCCGTAAGCAGGCCAGGCACTGGAAGGAGAACAGTGCTGGATGGAGGGCCAGGAATGCTGATGTGTAGGCAGGAGGCACCTGGCATCACACAGGGAGTCAGAGTGTCAGAACCACACCCCCAGGACAGCATCTGGTGGCAAGTGAGAGTGAGCCATCAGTTGGTTTGGGAGATGCTGAAAGCAGCAGCCATCAGTACTTCGCAATTTCCTCTGCAAGAAAAAAATGAGTAGGAAGGACACAATGTACTCAGAACCAGCCAAGCAACAAGCCTCTTTCAGAGACAGGCAATAGAAAACATTTCCATTATAATTTCTCTGAGTTCCCTTTGCAAACTACCTCTGTGTGTCATCCACTTTGAAATATATCAGCCTCTCATTATACCAAGCAATCCAGGCCGATTGCCATAGCCTGTCACATCTATTTTTGCTGAGGACCATTGGTTCTTCCACAATCAGTGGACTGTAGCAGGATACTTCTTAGATACCTTCTATTCAGTAGTACATGATACAAGGCAGATGTTGCTAATTTCAACAAATATTACTAAGAGAATACTTCTCAATTTCTGTTCCATTTGGAGGTAAAAACATTTTGCTAATGCAACCTGATAAGTACAGTTAATTAACCTTTCTTTTCAGTCATGTGAAACTACCTTCTTAGAAGTCCCATATGCTTTTTTTTTTCCTCTCATAGACAGATGATGTGATTGAAAACATAATTACACAATAAAATCCCCACTTTTCATAAAATTATCTTTGTAGGTCTTGATTCATTCCAGAGAATTAATATGCTAACACTTGAAGGCTGATAAGAAAGTACTAATTTATAAACTTCAAATACATCTTTCATGAAAGTTTTGCAGTCATAGAATCAGTAATTAAAGATGTAGCATAACTAGTACAATTTGTTTTCAAATTCTATTGCATATATTCCAAAAGTAATAATTTTTTCCTGACTTTTGTGTATAATTCTCTGAAAATTCCAAGCAAAAGTGGAGAGAATACAATGTACAGTGTTTTTTTCTCTGTAGTACACTTTTTTTGTGTGTGTCTGTGTGTGTCTCCTGAAGCTGCTGTCATTTACACAGATAAAAGGAAACTTTTTTTGTTGAAGGATTTCCTATAGTGACTGGAGCCATTTATTAGTATTTAAAAAAAATCCAGACGTTTGCTAAAACATGTACCTTATTTATGCACTGGAAAAACTATTTGCTAGCCCTTGTTTTTTCAAAATACAGAAATCTGCAGTATAGGTGTGGGTGAGGCATGTGAGATATTGAAAAAACATCAACATAAAGGCTGTCATTTCTCTCAGTTCTTCTCATTCATGTTCTTTAAAAAAATTACCCTGACTGATCCCTTTAAATAAATGCCCTATTCAAGGAATATATTTGTGAATATTCATTAAGCAGGAATTACCAAAGCAGATAGGCAGCAAGATACACATAACTGGACTACAGAAAATTAGCAGAGATAATTTCTGCTGTCACACCTCAGAAGCATTGGAGAGTTAGGAAGAGTCAGTGATGTGAAGCTTTAATGCAGTGAGAAGCATTCATTCCTAAAGTTCTAATATATAGTGAGTTTTTAGTGTTGTCATGACTGCAAAATTTCATTGCCCTGTCTTGCCTATTTCTGATTTAGTTTTCACTGTTGCCATTCCAGACCTATTCCTGATACTGAAGCTGGAGAAGCGAGAGAGAAGAATGACATTTTTTGCACAGAATGCCTGCATAGAAAAAAAAAAACAAACAATTTAGAGATTTGGCATGAAGTTAAATGATCTAAGGAAAGACTAATGCTTCCTGATGTTTTTGGTGTTCTCAAACTTCCTGGTGGCTCTAACCAGCAGAAGCTCTACCTAGTGATACATCTTAATGGTCAAAATTAGCCCTGAGCATCCTGACCACATCTCTGCTTTTGCACAGTGCTGACAGGTGCATGGAACATCTGACTATAAAGCCCCTTTATCCACTCTTCATGGATATTAATGTATTTTGGAAATAGTTAAAGAAGCAGTGTGTGACAATGACTATTGACAATATTACCAGCAGAAAGAGAGAGGAATGCAGAACAGAATCAGAACCTTTGTCTATTGATGGAGATCAGAATTATACCCAAACTGATTTTTAAATCTACAGCTGCAAAATTGTTTTACTATAATGCAGAGGATATTAGCTGTTGCAGAGCTCACAGGTAGGGCTCTCGCGAGATCGAAACCCCCCCCCTGTGAGCCACGTAGCACTTAGAAGCCATTTTTCACCTTGCTGCAAAGTGCTGATTCATTATAGCTCATTAGTGCGCATGCTTATCAGTAGGCCATAAAAGCTGTGAAGTAGAAACAATAAACGCCATTTGCTGCTCATCGCATCGGTGCCGTATCTCAGCTGATGGCCCTGGTCGGGCGGGTTGTGGAGCTCAGACCCAGCGGGACCAGTTTTTGCAGACCGAGGTCCGTTGGGTGGTAACATTAGCCATTAATCATAATGACTTTACATATGAGTTAATCTCACCCACTTCCCTTCTAGATAAGGAAGAAGCTCTATGTCTCTGCCAAGACGTTTCACTTTCTCTCAGCAATTTTTCATCTCAGTTCCCAGAGCCAGCACACTCAGCCACAGTGCATCCAAAATAGTCCTGCTAACCACCATGCAGTATCCAGAACCTTTACCCACGTTTTTACTCACGTTTACGCAAGCCAGAAAATTTTACATAAAAATGAAAAATGAAAGAAACAAGAAGTGTTGTATTAGCATAAAATCGTTTCACCCAACATCAGCTTCTCCAGAAGTTCCTCCTGATAATACAAAGGAAAAACAGTGAACTTGCTGCCCTGGTGCAGGAAGGGACCAGTGAAGAAGTGAGAGGCTGGAGCACGAGGGACACAAAAATCCCCAGCAGAGATTAGAGGAAAGGCCCTGGAAGTGCAGGGATAAGACAAACTTGCCTGTCCTGCCTACCAGAATATCTCTCAGAAAGTGAGAAATGATGAACAGTGACTGCATTAGCAAGCACAAGGAAGAGTGAAGCCATCTGCAGGTTTTAACTAAACAGTCACTTCATGCCAAAGTTGAAGAGAGATATGCACCTGCAAGAAGTGTCATCAGTGAGCCTAAAATAAATAACTGCAGCCCTCCAGTGAAGCAGGAAGCGCAGGCATACATAAAGTACCAGAATGGAAACTGAAGGCAGACTACCAATCAACTTCTTTTCTGGTCCCACTCTCAAAAATCTTTGCTATTTTGGAAGTCTTGGGCTTTAACAAGAAGTTCAATAGAATGCTTTCAAGTAGAAGAGAGCTAAAAAAATAAAAATAAAAAATAAAAAGAACCCACAACAAATGTTATTTTCTAAGGGGGCTCATGATCGTATTTTTCCCACTTGTCTCCATGAAGTATTTCCAACTTTTGTCTTCAGAACCTCTCCACAGCCATTTGCCCATCCTCTTGTTTCTCTCCAATGGTCTGTGTCACTAGCATTTCAGACTTCCTCATGTTCATGAAAAACAGAGCAAGCTGTAGCTTCTGGATGTATTTCCTGTCTTTCAGCCAACAGGAAAAACAACTTGATTAGTTTAGAGATCTCTTTTCACAGATGAAGAAATCTGTGAAAGAGAAAGAGGAAGAGAAAATTAAGTTACCTTTATTTTATATTTAGGTCTATAAGTAATCTTTCACTGAAAAATGTTACAGAGTCTACATAAACATCCTCTGCCTTCTGCACTGAGTGTATCCTTATTTCAGCTTATTGAAATAGGACTTGGTGCCCATATATTTTGGTACATTAGCACTTTCACTGGAACACAGGCCACTCAGTGACTCAAACTTTTGTTTATTTATGGGTAATGATATTCAGGAGATATTAAGATCTGCTTCCTGTTCCGTGTGATATAATATGTCTGAACTCAAAAGCAGGTGAGAAAAATAAAAATAATTCCTGTGTTATTTCACTCTCATTAATCGTATCTGGGAGGCTTTGCTATGTACAGAGTACCTAGTTTGATTCTTCTGCTCCTCTACTGCGTAGGGAATACTCTCAATTAAATTTCACTCATTTGAAAGCTGGGCTGTGCAGATAATTCAGTTCCTCAGCTTCCAGACTCCAGCAGTTCCTTAGGGATCAATACAGTAGAGGACTATAGCATAAAATCACAAACTCCGAAGTCAAGTTATTTGGCTACATGCACAGCTCATTGGAAGACCTTGGCCATGCAAAACACAGTCCCAGTATCCTGCAGGTGGAACAAAGCAACATGTAGACTTTCATCTGACAAAACAAGGAGTATACCCTTCACTAAACCCTCTGACAGAGTTTGTCATTTATGCTTCATAATGCAGCCAGAGGCCCCAGCTCCAGCCAACTCATTTTTGGTTCTTGCTTGCATTTCAGGTGACCAGTTCAGAATTCTGAAAAACACATTTGTCACAACATGGCTCATGCACACTTCCAGTGATACCCATTCATTTGATTTGCTGGAGCTAAGACATCCAGGATCATTGCTTTCAGGCAGATTGACTACAGAGGGAGCCTGAGACTAGGTAATGAAGTGAGGCAGGATTTCTAGATAACACCTGCAGAAATCTCCAAAAAGGAGATCGGTTAACCTTCAGAGGCACGTTTCTCTCTTTTTTCTGCCCTAAGAGAGAATCTTAGATGAGTAATTTAGTCTAGAGCTAAGACAGCTGAATCTCTACCATTAGTCATTAACTTTGCACCCTGTGAAAGTGCCCTCAGGTTTACTTCTGCTTTAAAATAAAAAATTAAATTAAAAAAAAAAAAACATTATAAACAGTGCAGCAGATACCTAAGAATTGACTGATATGTTTCTTTCAGCACAAAATATATGAAAACTTTAAGACAGGTTATTATTAAGATAGTGAAGGACAAATATTTGTGAAAAGATTTGCCCTGATCTCAGTCTTTTCCCTAGGAATTTGATATTATTTGTGCATAGTCTTTTGCTCTCTAAAATGTTTCCCAATATATTCAGCAGATGATTCAGAGTTTCCTCTTCAGACATCTCCTCCAGCCAAATCTCTGCTTAACACCCTAGTTGTTGTGCAGCCAGTTCCCTTGCTCCATCTTCTTACATCCCTATGAAGGGCTAGGTCTCCTTAGAATACAAAGCAGTGTAATTTCCTATGCAGGAAAACTTCAGAGAGCATGTATGAAACTTAGAGCAGCTGCCCTCTCAGTTTGAGATTTAAGAACCAGCAGTGAGAGCCACTTGAAAGATAACATTCAAAAACAAAGTCGCAGAAAAGGGAAACTTAGATCAAAGATGTGTATCCCGAAAATAACACATAGGAGCAGCTCTGGGGAGAAGGAAAGGCAAAAAAGATATAAATCTAAGAAAGCTTCAAACGTTGGGTAAGGAAGACTGAAACAAATGTCTGCAACATATACAGTGTCACCCAGGAGCACCTGTAACCCCATTACTCCATCCTGATTATCTTTTGTTCATTAATATGAACAATAACCAGTCCTTATGTCTGTGAGTTCTGAATATAGAACAATTGCCAGACCTGTATCATCCTAGAAGTTCTCTGTCAAAGCAAATGGGTCTCCAGCACTCCAGTTACACAGAGACAGATTTTAGTATCTAAGCTCTAGTAACACCAGTGAGCTTTCTTACTGATGCAGAAGAAGAATTGTTGTTGTCACAAGAACAAAATCATCCTTGGGACTGTATTTCACAAATCTGGAGCTATATGTATTTTTTAGAGTATAAACTGAAGTCTTTGATTTCTTGTTTTCCTTCTAATTTATATTTTTACTTTCAAAATCTCAGATTATTCCGTTTTCAATAAGTAAAACTATACGTACTAGGGAAACCTGTCTAGGACAGAAATTGTCTGTCTTTCCCAAGTGTTGTGTTACCAAATGCTCATTCTGGATCATTGCATTGACCTGAAGTTTAGAATTAATACAGACATCCCTTTTAAAAGAAGCAGATCTGGGGACCTATTTTGCTTCACTGAAGACAGGCTGTGTGTTTTTGTAGCTGCACAAAATCCTATTAACCAGTGTTTTAAATGGTTGCTAATTTTTCACTGCAAAGCTTTCACTCAGTCTAGAAAAATTTTAATATCTCCTGTTCTTACATAGAGTCAGAAGCTAATACAGAGAACCCAATTGGTTACATTTATTTTCCTTCAATATATACTTTTTGTTATATATGAAATATTAGAATTGTTACATGCAAAAAAAAAAAATAAAAATAAAAAAAGTTCCAAATTATGTATTCAGATAACGTAACACAGGATTTTGTCAGTATATGTTCAAAATTTAATTATTCATCTGTTTGAAATATCATTTAAACTGCCTGAACAGATCTGCATTTGTGCTACTTAATAACTTGTGATAATCATTGTCACTTTCGAAAGGTTTCGGTCTTAAATTCTGAAACACTGCTGCTTAATGGTTTTGGTTTTTTTTCTATTCTCATAAGAAACTTTGCTTTGAAGAATAAAAAATGTACTTTTATTTTTTTTTTTTTGCAAGCACAAGAACATCTTTCTTCAATAAAACATGGAAAGAGTTTACTCTTGAAGTACTTGAAGTACTTTAAGTAAAACATGAATGTACTTACAGAATTTGGCAGATAAAAGCATTTATTTTTAAACTATAAAACAAGAAATCTTAAAAACAAAAATCATCTAGCTTAAACTGTGTCAATTTCTGCTCACACTTGCGCTCATGCGACTGCAAGTAGGCCTTGGCAGGCAGCTTTTCTTGGGCAGTTAGCCAGTTCTGATGTGACGCTATCTGCACCTTTCTTTATGGGGGAGGACATGTAAACACTAAAGCAGCTTTCACTGGCTGAAGGTAGCACTCACTTCCTTGCACGCTCAAAAGATAAAGTTTTGACATAGAACTCTTGTTAGACAAGGAGCATTAAAATGAAAGAAAAAAAAATTGCAAGGAAATGCCTCCTCCATTTCCCATGCTTGCTGTAATTTCCAACAACTTTCAGTACGTTCCTAAGATGCAACAGTGTTTGTATGGAAAAAGAAAAAAAGAAAAAAAGCATAACACACTTCCTTGTGCCACATCTGACCTGCGACAGATTCCCCTTCCTACAACACTCTCCTAGCTGCAATGCTTCCCTCCTACCACCCCACCACATTTTCCACCTGAACACACTCATTTCTTCCCAGGTAAGGAAGACTTCAAGGGAACGCACATGAAAATGGGAGGAAATCTTATAGGAACAGTTTTAGAGGAAAAAACTATATACAGCCTGTGTTGGGGAAAAATAAATCATATGAAGAATAAGAAATGAAGGAAGATCAAGGTGGAGATTTCTGGTGAGTTTCTAGAATCCGAATTTTATGATCACATAGAAACTTGTACAAATAGCCTCTCGTCTTCTGGGGCCTTTCAAGTGGTCACTCTGATACTGGAAAAAAAAAAAAATAAAAAAATTGGGATATAATCAGATAGTAATGCAAGTGGGATAAAAAACCCCAGTGCAAAGTTTATTTTTGTTTCATAGCATGACGCCTGTAATCCCAGCAACTCTGTATGTGAACAACAATGGCATTTAAATGTCAGATGTGAAATCCAAAGTTTACTGCAGTCAGCTCAGGTTTACTGTCCGAGAGACAAGAACTGCATCAGAGAGTTTCATGAGGAGGTATACATTAGCATTCTGACCACTATTCCTCTATTAGTATCGCATAAATTTTACTCAAAAAAGTAATATAAGCAGAGATAGGTATTTCCACAATGCATTGGAATGAAAAATAAGGCATTCTAAATTCTGTTGAACAAAAAATAATTCTTCTTAGACTCTCACTTCCAGGAACCACTCCCACCTCCAAAGCTCAAGAGGTGGGAGGGGATAAGAGGGAGATATTCACCTATGAGAGAAATTACTTACATTTCCCGGAAAATTATTGCAGTAACATACAAAAGAAATTCAGCTTCCACTCTTTCACCGACAGTAATAACAGCTGCTTTGCATTTATATAGAATCTTTCACCAAATGATCTAGGTATTATTTACTCTAGAAACTCTTTCAAGTAGTGCCGTCCATTATACACTTGTAAAGCACTTAGCACAGTGGGATCCAATACAGTTACAGGATTTAGGTGCTAATGTAGCATAAACGTTTTCTCTTTAAATGATATCAAATAATATAAAATGCTCCATAGCCATGCAGAGCAGTTAGTCTTTCTTAATTTTGTTTTCCAGCAAAGGATACAGGACACAGGGAGTGCCAAGCTACTCGACATAGGTCATCATGATTCAGTGGGAGCATTTAAGGAATTTGCTGACTTGCTAGGAAAGTTTTTGAAGAGCTCACACTTCACTGGGGCTGGGCACGGGAGGGAAAGTTTGTATTAAACCAAAATGTGCTTGGAAGCCATAAAAGATGTTAATATCCCCAAATGGCTGACAATAGATTTAAATTGTTGGAGCTCTGGAACAATTAACGCTTCATGCAATATGTTGAAAATAATCTTTGCAGAACTGTTCTAGTTATCAACACAGTTCTAAAGAGATAGTGTAGCAAAGGTACAAATTGCACTGATTTTGTGGCTTAAAAATCTAAGAAATAATGCATGTATTTCATTTTTGAGTTGAAATGCATTTCCTACTCTCACACTTCTATTTTATCACTATTTTTGTGGTTAGCACCTGAGAGTATGTTGGGAAGGCTTAACAGTAAATGCATATGCAAGGTCCCTACTCTGAAATGCTATGGATCTAGTAACAAAGAAAACATGGACACCAGTGACAGCCAAATGAATAAATCTGTAGAAACACTGGAAATTACATCCTAAAAAAATTGGGGTATTACTTTCTGAAGCAGGTGGCATCCTGATCCTTCTCCTAAAATTCTTGTTGAGGGGACATTTCAGTGAAGAATATTTTTAGTGGGATTAGAAGCCAGATTCAGATTAGAAGCAATTGTTCAAGTGTCCACAGATAGAAGTTATGCTGATTTTCTGCTTATTTCTAATACTCATTTTCTGCACCTATCCAAGCTAGCACCTCTTAAATATCAGTACTTTTTTGTAACAGGAAACTCTAAATAAATTCCTTTAAATTGAATCTGTGTTGCTAGGATGAGAGATTAAAGTCTCCCTGTGAATCCAGCCTTAATTATTCAATATATTAATCTATATTCCCTTTCAGAAGCTGAAATTCTGAAAGCTAACTTCAGGGCATTTATTCTTAGAATCCCCTTTGGAATTAAAATTTCTCTGCACTTCCAGTGATAGAGCAACAATAAGTGGAAGCTCAGAAGCTGGTATTAAGCTATTTGGGTGGGTATTACCACAGCATTATGTGACCTCTGAAGCATTCTAACAGCCTAGATGAACTACTGAAAGGACCCTCAAGAGCTGATAAACCTGCCCAATTTCAGTGACAAATGCTCTGTGTATTATACTTCACGAGATAGGAAGCTGTGAAAATAGTTCATTGCCTAAACTACCGAACTGCAATTCCATTCCGGTTGCTTAGAGATGCCTGCTGAGATAGCTAAAAGCAGCACATTTTGGGGAGGAACTGCAGTTTCTTCTAGAAGGATTGCTTTAAGGCTAAGCCTGTTCCTTTGGCTACTGAGATATGAAAGAGGAGGCATCCTCACACATCTTCTGTTTTAACTGTTCTTACAAATCAGCCTGTTTGCTATGAGATGCTGCTAGTTCTCATTATTTCTTTTGAACGGTGGAATTAAAATTGAAGGAGGAATTACCATTTGACATAAACTGCAAAATCCATAAACTCATATGTCTGTGTTGTCTAAAACTTAAAGGGTCACATTTGAGAAGTTTTCCATTGTGAGTCAGGAAAAACAGCAGAGAGACACGTTCTTTACAGGGTTACCTACTGAGGAAGAGGACACCTTTCCTTTCCTGTAAGCAATAGAGCATGGAGAGGGGAACGCAACCTGAATGTTGGAAGAGTATGGAGATTTCACCTAAGAAATTAAGCGTATGAAGCAAAGGACACACTGTCTTTTTTAGGAGACCTTTTGAAAATCCAGCTGTTCAGTATTACCAGAATTAAATTCTTCCTAGCACAGAATGCAAGAAATGCTTTCCTTACTCTGGCATTAGCACCTCTTAGTAATTCAAACTCTGAACCTGCGTGGTAAAAAGTTGTCGTAGAACTGTATGTCTTACAGACAGGATTTGCTTCCTTGTTTCCTCTTAGTAGATGCTGTGTGTTAGCCAGCTAAATTGAAGGAATTTATAAATTATGGAAGTTGACAATCCTATGGTGAAGGAATGGCTTCTGCTCCTGTTTTTCAAGCACTGAACTGAAGTCACTGCACAATCTTTAATAACCCCAGTTCTTCACATTCAGAGGTGCATCGTATGTTACAGTTAAAAGTCTAACATAAAATCACATTGCATTTCTAAAATATTTCCTTCCCATGAGATTGAAGAAAAAAGAGAGAAAAAGCAAATGTCACAGTACAAAGCATGCATTCTGCAGTCCCAGCGTCTAATATGGGGGGTGGAAAAAAAGCAGTTTCTCTGTTTTGAAACATATACCAAGCATTTTTTCTTGTCTCCTTCAGGTTTTCTTTTACAAATTGTATCAAAGAACCCCCCTCAAAATAGACTTGTAGGTTGGAGCCATCTGGTCGCTACCTACTGTACAGGTTGTTCACTTTGAGCCTGAGTAGTGGTCAGATTTAAATTTGAAATATTAGCATGTTAGGTTGGGATTTAGTTAATTTTTTCCTGAAGCTGCAACTCATCTTTTTGAGGCCAACCTTTGTTTATAAAAAGAAGCTCTAAAACCTGGGCGACAAGAAGATGTCTGATGTCTGCAAACCGGAAACTAAGAATGAAAAGGCAGATGCAAATGAGTCTTTTCCTGTTCCTGTTTTCATCGTTAGAAATTTAATGTTTACTGTCAAAATTTCCCTGACATCAGTAAAAGCATTGCAACAGAAGAGAGGGATGCCAAAGACATATCATTAGATTGTAGATACAACAAATCAGGAAGTTTTAGTGATATTCCTTGGGGGAAAGAGGATAAATAAGTACCACGAAAGCAACATTCAAGTTAAGAAAGCTGAATATCAGACTTCAAGTAATACAGTTTCGACGTTCGTCTGTTTTAAATACAGTCTTAATTATTTTGTAATTAATTACTTTATTTCTACAGGAAAATTCATTCCTTACTTACAACACAGAAAGACAAGAAAGGCTGTGAATGAGTTTCACGTTCTCTTCCTGTGGTCTTCAGGAAAAGTGATGCCCTCAGAAGCCACACGTCACAGTGCCTGGCAATGCACCCCTTGGCAAAACTGCTGTGTCTACATCCTTGTGTGGGAGGGGAAGGCTATACCTCAGGAGACAAAGTCAAAACACTGCTTTTCTTTGTATAACCAGGTGCACTGAGAAGTACTCATCTCCCTGAGCATTTCTCCTTGGGATTTCCTAAGCACAGACAATCCTTCTAAATGACAGCTAAAAACCAAGATGAGTTTGGAATAAGTGAAACTTTTCCACTGAGTTACTAAAGCGATATCCCTTGAGCATTTGAATAGCAATTTCAAGGTTTATGAAAAGATGGATGGAAATGGCAGGTGAGCTGAGGCTTCCATGCTTAAGATCAAGCTTTATGATTGATTAAACATCAAAATTAATAAGAAAGCAATTAATTCAGTGATGGATGGCTATCCTGACAGTGTTTAAATATAAAAATTTGGAGTGGTAAATCTTCCCAGTGTATCGCTGTGGCTGCAAACTCAAATGTCCAAACATAATACAGATAAAAGAAAGTGTAACTAACTGCTGGAGTATTTCCAGCACGTAAAACAGGACCAGTGCACTTCTGAACTATTTGTTGGGTCAGAAGTCAACTTGAGAGGTGTGGTGTGGATACACTGTGGTCAGGAAGGAGGAAAGCCTGGAGTTCAGGAGACTTGGCAAAAGGACAGAAACCAGGTAGCCCAGGAGAGATGTCAACTCTTGTCAGGAGCAAAGAGGTTCAGAGAGAACAGCATTGACACCAGTGAGTCTGGATGTGGCTGTGGTGAATGCAGCAATGGGAGAAACCCTCAGCAATGCTTCGGACATCTGTTTTCTTACAGGTAGCATTGCTTACTCCAGGAGAAGCTATTGGTGACACAGAAC
>VXAB01010065.1:742-130105 GCA_013399175.1 Odontophorus gujanensis | reverse complement strand
AAAAAAAAAAAAGAGAGGAGAAAGAGCTTATTCTTTATCTATTCTTTCCTTGATATGCATCTTTTTTTTAAGGACTTTTCTCTAAGTTGTTAGAGGCAAGGTTAACTCATTAGTCATTGTATTCAAAAAGAATGAGAAAGCAGAACTCATGTTCAGGTCTAAAGCACAACATTCAGCTGCTACTTATACCTATTATTTTATAGTAAAAGAGTACAAATTGTTTGCTTTCAAACATATTATTGCTGTATGACCTATTTGTGTCTTTTCTGTTGGAGAAATTGGTTGTTCTTCAGAAATCAATGCTTTTTTCATTAAAACTAAAATAACAGTCACACACTCTGCCTCAGAAAAAGAGCCTCTTTCTAACCAAATTTAATTTTAAAAGGCATCTTGTTCACCTCATTGACTACTCCCACAGGCATATCAAGAAATTACAGTTATTTGAAAGACAAAAAAATGAACTCGTAGTCCTACTAGTGTAGAGAGCCTTGTCTTTCAGTATTTACCTGCAGTAAATGCATATAATCTAAAGCACTATAACCATTTTTCACTTTGGTGCAGTCAATCACAACTTTCAGAGCTGGAATAGCTGAGATCAAAAGAATCTTCAAAGCAGGAAATGTATCGGTGCATCCTTTATAATTCTGGATTTTACAATTAAGACACTACAGGTGACTGAGACGCCTGAGATTTCATAAAGTGACTACAATATTACAATACTAAAGGAAATCTGAGTATTCAGGTTCCTCAGGTACACAAAGAATCTTAAATTTGTGGCATCCAAAGCCAGAGAGATTAAATTTTGTCTGTTTGGTATTCACATATAAATTTATATTTTATCATTTGTATATTAGCTATAATATTGTTAAAAATATATCACATGGTGTATAAAATTCTGTACTCCTGAACATTTTGGATACTTTACTTTACCACTGACCAAGCTCTGTCAGTGTCAGCATAAGGATATAGTTCAAACCTGTGAGAGAATGAAAAACTCTCTCGTATATAACTTGTGTTAATTAATGTCAAACTAGGTTGCTTAGATTTTGCCTCTTCTTTTTATCAGTGTCGTGTTCCCCAAGCCACCAGAGTGCTATCTGCTACTTTCACAGAAGGGAACAACCTGGGTCACCTGCAGCTTTTCTACAAAGGTAGTCAGAAAAAATGGCATTTCCTGCAGGAGTAATGGAAGCACTGTAGATAAAACCTTCTGCATGAGGGTAGAAGCGAACAAGCAGTCCAAACTCAAAGTTAAATTTCAATTATCAGCTGTCTATTGGGTACTGTATTCTTGCCATCATCAGAAGCTCTTCTAAGCTCAAGAGGAGTTGTTTGAAATGCAGTGGAGCTCAATCATTTCTCAATTCAGCCAATCCCTCACGGATTTGCTGTCTCAGTTCTCTGTCTTAGACAGTTGGCAGGTGATGAAAAGTCCCTAGCTATTGCGAATAGTTCACACAAAAGGGTACCTTTAATACAGCATGGGAATGAATACCATCCTATTTGGCCTATAGGCAATCCTTACTGGGAACCAGAATCTTTGTTTTAGAGGAGAAAATTAGATTGTCTATATTGCTTATGAGCACTACATTTCCATGAGTGAAGCAGAAGGCAATAATCAAAAAGAAAGCTAAAATACCCACCTCATCTCACCATTAAAAATGTCAGGATAATAAGTGAAGATTATTTTCTACCGAACAAGCATTATTCATTTCAACTTCATGCAGAGCCAGGCTGTTTTTTTTTGTTTTTTTTTTTCCAATTTCACTGTGGCACTGTGTATCTAGATAATGAGAAGCATCAGTGACAACATATGTATTATGTACACTGTAAGACGATATTCAGTGCTTTAATGCAAAAAGCCACTACTCAGTCAGAACTTGGTCAGTTTTTGCATGGGTAGTTATATCTGTGGACAGATAACTTTACAATTCTTTCTTTCCAGAAAGCTTTTGGGTTCCCTCAAAACAGTCAAGGAAAATGTAGAAAGTGATTACCTCAATAATAGGAATTTAATTTTTCTTTTTACATTTTTTCTAATTCAGACCCCTTGTTTCATTTTTTCTTTCAGGAGAAAAACAAGGTAGTTTTTTATAATATATTAGCCTTCAGGATGTACCAAACACAAGAATGTTAGAAAGCCTGCTCTTAGTGTTTGTTCTTTATGGTATCCTTGAGACTTGAACGTTGAACTGTGCATGACCTGTGCTAGCATGAGAAAAAATCTCAGGACAACTGCACAGAGATATTATCTCAAGAGAAGATATTGTTAAAACAAATATTGTCTTTTAATTTATTAATTTACTTCAAAATGCTCTTTGCAGATTGTTGCATAAATAAAGAGTTTTCTTTGTTCTGTACTGCTTCCAAATGTATTAATCTGCAGTTTCTCTGCTCACCTTTTTTACAAGGAAAAAAGCTCTAATGAGCTGTAAGGTTTTTGTTTCAATAGCAAAGTACCACATACTGCTCATGTGCATGAATTTCAGCTTTCTTTTTTCCATCAGCAAACCAAGGTAAATTACATTTTATTGACACTTGGCACAATGTAGGCAAGATTTACGATGGGTCCCTGCTCAACAGAGCCTGGAGCCTGAACCTGCCCTGCGGGTCCCACAGCGCTGTGTCAACAGAGATGTGCCAGGGTCACATCTCAGTGGCAAAAGGCTGACTGCAATTTCCACAGAAAAGACTATCTGAAAATCAGTTAGGGAATGGGGATCATTCAGAAGATTGGAGTAATAGAAATAAGATGGGATTCAGCTGTACAATGTTTAAAACCGTTAATTCAGAGTCTAATAACAGGATCTGAAGCTCTGCGGAGAAAGCTCTTCAGCAGGAAAGAGCCTGAGAGGGGAACGTTTCAGTTTGATTAGTTCATCACAGGAAAAAAAAGACATGTATGAGCCACTCCGAAGCTATGGTCGTGAAAGAGGCAAACTTTCTGTAGATGTGAAGTGAAATGTCAATGTAGGAAGTAATGGGACTACAACTGAAATGTTGCTTTCCGCATTGTACCCTGCTGTGTACGGTGTGAGGATGCCAGGCATTGTCCACAGGTGCTGTGGGGCTGCTGTGTTAGATGAGGCCGGGGCTGCCCCACTGCAGGTCATGACTGGGCCCAGCAGCCTTGGGTGATTGCCTTGGAGAGCACCTGGGGA
The DNA here is from genome assembly GCA_013399175.1 of Odontophorus gujanensis. Taxonomy (NCBI): domain Eukaryota; kingdom Metazoa; phylum Chordata; class Aves; order Galliformes; family Odontophoridae; genus Odontophorus; species Odontophorus gujanensis. Next base: position 126,944 of record VXAB01010065.1, on the reverse strand, counting down.
AGAAAGGGAAAAATGCTGTCTGGCTACAAAGATAGCTGTTAGATGATTTTCTGTCTTTGCCTCCACCACAGGCTTTCTCCTTCCTGATCTTCCTGCTTTACCCCCTGGGCTTGTTGAGCTGGGGACTGAGTGAGCAGCTGGATGGGAGATTTGGACAAGACCAACCCAACCTGGAGATGATAGAGTCCAGTTCTGTACAAATTCAGAAATACACCCAGCATAAAGGAAAGCCACTGACACAAATGAACAATGTTTGCAAGAGAACAAATAGGTGAAAGTACAATTAAGGAAAGGTTTATATTACACATCTGAAGGGGATGACTTTTAATCCTCAGACCTGAAAATCTCTTCTAGAAATAGAGTGGCAAAACCACAAATAACCAGCAAGGGCAATAGAAAGTTCTTTGAAACAAGTAAAACATTTTTTTTTTTAATGAGCAAGAGAAGCATTTCTTTTAAAGAGAAAATCTTAGAATACTTAAGATGTGATTTCAGGTATTGGAATATTAATTTAAAATCTGAAGTAATTCTGAGACCAACAACGAAGTCTTCATCCATAAAGGTACATTTCCAGAGTTCCTTCTGGTGGGATTGAGACTGCAGTAAGCAATAGTGTATTATCAATTAAATTAGGTCCAAAATCCTTATTCAACAGCTTGAGAGAGAAGGGTCCCAAAATAAACATGTTGTGGAATAGGATTAGCCTTAGCAACAAAGTTTTTACAGAATTACATGAATAACAAGCACACTACATGTTTATTAAGGGTATGACTGCAGGGATTGCTGTTGCTGCATATTTAGTAACCCATGAGATCATAATTGCATTTCTCCTTTCTTCCAGCTGTCTGCGTGGTTCAATTGCAAAGGAGATGTTGGGGCACCATTCAAAATCCACTATACTGAGACAACTGCAGCCTCTTATGTATGTTTTGGAGTGAGTTGCTTTGTTGAAAAGCTACTTCAAAGCTAAAGAAACATCCCTCTTAAAGAAAGTCATTTGCTTCAATACTCGAAGTTTTGTGTAATGGTGTAGGTATTCACTGGGAAAGGACAAAGAATACAACCATCAGTCTCCAGCTCAAGGACAGACTGCCTTATGGGAGGCAAAGAAAATTCATTAGTCCCTTCTCCAGAAGTGAAAGCCTAAGTCTTTACACCTGTAAAGTAGAGACAAAACCTTTTCCTTGCAACAGAGGAATGGGTTGCAGTTACTCAACACGGCTAAACTGTGAAGTGCTAAAGGGATTAGGGTCCCAGATATTAAAATTAATTTTCTCAGAACATTTTGAAGTAGGAAGACAAAGCTTCAGAAAACTGAGTGTGGAAAATAATCCTCCACGGTCATCACTCTCCAGCAGCCTAGATTAATGTATTTAGTTTTTGCAACACTGATTTCTATGACTCCTTGCTGGAAAGCTGCCAGGTCTATAGGCAAACCGTAACTGATGCAACTACTTAGAAGGAACAAACTGACTGGAAATAGGAAAATTATCTATACAGCAAGCTTGCCAATAATTTCAATAAATTAAACTATAGAGATAATACCATGAACTGAAGAAGTCCTTAATTAAAGTCCATTAAAAAGTACGTATATACATTTAACTTTTTAAAATAAATACTGAAGAGTTGTAAAGCAGTCTCAAAGTTGATAAAACTCTGGAATAAGGTAGTGTATGAAAATATAATTCTAAATGACATTTAGAGATTAACGGGGTCAAAACTCTCAACTAATCTTAGTCCAAATAAGGGAAAAAGAGATGCAGAAGGTTTTGGACACTAAAAGAAAACCACTGATGAAAAACCCCAACTGGCATGAAAAAAAACAACGTTATTCTTCCTTGGGTTGAAAAAAAAAATGAAATCATTAGTTTTAAGAATCAACTGAGAGTTCAGGAAATAATTTACAGAAGCATAGCCTCTTCAGCATTCAGACGTTTAAATTGGGTATCAAGTACTTGTATGACCAAAGGAGAGAAAAAGGGACATTTGAGATAATTTTCTGAGCACCTAAAGAAGTATCTTTCTCTTGTACCACCTTCTGCTGGATTGTGTACGCATCCATGGGCTACAAAGCACATCTCTGGAACCTGTCATAACTTACAGCCCTAAAATAACTGAAGAACTTAAGGGAGAATAAAGATCAAGGGAGAATTTTCAAATAGGTAGCAGAAATTTCTTGCATTATTGCCAGAGCATTTCTGCATAGCTAGCATCATGTCATCCAGGAGAAGAAAGTGCTTTTAATAAAGTCCAAGAGAATTCCAGAAGATTTTTGGATTGCCTATTAATTTTAATACATTCACATGTTCCCCCTCACTGAGCATTAATCCTCCTACTTTGGCATCTTTTATTCCCTACCAAGTGGTACCAGCTAGAGATGTATTCATGAAAAGGTTATATTTTTCCACGGAAAAATAAGTAGTCTTAATGTATCTAGGTTACTCCAAAAGTAATGCCTCCTATTTATTTCCCTGGAAACAACAATAGTTACAAAGAGCACAATAACATTTGATTGAGCAGATTCTTAGCTACAGAACAGTTTTTCAACATAGTCGTCACCATTAGCCAATTTGGGCAAATGAGCTGATTGAGGCACTCTTCATTCTGTGGTATGACAGCTGTGCGTGGCCATCTGGAAAGTGGTATGTCTTCCGTGTTACTTTTGTGTCACTGTCGCCACTGCTGAAATACACCACCTCCACCTCACTGTGCTCACACTCACCATTTTGTCTCCATAAAAGTTCAACAAGCATCAATGAACGTCAGTGGGTGTCATTTTCTCCTCATGGAGAAATTCAGTTTCATCCCTTTGCTTCACACACACTTCCATGTCAGACGTCATTCTGTCAGAGTCCCCCTCTACTGCCGTCTGTCACATGGCAACAGAATATTGGTGGGAAGGTTCAAGCTCTACTTCCATAACATCAACATCTGCCCCTGATGTCCTGGGCTAACCTAATAAAACAGGAGGCGGGGCTTTCAGAGCAGCCTTTGTAGATACATTTTAATGTTTTTCACACTGTAACAATTATGGTCTGGCAACATCATTTACTAAAGCTATGAGAAGGTAATAGGGTGTGTTACATTCAGTGTGAAAGACAAAGTGGCATAAGTACAACAGTAGGGTGTAGGAAACCTGGTTTCTCTGCTGCTGGTGTACCAGAGGACTCTGATATACAGTCAAGTAAGCAAACTGAAGTGAAAGATAATGAGATCCACCTTAAGTCTTTTAGGCTTCTTGACAGAGGACTAAATGTTATCACAGTTTTATAAGATACTGAGAAGTTATCCACAACTGAAAGAGCAAAGAATCCTAGGCAGCAAGTATTAAAGTTTCATGAATAGTTATTCACTGTGTGTCTGTCTTTAATAAGGGAACAAGCAGCTCGAGGTAGTAAACAGTTTCCAAGTAAACTGATAGACTGCTCATCTTACTAATTCACTATTTATCTTGGTAGAATAAAGCATCTGGGCTTACAGGGTAAATTACTCTTTACATTAAAGTTTTACTTTTTATATTAAAATCTTCCACGTCTTTTCCAGTTACCACTCTATTCTTATACTTACCAAGAACAAGATGATTTTCCTATGCTTTTACATAGAAACTGTTGTTGTCAAGGTGCTAAAGGATGTCTTCATAGACTCTTGTGTATGTCCATCTGCACTTTAAACATTTTCAAGGTGCTAAACCCAGGGATCTGAGGTGCTTATTAAAGATCTAAATTAGATGGCTGAAAAGGTGAACTGTTCTCAAGCAGCACTAACACACAGGCTAGCCAAATACAGAGCTTAGATCTAGGCACTTGTCAGTCTGCTGACCCCGTCTAACAGTATTGCCCACACAAGACTGTATGGTCCACAGTAGTGCCTGAGGTGGTCATGGCAAGTTGATACCTGCTTTCACTTCTCTGTAAGGATCCAGGCAGCGGATCTCATCTAGTAACATAATGCTTCAGAACAAAGAGAAGCTTGTTTCTTGGAAAGTTGTATTTTCTTCTGAAGCACAGAGTCCTTGTTCTCCACAGAACATCAGAATAATGACTGAGTGTTAAGACTGATATTCCTTCTTCATTATCAACAGGTGAACCTCCCTGCAAAGCTTTACACAGGTGCTAACACTGTCAGTGTTACTACTGCACCTGCTTTCTGAGTGAATGGAGGGTGATAGTCTATCTGGATTCCAGTCTATTAAATATATCCAGTGCTAACTGGTGCTTCGGGGAGCATTCAATTTCAAATTCAATTTCAATTCTGTGAAAAGGTATTTTCAGACAAACAGCAGTCATCATATTGAAAACCAAAATAAAACAAGCTTTCAGTTGTCTGGCTAGCATTTGAAAAATCTTGTTGTTGTAGGCAATAGCTGTAACAAAGAACACGATTGCTGCTTTTAGAGTAGGAGGAAAAGCATATAAAATAAATGAACACAACTCCTTGATTTCAGTAATCTTCATGAAAAGTTTGCCTCCTAATTCTAGAGAACCTTTAATGCATTAATAGAGAAGCATAAGCTCTATTTTAAGTTGTACATAACATAATGAATAGTTATAATTACTTCAACAGAATAAGGAACATTACAAACCAATATGCACTGTAACTCGGGCAAGTTTTTTATTTTGTCAGCAGATGGAACATACAGCTGCTCATATTTGTTAGTATCTCACAGTCAACATTACATTTATTTACTCACTTACAAACTGCTGTGAAGTGCTACTTTTTTTCTCTTTCCAGCCAAATAAATTGCAAACTGTAGACATCACAAACACTACACAGAAATATGAATTACACATAAATGGGATACAAAGATGAGAGGAAAGGGAGAGAAAGAGGTGCTTGCTTTTAAGCATGTAACCCAAGTTCTGATGAAAAAAGAGAATCTAATGGCTCAGAAGACTGTGCTGTATACTGAATACACTGTAACATACCCACTTCGGTCTAATATTTACCAGGCAAATCACAAATCCCTCTCAAGCTACAGCAGCATATGATTTCTTTGAATGTTTTCCTGAGCTCCTGACTCCGGAATGCATAGATAAGTGGATCAATGATGGAATTGCACATGATGAGGATGAGGTAGAAGTTAAAGTGGGACATGAAGCACACACAGTAAGGGTTGTAGGGGCAGGAGATGTAGAAAATGAGGTGCAGAAAAAATGGGGCCCAGCACACAACAAAAACTCCGATCAGTATAGTGAGAGTGATGGCCCCCTTCATGTTGGCCCCTTGGCGAATGGGGCCAGTCCCTGGAAGAACTGCTATCTTCTTGATATGCATCCGAGCCATCATGAACATGTGAACATAGAGGGATGCCATGAGAATGAGCATGGTGAAGAACATGCTGATAAGGCAGATGATGACAACACTGCTGTCGGAGTAAATGATGAACAAAATGCCTGAGACAGTGCAGGCAGCCCAGATGCACGTGATAATGACCCCTACGCGCTTGACCGTCATGATATTATGGTACTGGAGGGCATAAAAGATAGTAAAATACCTGTCCACTGCTATTGAGAGGAGGCTGCAAATTGATGCAAGCAGGGAACTGCAAATCACTGAGTCAATGACATTGTCAATGTTTATGGTAAAGCTCTGTGCGTCTGTGTCAGTATTGTTTAGCAGCGTGATGACAATAGTTTCTGATCCATTAGATACACTCACTAGCATGTCAGCCACTGCCAAACTACAGATGAAGAAGTACATGGGTGAATGGAGGTTCTTGTTCTTGGCTATTGCCACAATGACTAAGACGTTCTCCAGCAAGCTGATGATGCCCAGAGTCACAAACACTTCAGGGGATACAAAGAGTTGTTCATAGCAGCCTCCCGAGGAGTGGCCCTTTGCACTGGGCTCACTGGCACCCCTGTGCAGTCCGTTGCTGTGGTTCCAGAAATGCAGAGGCTGAAGTGTCCCACGATGCTGGCTGAAATTCATCTTAAGGAGAACCCCTCTCAGCTTCCTGCTTTTAAAACTGTCCTTTTTGCATTCCTCTGAAATCCTCCTTCTGTGTTTCAGTTTGGGAAGAAAAGAAAAAGAAGCCAGCACTGAGGCAGACAGTAGTTCAGAGCACTTTGCTGCTGTAAAATAAGGTTTCAGAGATGCTGGTTTGCTCCCTCACAGATGCAGATTCTGATCATCACATTCATCTCGGTGATCTGTATCACTGAGTCCCAACAGTCTGGAAGTTTGTATCAGATTCTCTCCTAAGATCATTTCTTGCTTAGTTCGCTATTATGCTGCAGGTCTTTTTTTTTTAACCCTTCCATTGAGAGAGGTAAATATAAAATGCTCAGGTGACCACTCCCGAGCAGAAACTAATTTCAAACTCCAAACACCAGTCTCGCTGTCAGGCAGTGCATGCTGGCTGCTTCCTTTATGGTGTGTGGAGGAGAAAAATACTCTGCACTCTCCGCCTCTGCTTTGCTTTCCAGCCAATGGGACTCGGCGCTGCAGAAAGTCGAGGGACTGCTGATTCTGAGCCTCTCTGAAACATCACACAGTACTGCAGACTTGGATGCTGCACGAGCTTCTAGTAGCAACAGACAAGCAGTGGGGCTACAAGAGATCTATTTTTCTTCTTTAATTTTCAGAATAATATTTTAATACTGATTTTGTATTAGCAACTTATCAGCACTGTACTTCCAGCCTTACAGAATTTTCTGAGGTGAACTGATGGGTTTTTATTTTTCTGACTGTGATTTCCCTCTTCTGTGGCATAAAGTTGTTCTGCTTTGTGTATCTAGAGAAATAGAAAAGGGACTAGGAAGCAAGAAAAGATTTATCTCCTCCTGCTCAGCTATCCCACACATTGTTAATTTTCTGTGCCTCAGTTGCAAGGCTGCACTATACTGGCTAAACCAGTTGTAATTTTTAAGGAATGAAGACCATCCAATGGCCAAAAATAGGGCAAGGAGGCCAAAGACTTAATTAGCTTAATACGTTTTCCTAAAGAGAATAATTTTATCCCAGCTAATACTCCCCTTTGTCATCTTATTTTCATGAAGGAAAAAAAAGTACGGATGAAATCTGAAGCCTTGTCACCACCAGGAATTAGCATGCTGCACAGGAAAAAAAAAGTAAAATAAAATAAAAGGCAGTACTTACAACAGATAAAGGAAAGCAACAGGAGACAATGTTGTAGCCTGTGGGAAATGTGGCTCAGACACAGGTAATGACAACAAGTCATGAATAAATCTAGTAAAATCCATCCAAATGTCTGTCCCTGTGTTTACCTGACATGAGCTGAAAGTCAGCTTCTGTGTAGACTGCCAAGGAAAGCCCTTGAGAAGGAGGAGGAGCAGAATGTCAAATAAATACAAAGAAACAGAGACAAAAGTTGTTTCAGTGTGCAATTAAAGACTGAAAACCAAATATATGAAAAGAGGCCTAAAGTATAGGTGGATTTTAAAGTTACAGAATCTATAGGAGAGTTAGTTGTTACACCTGAGTGTAATGATTGCAGTGATGTGGTTTGAGTGATTATTTCCAGTTGCCTAAGAGAAAGGCTATGGAGGCACCTGGTACTGGTGCAGGAGTCTGTTTTCTTCACAAACATTTTTCATCTTTCATGCATTAGCCATTTTCCAAATGAACAGCTAAAGAGACACAGGAATAGAGCGTGCTTGTGGAAGCACAGCTATCTGTACTCAACATCCCAGCATCAGGATGAAGCATAATTTTACTTTCATATTTGGATTTGCTATTGATCAATGGTTACGAAAATTTGTATCAGAAGAAAAGTCCCAGCCAACTGTTTGTGAGCCGTCCCCCAGACAGATTACTCCACAGACCTGGAACATAAACACCTAAGACAAACAACTTGACACACGGGAAATCCTATGTTTATAGTTTGGAAACACCATTTACCTGCAACATCCTTGCAATGAAAGAATAGTTTGATGCTGAGAGGGCAAGATCTACTTTCCTACTAAGACATAATGCAAACCAGGACTCAAAAAGATGTATTATCTAGCTACTGATTCCTGGTCTGGAAGCTGTTAACTCCTGCTACAGATAGGAGCATTTTTCAATGCATTATACAATGCATTTTTCTGCACCTGCAGCCAGAATTGTGTCAACTGCAAGGCACACCAGGGAAGCAGCTGCTCAGAATCCCTTCCTTCACCTCTCCTCCTTGTGTGGCCCACAGCACAGGCACTTCTACCCATGGCTTACTTTGGTGGATCCAGAGCAGTAGAGGCTGGCAAGAGCAGAGAGATGCTGCCTCCAGGAGACATTGTTCTTTTCCCTCTTCTGGCTCTTTCCTTTCTCTGCACGTTATCCCTGTTTTCATCTCCAGCTATCACCAGAGAGTAAATGTAAAGACAAATCATTAGCTTTCTCTGACTTGAAGGTAAAATGTGTCATATGAGCACTTCTTTAAATAAGAAAAGACGTATACATGTCTAAATATTTCTATGGTAGAAGATATATATATGCCTCTTCTCCCACTTAGCAAAACCAAAACCATACAATTTTAAAATAGCTCAAAGGAACTTTACTTCATCATGCCCGAAAGTATGTTTATATTTAAGAATTTTTAGCAATAGATAACAGGAATAATATAATAAATAGTAGAGTGATTTAACACAGTTGCATCCCTGCTCAAGGTCTGAGAATATATCCATGTTGCTGAGTCACAGAGATGAGATTTACTATTTCAGTGTCTGTCTGTAGAAACAGAGGAGAAATCGTAGGAAACTCATTCTAAAGAAGACCCAAGGAAGTAGGTTATTAAAACAGCATTATTTTCCATCGAGTCTGACACAAGCATGAAGACATGTATCAGTTCAGAAATGCTATCACAAACTTCAGATGCTATCCTAGAGCATAAGAAATTCAGAGAACTAATACTGCTCTTGGATGTAGTAAAGGCAATGTCTGTTGCTTACAGCAAAGAAAGTTCACGTGGTAGGTCACTAGTTCTGCAGCACAGAACCTGGGAAGTTTATGTGCAGTGTTACTAACCAGAAAAAAAAGAAGTACTATAATAAATAAATTATTATTCTTTTTGTGTGCACAAACAAATTCAAACAACAGCTTAGCTAATCTAGCTACCAAAAAGCACTAAATGTATATTTTGCTGGCAAATAAAACATTTCCACCTACTTGAATACGCTGGGAGTATGTGAGTGGAAAATTTCCCATTAAAATTCCATGAGTTCTGGGGCTTTGAGCACTTAAATATTTAAATCTGATTTCATTTCAACTTTAGGCAATCACTGTTGTAATCATGGAGATCATTTATATGTAGTCAATGCAGTAGTCACTATCACTGTCCAAGTCTTTTCCCTCCCAACCATTCTCTCCCAAATAATCAATTTTCTCTTATTTGCTTTTACATTCAGGTGGTCGTCTGTTCATACTCACCAGAAACACTTAGTATAAAAGACTCTAGGATCCATCCAGTGTTGATGTCTGTCTCCAAATAACTCTCCATGGACCAGCATTCAGGATTCAGCATAAAATGAACATTGCTTTTCATCCCATTCAGCAAATCTAAAGGCAATAATCCTGAAATTGTCATTGCCTCAGCTTGTTTTACGACAAAAATAATAATAATAATAATAAATACACTGTTAATCTGTCTTTTCCTTTCTTTGTTTTCCCATGGTCTTTGTGCACAAATACAACAAAGGAAGTATTTATAACAATTACATGCTCTTCTTCACTCCCTGTATCATCCTAAACAGAGCAGCTTTCAGCACTGTCATTGCTTCTCTAACTTTAGATCATTATATAATTTTAAATTATGAACTTAAGAATGATCTTTGCTTTTTTAGTTTATCACATTTGGTTTTCTTCAGTAATGATATTCAGTGTTTTTCAGTGTGAGAGGTACAGTAGCATTTTATGCTACTGAGAAGAACTATTTAGTCTGTTCAGCTGTCTTGCCATGAAAGCTTGGAAAATGCTATGTCTTATTATAGTTGGATGAGAAGCAGAGAACCAAGATAGAAAAAATTACAGAACAAAATTTAGTGACAGTTCAAGGTTGCATAGTGGCAAAAATCCTATCCTGCTGCTTTGGATGACGTTAAGTTAGCTCAGAAAAGTTCTCAGAGTGAGGGTATAACCTACTGTTAATGTGATTTGGAAAGGTACTAATAGCTTAAGCTTTCTATTCCAGCCCGTTTTCTTCAGAGGGTGGCAGTGCTGTTATATTCCAATGAACAAGCCATGCAGCTACTTCTTAAATTCATATCATAAAGTGACTGGTGAGACAAGTGTAAAAAGATTAACAGGTTTAAAATCAATTGTTTAGAGCCTCTGCATATCCGGATTATTTACTGTTGGAATTAAGGAAGATAGCAGCAGCTGTGCCAGGGCCCTGTCTCCAGTGTGTGTATCATTCAGTACTACAGGATAGCATGCGTCCTAAAAGGCTTCTGCTTGAAGAGTCTGAGGGACTAAAACCCTTTGGTATTGAGGACTAGGGCAGAGAAAATAGCATGCAGTTAGTTCTGGAACAGTCTGATGGAAGAGAACCTCAATTCTACAGAAACCATAGTTTGTGAGCAACTTGATGCAGAACTATCCGTTGTTCTGTAATTCAGTACTGTAAATTCACATTCCCAGTGCTTTATACTTATGAGACCTAGGCTTTCATCCAGCTAGTTTTCATTTAATCTCTATAGTCATAAAAATGCCAGTCACTACTTGTAAACCAAATTCTTTATAATTGTCCTATTTATACCATTGTGATTACACATCTTGTGCATTTGACAAGTTCACAATTACTAGGCTTCAGCTGTTACCATGACATTTCTTTTGTACCTTTGCAAAGAGAGCAAAATGCTAGTACCCACTGTTAAAATGCATAATTTATGGAGGTGAGGGCAGTGTTACATATATACAGTTACTGAAAAACAGATTATTTTAACACTTCCTGCATGTTCTAAATGTGTACATGTAAAATGCTTATTCCAGTACCATGTCATGTAGCCATATTCTGCATAACCTCATTATTTTCCACTTAATTCCATGCATAGAAATTAAGAGCTAGTCCTCAAGAATACTGAAAGTAGCTTTAGCTTTGCTAACAGAGTTAGGCTCCAGATGTGTAGCTGCATAGTGGACTTTCACAGTGCCACTCCATTCTGATATATCTTCAAACCACACTGCTTTATTATTTTTTTTTTTTTAGCAGAGATATTGAATGAACTCTGGACAGAGTCTGCCAGTACAGCAGGGAGTATTTGCAAACTGTTTTCCTCCATAGGAATTAATTTTTTTTGAAAACAATTAGAATTATTAGAGTTATAATCTAGTATATGGCACAAAGTAGATGTCCCAGGCCACATGGCAAATGAGTGAATTAGGCAGTAGTGTGGGAGTAGAGAACAGCAGATGCAAGGGCAAACCTGACACTGTCTTGTGGTAAGCATATCTTCACTGACATGTATTTGTCACAGTTTTCTCTAAGAACTGGACAAAAAGAGGAAAAAGTATTTTAGAATACCTAACAAAATGTCTAAGCTCTTAAAGAGCTATAATGTATCTGCAATGATTTGGTTTCTTGACAATTTCTTTGCATCAGTCATCAAAATATGGCGATAAGAGCATTCTGTTTCATCTTTCCACAACTGCTGCAGTTGCTGGTATTCTTTCAAAGATCTTTGATATTCAGAAAAGTCCTAATTAGAAGACTATATTGATGATGAACCTTAACCACTGGAAAGCAGATTTTTTTTTCATTTGCAACACTCACACAGAAAAAAGACTCTTTGAAATTCAAGGGGATTAACTAATTATTTTTCTGAATAGCAGAGATGATCTGGACTAGCTCAGTATTCTGAACTTGCTAAGGTTCAGTTTTATTAAACCTTTTCTCCTTCCCTTTCCCTTTCTCTTCCCTTCCCTTTCCTTCCATTTATGAGAAAGCATGCACTGTGAATCCATTCCCTCACTACTACTGGGGTAGATTTTATGGCTCCTGTGAGAGAGGGTGATAATTTGATAATTTTCTTTCAGAGCAGACTTGCTTGAAAAGAATAAATGGGTATGTGAGAACAGTGCAGTAAATTAAGTGATGTAGCTCACACCTTTGCAGGGTTCAAAACTCCATATTCTAAAGGTACTAGAAAAAGAACAGGAGACAGAGGAGGTATCAGTGGCAGAAGAGTAGCACATGAATTACCTTATTATGGTCTTGTGCAGAAAAGGATGGCTGAGAAGTCAGTCCAGGCTAGAAAATGCTTGTTGTCCACAGAATAGGTAGATTTCTGAAGGTCTAAACCTTTAAAGTAAATAAAGGATTTATAAGGTCTCGGAGGCAGAGTCCTTTATCTAGAGAAATTGCATCTTCTTTGAGAAATGATCAAGAAAATCCCCAGAGACCTCAATTTAGGCCCCAAGTACTTAAAATATTAGTAATCTTTCATCTGCCTTTATACTGAAAAGAAAATAAATATATTGAAGCTGAATATTTGGTAAAGAGCTTAGAAGGTCAGTTGAGAACTTGGAGAGTTAAATAGGAATGGCCAAGATAGTGAATGCTGTTTTCCAGGTGAAGTTATCTATGTGTGACTCTCATGTATTAGCAAAAAGCAAGTACTGCCATGTCCTGTATGTCTTTTATTTATAAAAAAGCTCCCATATGCATCTTCCTATGTGGGTAAGGGTATGAAAAGATCATCTTAAATGAAGCATAGCAAGCTTCTTATGAGGGCATCAGCTTCTTTTCCACCTCAACTAGCACAACATCTGTACAAAAAGGACAGTTAATAAAGTTATTAAAATTCACACAAGATTTCTTCTTCATTAAAGAGATTCAAATCACTCTGAGCCAGAAAAGGGTAGTTTTCTGTGCTAGACTCATGGAAAATATACAATTATATTCTGATTAATTTAAGGAACAGAAAAGAGAAAACAAGGGTGAAATGTTTCAGATCAGTTTTAACTGTAAAATATGAGGATATGCTCCCAGTGCTTGTCATGTGAATATCTAATATTTTCTATTAAGTAAGGAAGCAATTTAATGCCAACAATGTTTTTGTTCAGTTCACCAGCAGAAATCCTTTTCTCATTGTGAAGACATTTGAGAAAAGATACTATTTTCTGCGCATTTTCCCTACCTTTTCAGTGACTATTTTCCATACGAAGTGGCACAGTACCAATGGAAGGAGCAAGCTGAAACCTTTCTAATCTTTTAAGAAACTCTGTGATATGAAGGGCAATTTTGTTTAAGGGTATGTGATTTCCAAACAGTGCATTCTTATCTGGAGAGTAACTGCCTGTAGAACTAGCAGTTTGTCACTTCTAATCACTAAAATTAATATTAGGGATTTGATAGTAATGTGAAAGGATCAGACAAGCATGACACCCTATTGCCTTTGACAGTGAAAAATACAGTCTTGTCCCTTGTTCGGAGGATAACTGGCATCTCAGAGTAGACTTTTTTTTTAATGAGGAGGGTAATCCTTGCCTGGCCTCTACAATCTCCACCTAAACCATAAATGTATACTGATCCCAGTCTCACAAAATGCTCAATATGGTGCAGTTCTCATTATTTCTCTTAATTCAAGAACAGTGTATTCTGTTGAACATATTGCTAAAGCTCATTTCATGTATGACAAAGACATTGTAAATGTATAAGCATTTGGTTATTCCTCAGCTTTTCTGGCAAAATTCTTACTAGAGCTTTACAAGTCAGTCATTAGAAATCTGTCTTAGTTATTAATTAATTAATTAATTACTCAATCTCTGCCTTTCTTGGCTGCCTTTTCTTTGAGATAGAACATACTGAATAATAAAGAGGGAGAAAGTAAACTTGTAAGTACATAATGCTATTGATTTTTTCAAATAGCTGAGAAACCAACAATTCACGCCAAGTGGAAATGAGACGATCATTATTCTCTCTCTTATAAAAGCACTAGTTTATACTGAACACAAAAAACGTTTTCCAGATGTATCACTGCATTTTTCAGAGCAACACAGATGTAAGAGAAGGGCATTCACCATACCTTTAGACCATTTCCATGGCCCTCCTCTGGACAAGCTCCAACAGCTCCACAACTTTCCCTGTGCTGGGGACCCAGACCTGGATGCAGTACTCCAGATGGGACCTCCCAAGGGGCAGAGTAGAGAGGGACAATCACCTCCCTCATCCTATTGGACATCCCTCTTCTGATGCAACCCTAGGATACAGGTAGACCTACTGGACTGTATATTTTATTCACTGAAAAATGGTATCTCAAGTTGGCCAAAAATACCCACAGAACTAATGTAATTTAGTTAACATTTGCAGTCAAAAGTATTCTGTAGCAAACAAAAGCATTTAAATATATTTCCTCATTTTCAATTTCAAAATTTCTTCTTAAAACTTAGCAAATTTTGTTCTAAATGAGGAACTGAAATTGAAAACGAAAAGATTTATTAATCCTTACTTGCAGTATTTTAGGCAAATTGCAATTCTTTTCTCTGCTCTGAAGTTTTAGTTCATCCAAAACTACCACCAAAAACTCATAAACATTCACTGTACTCCTCTGAGCTAATCAGGAAAAGTGGTGAAAAATAGTACAATGTACCTGCATGTTGGTATTTCTTAAATTTGTGTGTTTGAGTGTGTAACGTCAGATATATTCTTTTAACAAAGGAAACTGCACATACAAATTGTGCTCCCAGCACTGCAACCTGAAGTAAAACAACCAACATTTTATTGTACTAAAGCAATAAGCTGAACATGCAGTGACAGAGAGATCTCAAGTTTATCACTGAGTGTACATCTACATGCTGAATGCTCCCTTCTTTTTTCAAGTATTTGACTTTAGAAGACAGACAGTCTAACCAGTTACAGCTTAGGAAAAAGAGTGAGAAAATGATCAAAATTCACTCCTGGCTCGAAAATGAACAAAATCAACAATGTTTTTTTTAATAGGATTATGTAGTTTCTCAGATAAATGCCACTCAGGAAAACATATATTCCAATCACAGGGTTGAATATAGAGTATAAGGGAAAAAAATAGTTGAATGGCTCAGAGCAGAAAGATATTCAAATAGACAAACACAGACACCATTGCCAGACTGTGTCTTGCTCTAGAATGAAGGTGCTGAAATGAGGAGAGCACAGTAGACAGTCCTTTCAGGGAATGGCCAGCCTTCTCAGTAAGATGACTCACCTCTATGCCTCAGATCTTCAATCGTTGTCGTTTGATCACAGGGCTTATTACCCTGACAACAGCAATAAAGACTTGTAGAAGAATTTGACTATCACCTTACTCTCGCAGTCAATTTACTTCTTCATTTGAGTACTATGGTTTCCATCTCTGTGTGAACCTACCATGAGCTTTATAGGATGTAGAAGAAATATCTCTACTGCCATTTTATGAACATGCAGTAGACATCATGTTCTCTTTCTGTTTACTCTAGGCTGAGCAGCTTTAAAAAAGATTCTTCCCATTGGATGAATCTCCTTAAAAAAAAATAGAAAAAAAATGTTCAATTTAAACTGAAAGAAGCTGCTAGCACAGAGTCCATGATAAAAGAATGTTGTATAAAATATCAACCTAGGCTGCATTTCGCAAAAGCTTCCAGTAGAAGTTGATTCCTTAGTGATAATTAACAAATATCTTATAAATTCTGACTTATCGAATCCATGTGAAGCTGTCAAGCAGAAAACATTCCCTTGCATTCAGCATCCACTGTGAAAGTGCAGTTGTGCAAATGGCCTCATGTCATCTTGGGCTGGTATAAGTGACTGCAATCAAAACCAAAACATTCTGACATTTTTAACTGCTCAGGGTAAAATGAGTCCATGACCAGAAAATTCAAGATTTATTTGACCCTTTCTCTGAATACCAAATATTGTCTGCTGTCAGTGGAGAACAAATGTACTTATAAGTTCTTATATCTAGAGCTATTCTGCTGTTATGCAATTATCCCTCTCCCCTGATAAGATGCTCTCTTGAGTTCTCTCAGCAGCATGTAATCTAAAATCCTTTCTGCATGTCCTGGTTTTATCATTCTGGCTGCATGAATTCTCACTAGAGATTTAAGAATCAAGGTTTCTTCTCGTGTTTTCCTTCCCTGTATCAACAACCTTAAACCAGGCATTTAATATCATGGTTTGGATCCTAACTAGCCACTGCATGAAAATGCAACAGGTTGTGCTGCACAAGATTCTGAATGTTGGTCTATGAGATGTTTATATCAGTACACAGTTTCACAACAGTGAAAAGGGCTGGTGGAATTTTTCAAGCTGAAACAAAGTTCATTTAATTCAAATTGCTCCTGAAAAAAATAAAAAAATGAACATTTCATTTTCTTCAGCTGCCAGCAGAGGGTTAAAAGCAATTATCAACCAACAACTGCTCTTCACCCATCCTCAACAAAAGAGTATAAATGCCCATCTCTCTTTGCCCAACTCATCTGAGAGAAGTTGTCTTAAAAGAAACAGTGGATATGTAAATAGCAATTCTAGATCATTTCCAGGAAGTTAATTCACATATTGAAAAATCTCTTCAAAAATATCTTCTGGTTTTCACAGAAACATTTGCAAGTTAAGGTTCAGTGAAGCTTTAAAAATTTGTAAGTATTGTAAAGTTTGTTGATTATTAAAATCTTGATTTTTGTAATCTGAAAACAAGTTATTGATTTGTAAATGCTGTAGGTAATCCTAAAGTTCAGGGTGAAGTATGTGGCAGAGAGAAATAGATTGTAGCTGAGATAAATTACAAAACTTTGTTCCTAGAATTATATCTATGTTCATAGTTTATTGAAAACTGGGGGAAAAAATCAGTTTTCTTGTTTCCACAGAGAAGACAGTAAGTTATTCAGATACCAGTGATCAAGAAAATAAACAGTGCTATAAATCATAGAATCGTATCACAGAATGTCTTGGGCTGGAAGATCACCTGGGTAAAGGACATGCTTTGGGATGTTCTTCAACCAAATGACTTCAAAATTACATTGGAAGTGTACAAAAGTGTGAAAAGAGGAGGTGACTTTGATCTTTATCTCAACAAAACATACATTCAGCTTTTCATTGTTTCAGGCAGTTAGTATTTATAGGTGATATTCATACAGACGAAGGTTTTTTTCTGATGATTCATGAAAGCGCTATTCAGCTTTTGTCACATTCATTTTGTACATCAGTGGGGGAAAGGTTTTATGGGACTGTGCAAGTGGTGCACAAAATATGAAATCGAGGTGAAATACTTCAAAGAAGAAAAGAAACATAGTTAAAGAAAAGAAATAGAGAGGATGAAAACATCAATAATGTTATATTTTCTGGCTTCAGACTCCTAGAATTTTTTCCACTTTAAACGCACATCAACAACAATCATATCAGTCACTTCCTCAAAATTCAATGCTTTGATAATTTAATATAGGAGGTGGTGATGTGCTCACTGCTTTCTCTCACTTTTGACTTGAGATACAATCCTTTTGTATCCCTTGCAATTGCCCAGTATGTATTATGTTTACCTACTGAATTCGTATTCCACATTAGCTTTTCTTTTTCAGTTAATTCATCCAATCCTTCCTAGTAATTCATATTTTCTAGACCTCTCATCATTCTCATTGCTGTCTTCTTAACTTTTTCCCCACTATTCCACAACTCTTCAGAAGAATAGGTCAGGAAGGTTAATGAAATTTGGATTTATGCTATTGCAAAACCGATGTTTAGTTTTGTGAGCTTATTTTGCTAGTGCTTTTACACTCTATTACACTATTCATAATAGTATGAGAGGTTTGTCTAAAAAGCTCAAAAAAAAAAAAAAGCTTATTTTTGTACAGTGAATTTTCTGCATGGTGCTTAGCAGTTATCTCCAGCTACTATAGGAAAGGGCCAGTCATTAAAAATAAATCAGAACAACTGTTTTTGCTGCTGCAAAATTTGTTAGTTTGCAGAAGTGGTTCCCTACTCAATTCCGATACACTTACATTTCAGACAGACAGCAAAACAGGAAAATCTTCCTGTCTCCTGTATATTTCATCTATGTATAATAAATAATACATTGCTATATACCACCACCACCAACAACAAAAAATCTCAGAATATCTTCCCAGATCTCTCTTTCCAGTATCCCTGTTCCCAGAGGTCTCAATTGAAAACATTTTTCTGCAAAATCATAGCTGTTTTCACAGTCCCTGGTAGCACTAATTTGCCTGTTATTGAGCTCTGTAACATCAGTAGAACAGAAGTTCTTGTATCACACACAAAAACACACATTTGACAATTGCAACTTTAGCTTACATATATGCTACATGTATCCTATATATGCTATGTATACAGCTGAATCTCACTGAAAATGTACAACTGCTTGTTTATCTTTACAAACTCTGTTAGGTTCCAGATGCTTTCTATAGCAGTGAGTTTTCCTCTAACTACAAGAAAAAAATGCAGATTTGTTCTGATCTGAAGTTGGACTTAACAAGTTCTTGTAAAATGTGATAATTCATTACATCAGTCTCACACTTTTTTTCAGGTGTGATAACAGCATGAGAGAACCCTCTTCTGGGAGTTTCTGTATGTTATTTAAAGAAATTAGATGAATTCTCAGTACATTAAAATCTTCATCAGATAGAAATGTCTATTTGTTTGATGCAAACCCAACTAAGAAGAGGATTAAGTCCATCTGAGGGGCATTAAACTCCCTCCTAGTTCTAGCACCAGGGGTGGGCATGGACAACAATAAGTAATGTGTCAGGGGGTATAGATAAAATAAGGATCAATTTTTCTTTGAAGAGATTCTTTCCAAGTAGATATTCATAGAAAAATAGAGTGGTTTGGGTTGAAAGAGACCCAAGTTTCAATGCTTCTGCCACAGGCAGGGTTGCCACCCACTAGATCAAGTTGCCCAGGGCTCCGTCCAAACTCCTGCAAAGGGGCATTCACAACTTCTCTGGGCTGCCCCTTCCAGCTCATGTGTACTGCTGCTAATTGCTCAGTGAGTTGTGCTAGACAGAACTGCACAAATAATGTTACAGAGTGAGAAGAAGGCTCAGTTTGATCTTCAGTGGATGCTGGGCCCCCTGCTATAGTTCTTGTTTCTTCTGTTTATGCTGTGGTTAAGTATTGCTTAAAAGTTAAATGCCAGCTGGCTGCATCCTAGCCGTATTTCCCCACAGGATGTTTCAGTAAAAGCAAAGGAGAGAAAGTGATAAAATGTACTGGGGACAGCGCAGTGGTACATTAGAAAAATTATGCTTCCTGCAAGGCTGTTCCATCAAATCATAGCAACATCATCTCTCACTGCTCTGCTGTATCTTCAAAAGGAAGGATGTTTCCTATCACTCTGAATATCACATTCAACCTTCCCAACATAACCTGACAGCCAAGAAGCTGTTCTAGATGCTATCATATTAGCAGATGCCTACAATTTCCAAATACAGGCTCTGAAAGAAAAGGTTTTTAAGTAAGGTGAAGAAATATTGAATTCTGGTTTTCTTATTTGTTTTCTTGAATTTTATTTTTCTGCAGCTAGATAGCCCCTCTGTAATAGATTTCCCATGCTCGTTAGCATAGATGAGTTTCCTCTTTTGTCTCTCCACTCACTTTCATAAGGATGGGTGAGGAACTTCCAGGTTGGTTTTTTTCCCTCTAATTAATCCTGGCCTAGGTTCTCAAGTTAAATTCTTTGAACATCTGAGTAAACAAAGAATGGTGTGACTTTGTATTCTCACTGGGTGACACATCACAGAAGAAAAGACATCCCCATCTTCTTTCAGGTCCATATTTATTGCAGAGATAGTAAGGACAGAAGAAGGAGAATATTCAAAAACAAAATAATTTGGGTCCTGATTCCCTTCCTCACAAAATAAACAGCAGTTTTGCCACTCAGATCAGGAAGAGCAAATGTTCCACTCAAAAAATAACCTCTCTTTCAGTCTTAACACAAAAACTCAAACTATGCTTGTTCAATTTTTGTATGCCTCCAGTTCTTGTAGCACATTCTGTGGGACTAATGTTGGTCTAAGAGAAAACTAGAAAGAGATGTTCATATTTCCTTCACAAAGGAAACGTGCTCTTTAGTGAGAGTATTTGAAAATCTTAAATGCTCATAAGGAATTTGAGATTAAGCTGTATCTTCACTCATTAAAGCATTAGATATTTGTGTAATCTTCCAAATTGATTTTTAGCATACTCACACAGTGATTTATGTAAAGTAGTTTATTCTTTAGGTTCACAGAGAGCATTTCCAGTGTGCTTAGCAGATGTAAACCAGAAGCTTTTGGACGAACAAACAATTTCAGAAATACTATGCTCACTCCCTCAGTAGAAGCAATTAACTTCCTCTCTACTCTTTGGAAAATAGTATTATAGAACCATTTCCTTCTTCCTTTTACTGTGGTTAATGAAAGATTTGTCAAGGTTTATGATCTCTGAGGTTACTTTAACAAAATTCAAAAAATTCTTATACCTTAACTTTCTGAGGTAAGGTCTAAGAAAGAAAAGCTGCCTCCTCCTTCACATTCACTCCTTACTACACATGCAGGCACTTACTACACACGCATGTTAATAAATGCATTCAATATTCCACTATAAATACTATTTTGTAATGCAAAGCACTTTTATTACATACAAAGCCTGATAAAGCCAGTGGTGCTTTCAGTCTGTACAGCCCCTACAAACTTGAAACAACTTCCGTCTACAGATATAGGTGCCCTGAGTGAGAATTTGTCAGCAACTTGGAAACAGACAACACCAGATGCAGGGAATGCACATGGGATTTAAGCCACTGGAATATAACCACAATTGTGAAGGGCCTCGATAGAGGACACACATTAGGGAAGAGATAATAGCATACAATAGATATAAATAAACAACTGCATGTTGTTGCTTCATGTCCCACTTCAGAACTTGATGTTAGGTTTACAATGCAGTGGATCAGCACAGGCAAAGGCCTCACAGAAATGTAGCTCCTGCAGAGTTCAACTACTATTCCTTTCAACAACTCAGTAAAGTATTCTGGATCATTTCAGCTTCTAATTAAAGTACAATCAAAACAGTTGAGTCTTTCAGTGTAAATGACATTAATTTATAGGAACCTTTCAGAGGGAAGATTAAAATTATGTATTATGACTGTGCACTGAGAGAAATTCATAAAAGATAATCACTGGTCGGTATTAATACATACATATTCAAAAGATGAACTCTTCCAACAAAAATTGTATATCTTGTCCCTCTGGGCCCAATTCGTCCTTCCACAGTCAGAATTCAGAGAGTTAAACAGAAACATAATCTTAAAAGCCTATGATATTCAAGCTCCTAAAGAGCAAGTTCATTTTGATCTCAGGAAGCAGCTGCAGGTGGAATTATTAAGGTGAAAGTTCAAGGCATGAAATAAATTTACTCGTTTGTATTAAGTGAATTCCCTAGAGGGTTTTAGAGTTTTTTTTTTTTTTTTGAAGCTATAATAAAGGCTGAATGCTGGATAAATGTTTGAAGTACTGTTTAGCCGAGTATCTCAGTTTGGTATTAAGCAGATCATTATGTAAACATAAGAAGTCATCTCTCCAGGCAGCAGAGTCTGAGGTCAACACCTGTGTGTTCTCTAATTCCTCTGAGTAACACCCACTGATCCTTATGCAATAAAGACTCCAAATGCAGTCTTGGTCAGTTCAATTTGGTTGCCTGTTTGGCACTCTGCAACAGATCCTCAGCTTTTATAAATCAGGCAAGCTTCATCAACTTCACTGGAATTACTCTGCTATCAAAGATATATGCATGCCTTCGAGGTCCTAACAAAAAGAAAGAAAACTGAGGAAAAGTGTTGAGCTTTGCATTATCAACCTTTTAAACCATCTCAATGGAATACGTAGTTCTCAGGGGTAGCAATGACACCTCTGAGCTGCATGAGGTGTTTTTAGGCTAAGAACTGAGGTATGTGCAATGTTAAATGGCATCTGTTAAAGATTTTGAGGAAGCAGTTTTGGATATAGCTCTAGTACTCTGCTGAGAGTGTGTGTACCTTGTAATTCCCATGTTTACCTAGCAGTAATAATTTAATGTATTATTCATAAAATGCCTTCATATTTCTTATCAAGCTCAAGTGTTGCATTTAAGCAGTCTTTTTGCTGTTTTCTAGTCTTTGCCTAATTTAAGTATACTAAGAAAACTGTTATGTGTGCCCTCAGAACATCTGTCAGCACTGCAGCTCCCAGGAGAAAAAGAGATTCAAACTATGCATCTCCAATACTTTTCAACATGACATAACTTTTCAACAGCTAAAATTTGAGTTTGCTCTTTAGGGACATTGCATTAACTTTATAGCAACACTAATTAAAATGCTTAGAATTCTTTTCTGTACTTACCAGAGATATCCCAATGGCATCACTGAGAGTTTTCTTTTATTTTTTTTCCCCATTGTAGAAGGGCTCACAGCTTATCTCTGGGCTGCTGAGGCTGGGGTACTACATCCATGCTTCAGGTAACGAGCCAGCTTCCTGAATACTGCATCCATTTATAATGAATGGGGTGAATAAAAAACAGAAACAAAAAAGACAGAGATGTATTAGTAAACTGTTAAAAGAACTATTCTTCACAAAAAAACAAACACTTACTTCATCGAGACACTGAAAGCATATTCACAAAATCATGTTTATAAGTAAGGAAGGCTAAAAGATCACAGAATCACAAAACATAACTACTGTTATATATGAGAGGATTTACGTAAGAGTGCAGAAAGCACATAAATCACTCTATTCTGACAAGCAGTAACCTGCCATCCAAATGTTGATGCTGAGAAAGCTCAAACTTTTAGCTGTAAAATCTTGATGATGACCTATCATATCCTGACAGAATGATATAGGTATGGGAAACTATCTACCACTGAGTCATATCATTAATTCTGAATTTCTCTTGAAAAGATAGACTTTTTTTCAGTAATTAAAATATTTGCCTTATGAAAGGATTTTTTGATTTATTATATAAAGTATCTGTCAAAAGACATCCAAAAGGTCAGGCTGGAGTATCGACATCAAGATTCTTCTGGCCTCAAGAATTGTAACTGAGAGCTTAAGAATTAACTTCAGGGTATTTGTGCCATTAAATTCTGTGAACGCTTCCAAAGGGTTCAGTAAGTTATTCCACAATGCTATTTCTAGCAGAACAGGACTAATACAAGAAGCCAGAATGACATGTGAGCACTTTTGAAATAATTGGACCTTTGAAAGAGAAGCAGCCATGTAACTTTTGACATATTCCTTCATTCTTAGGATTTTCAGCCTCTTACATGTGGATCCTGTCATTAATCCAATCTTCATGAGCAATTCACTTCAGGAAATGCTTCACAAGGAAGAAACTAGCTATTTTTCAGAAGTGAGACAACTTACCTTTTTTGATGCTTTTAAGTGACTTCAAAAAATACGTGTTCATTGTTTAGGAATTTGTCTCACATATGATGACCGTGTTTTACAGAATCACTTTGGACACTATCCACAGAAATTTCAGTACATAAATAATGTAAAAAAAATCCCAACATTGTGGGGCAACATCCCCTAAATTATCTCAGTGTCACTGTAGCTTCAAATAAGCTGAATAAATAGCAAGATCCAACAACTATAAGCAAACCACCTTACTTCCGATATCTAGAATACAAAAATAGCATGCCAGAATGACCTTGGCATGGTGAACAAAAAACACATAAGACAGGCTTTAAGTTATTCAGGAGCATTGTTTGGAATCAGTCAAAGAATAAGTGCATTACTTGATTGCTGCATTCTGGTTTTTTTTTTTTCCCCTAAACTATATATTGCAGAATGATATAAATACAAAATGTATTCAAAGTGGATACTGACTAGATAATGTATCTTCACTACAGTTTTATCTTTACCTTTAGATGTCATCTAGAAGGACAAGCTTTCTGTTTGTCACTGATGAAAAATACCTTGTTCTGCTTGATAATGGCTAAACACAAATGGGTATAGGTGAGCAGCTTGAAATTAAGAGGAACATTCTTCCCCAGGTAGTCATATATTAGAAAATTCATAAATGCTTTTATCAAATAATTCATTTGTTAACTCTTGATTTAGCAACCTTTCTAACTCTAGTGTGTACAATTACATGACAGTGACACACACTTCACTATAGAAGGAGAATAATTAATCCTGATAGGAAACCCAAAAGGTTGAGATATTTCAGGGGCAGCAGGAAACTTTCATTTATTTCAATATCTACATTCTTTGCTTTCTGTTCAAGACAACCTCAGAAAGTAATTTGCATGGTTAATTAAACATATTTGAGTTGTCTTCTCATACATTATTAAAAGAACCTCGCTAAAAGCACATTGAATATTCAGTTACACATGTTGTGTGCTGCACTTGTAAAAATCTGCAACAGCATAGTTGATCCACTGTCACTATCCCCACTGCTAAAGTGCACCATCCACCACCTCATTGTGCATATGTCTACTGTTTTGTCTCCATCAATGTTCAGCAAGCATCAGTGAATGCCAGTGGATGCCATTTTTTCCAAATGGAGGAATTCATTTCCACCCCTTTGGTTCATATACACTTCCATGTCAGACACCATTCTGCCAGACTTCACTCTGCTGCCATCTGTCATACAGCAACAAAATGTAATGGAATATTGGTGAGAAGGCTCAACCTCTACTGCCTTGCCACCAGCATCTGCCTCTGATGTTCAGGGCCAACATAATAAAATAGTAGGCATTACTTTCAGAACAGTCTACATTCTTACATTGTATTGTATTGCAGTGTATTGTATTTACTATACTATATTGCCTTATGATATATCTTATCCTATCCTTCCCCAGAATAACCAGTGGATTGAAATACACAGTTTCTCCTAGAAGAATTTTAGAACTTGTTTGTACTGGAGTTTGTATGCTGTTACTAAGCATTTAGTTTCTGAATTTACATCATTACTTTACGATGTTTTAAAAGAGGAGGTGTTTACCTTTTGGTCCATTATGATTATCCAGTATAAATCTCATCTTTTCTTTCTGCTCTTCATACTTATAACAGATTTGACATCTTCGAACATCTGATACATTTTCAAACAGACAAACAAAAACCCCATAACTCCATGAAAGTAATGAAATAAACCTGAAGGAAAAAAAAAGTGTTATTTTAATGAGACTACTGACTTCCTAAATAGTAACTCACAGAAAAACAGATCTCATAAAATGTGAATTTTCTTTCAATTATTGTGGAATCACAGAGTGGTTGAAGTTGGTAGGGAACCTCTGGAGGCCATTTTACCCAACCTCCTGCAGGACTACCTAAAGCAGGCTGCCCAGGACCTTGTCCAAACAGAGTTTTGAGTATCTCCAATGAGGGAAACTTTCTAACCTCTCTGTGCAATCTTCTCGCAGTTCTTGGTCATCCTCACCATAAAAACAAAGTGTCTCATTATGTTCAGATGGAAAATAATCCCAGAGGCTTATGTTTTCTGATTTCTGACTATAAAATTACTTTAAAAATCAAATAAATTTTGAGGAAAATTATAGAAACATAAGTTACTAGGGTGATTTTTGTTGGTCTTTTTTTTCTCCTCTGTTACCCTGCTGGAAAAACAGATTTTTTATGCTCTAATTTTGGAAGAAAAAAATATATTTGGATTTACTTTGTTAACATTCTCCATTAAAGTCTATTCCTAATATGATAAACAAATCTCTTTCTAGTTACAAGATGAGTATGATGTTATGGAAATTGTATATTCATTGGACCTTTCTATGCTGTTGAAGTATTTCAGAGACATTTGTGTTCATCTCAAAGATCAGTGTTTTGTTTTCTTTACTTCTGATTTGAATTGTCTGTTTGAATTCTGATTCTGAATCGTCTCTGACAATTTCAGTCATTACTGCCTTAGAAATTAGCCAAATGAAGTGTGTGAAAAAGACTTCATTTCATTTTTCCTGATAAAAGGTAGACTGGTTTATTTTTCTCCATCTGACTTAGTTTAGCCAGATGGTCTAATTTTTGCCTGCCTTGAATGAGGTTTGTGTTTATAAACAAGTTAGATTATATAAGCAAATAAAGAGCAGTACATTCTCAATTGTGAAAATAACCAAGAGTACCTTTTAGAAAAAGACGCAAATAGTATTGATTTTTCTGAGCGTTAAACTTAACTGCCATCACAGACTTGCCTCTATTTCTGAACTTGTTTTTTTTTGCTTCCGTAAAGCCAGGAATTGTAAAATGAATGTTGTTTGCCAGAACTATCATGAAAAGCCATACTTCTCATGAAACTGTCAGAATTGGTTTATTTTTTACTTCAGTTAGTACTGTTCTGCTTTATCCACATTCCTGATTTGGTCCTTTTGTACATCCTGTACAAATCTCCTAGATCTCTTTTGTCATTTTACCCAAGTCATCATATGCTTGAAAAATTCTATTCTTTTCTCAGAACTCTAAACTCCAGGCAAGAGTTACAATGTGTATCAGTTACAGGTTAAGCAGCTTCACTCTTTATTTTGCTTTTGACAACACAAAAACAAATAAACTTATTGTTTTAAAGTCAAAATCAATCTTTCCATAGCTTTAGGCGACTGGAGAGCATATAGGAACTCAGCATGACCCCCAAAGTGTGTTGCAATATTTTAACAGGCAAAACAAACTGAAAACATAAAACAGAAATATATATAGAGCTACTCATGTCAGGCACAAAGCAGCTCCATTTTCCTTCTTTATTAAGCCATTTCACAGATGCTCTACTCACTTCTTTAAATGAAGACAGTGCAGTACAGGCTTTTATTTGAACTCAAATTGCTTGGAGCATGTTAAAGCTTCTAAGCAAATCAGTAAGAAAGAACACTTAGTGCATGATATTCAGTCATAACTCCTTTGGGTCATGCTCATTTCCAGCTCTCATTATGACCATAAACAGCTGGTTAAAAAGATACAGACCAGCCTCCGTAATAAACTTTATGAAAGTCTGTGTAAATAGATTCCAGAAACAAGAGAAAGGAAAAAGGAAAATTTCAGGAAATCAATTTGTTCTGTTAGAAAGAAAAGGGAATAACAATTTCATGAGACAAAGCACTTTAGCTGACTGTTCATAGTTGCATAGGAGAATTATATTTGCTCATTTATTTGCAGAACAGTGGTCACCAATGCCTGGTAGGGATGCAGAGCCATTAGTGAAAAGGGGACCTGTTCCCAGGATGAGAAAAAATTTCTTAACAAACTAAAATGCAAAGAAAGAGGGAAAGGTCTGCAAAAAAAAATAATAATAAATGACAGTGAACTAAAAAAAAAAAAAGAAACAAACAATAGATTTTTCCCATAGAGCTCTTCTAGAACATAGATAAATAAATTGGGTCATACTTACAATATTAAGTTTTCTTTCTATTTTTCTCTGTGTTCCTTTCTTATCATTTGAAGATAAACTTAATATGTCTTATAGCAAGAATTCCCAAGGCTTGCAAGGAAAAGCTAGTGGTGATAATCTGCTACTGATCACTCTGGAGATTTCTAAAACATTATCCAATTCTACAGGGCCCTGAAACACGTTTTCTAAAATAGATGCCATTTTTCTTCCATTATTTAGCTTTATGATTTAAATCACAAGAGTAACACAGAGGTATTCAAGACCCATCTGGATGCCTACCTGTGTGACCAACTGTAGGGAAGCTGCTTTAGCAGGCGGTTGGACTTGATGAACTCTTGAGGTCTCTTCCGATTCCTGCAATTCTGCAATTCTGTGAATTATTCTGAGACTAATGAAATTCCTACAGCAAAACAAAATACAGCTGAAAAGTCATAAGCAACTTTATAATGAAGATGGTAAAGTTTAGTTAGTGCATGTTCCCACCATTCTGTTATTTCTTGTTTTTTCCATTGACTGAATTTCTTTTTTTTTTTATCAGAGAATTAAGCTAAATTAGACATTACAAAAAAGAAAGAAAATAAATGAGTATCTAAAGATGAATTAATTGTAATTAAATATGAATTTTAAAGACTGTCTTCTTTTTTTCTAAAGTTTACATTGAAATAGATGAAAAAAAAATAATTTGATGACAGAAGAATATAACGTTTTCTGACTGTAATTCAATGATCTAGTATTTTCTGTTTTCATTGAAGGTACCATAAAAAGAAAAATTAAAGGAGTCCTGCCTGGCTTTGCTTTATTGATTTTCTTCTCGAAATGTAAAAAGTGCTTTTCTCTTACTCTGGAGGTTAGTGCTTTCTCTTTATTTAAAATGCAAAAAAGCTTCTGCTCTCCTTGATCTTCAAGATACACATGAGTGAGTAATCCAATGCAAGTCTTATGTTTCAGAATGATTAAGCATAAACATAATGCAGAAGTTGTTTACAAAGAAAATGAATCAAAAATTTAAATGGCTCTTAGCTTTGCCTATAGTTCACATACAAATCGAGGCCAAGGTGTTATATGACATTAAAAAGCAAGAGTGGAGCATTCATTCTCTTGCACTGTGAGGGGAAGAGTAGGGCTTTTCAGTCATGGGTTTTACTTAGAGCTCCTGTCTAGACCAGTTTTTAAGCAGATTGATCAATTTTTACTTCCCTCTAATGTTTAAATAAAGGGTATAGAAACATAAGCAGAAGGAGGACTTTGTTTACAGTATTGCTTCACAGCTACTTCCATCTAACTTCTAAACGGTGGATGAGTTTGCTCAAAAACTCCAGCAATATGAAGAAAATTTTTCTTCTTCCCTGTGGGCCTGCATCTCAGCTGTGGAAAAACCTTCCCAAGAAGTACAGCAACTCAAAGGCAATAGATCATCATTACCACCTGCACTGACCAGTATTTTAGTTACCAGAAGTGTTCTTCTGTTCAAGAGAGTGGACATAGTGAGTACAAATCACATGCCATCCAGTGGTTTTATGTATGTGATCATGGAGAGAACATGGAAATGGGATGGAAAATCCATCTCAAGCCCAGAGTCACAGGTACATGAGCTGCAACAATAAAAAAATATGGAAGGTTGTTCTTTCCATATATATATATATATATATAATATGAATAAGGCATGATTGTGAAGCAAGAGATATATCTCTCTGCTAAGACAGGGCTTATAGAAGTCTGGAGGAGAGGCAAGATCAGATTTTTGAGCAGAATGTCTGATTGCAACTCTATACATTCCATTCGAAAAATTACAGGTAATGTATTTATGTTGACTGAAAGTGGAGCCACAACTATAGCATAACATTAATAATTTTTCCTACAATCTTGAAACCTACTCTCACATTATTTTATTCACAACAGAAAGCACAGTTTGCAGTTCACAGGATTGTGTTTAGCCAGTGTATCAAAATGCATTAAGTTACTTGTCATCACTTGAGCCAGCACTGCACCCTGTGCTCAGCTTTCAGTTGTTTTTAGTTGTTTTTTTTTTTTTAGTTTGTATGTAGTTGTTGCTGAGTGATAGTTGCACACCCGGGGCAGGGCAGAGCCACCGCCATGATGGCACGGCAGCAGGGGGCAGGCTGCAGAGCAAGCTGTGCCAGGCTGCATGTGGCCTAAAGGGTTGGGTGTGCCTAAGATAGAGGATATGGCACTTCTGGAAAGAAAAAACGAGTGCTTCTTGTACTATTTAGGAAAAAGAGTTGCAGTAACAAGTGCTTCCTACATTAATTAGAAAGAAATGTTACTCAGTTATCAGTACCTCAGACAAGGTGAATGCGAGGACTGTAAATCCTGCTCACCCAGACAAAGGAAGGACATTCAACTTGCCTTTTTAAACCAATCCATTCTATCTGAAGGCTGAACCTGATATAATAACGAGCGTGTATGCAGGAGTATCCTAGGGCAGATGTACTTTCAACATCAGGAAATGAGGATGACACTTTCTGAGTCATTCTGACAGCTGGTTCATGTCTGGATCATGCTGCCAAAAGCAATTTTAAATTACTACACACACACACACCTCTCACAAATGACGCGAGAGTTCAAACAAAACGCAAACCACAGATCTGGCTGATCTGGCTTTGTACATATTTCTGCCTTCATTTCCAAAACACACAAAAAGCATGACTGCTAAGTGGATTATTATTTGTCTCTTTCTCTCACTTTTTCCTTTTTTTTTTAAGAAGCGTGAGAATAATTTGAAAATAAGCACTTGAAAGTAAGATGACAGTTTCTCTTTGTATTAAAAAAAATAATCAAAGAAGCAAAAAAAATCTCTGCCTACAAAAATGAAAAATAAATGTTCTGTTAATAATTAATGTACTTAACAGTTCTGTTAAGTACATAGGTTGCTTCTATTTATTTCCATGGAAAGTACAACAGATACAAAGAGCGCAATAACACTGTTTGGTAGAGAAAGCTCTCAGCTACAAAACACTCTTTTTCAACATAGTCACCACCCTGAGATGTATTTTCACCAGTTGTGAACAAGATGCTGCAGCAGCAGAAATTACCCACCGTCACTGTGGCTACTGCTGAAATGCACCACCCACTGCCTCCCTGTGCTCACACCCACCGTTTGGTCTCTGCAAACATTCAGCAGGAGTTGATACATGTCAGTGGGTAAATTTTTTTCCACAAGGAAGAATTCAGTGCCTTAGCTTTGTTTCATACACACTTTCATGCCATTCTGTCAGATTGCCCCTCTGCTGCCATCTGTCACACAGCCACAAAATGTAACAGATATTGGTAGGAAGGTTCAACCTCTACTATCATACTACCAATAAACATCTCTGATGTTGTGGGCCAACATAATAAGAAAGGAGGTATTACTTTCAGAGTAGACCTCATAATAACCACCCTTGCTTGCATTTTTACCTTTTGAGTGGAGTGGAGAAATGTAAGATTTCAAAAGCATAATAGTTTAGAAATTCGGGTGGCACCAACTTTCAGCCACCTGAGTTTAGACTGATTGAACAGCAATCTCATTGGTCCCAAGAGGTATTTCATATTTCACAGGTAGAGAGACGACATAACTTGCTAAAAGTACAAAACGCTGCTTCATCTCTCGGACTTTACCACATGAGGCAGATTTTGGCGTATCTCCCTGCATTTTGAAGAATCCAGGAAGATGAAGATGATGAATGGAAGTTTTCATGCTATCAGTGTTAAAAAAGTTGCAGAGGTCCTCTCCTAGTCAGCACTTCATACTTGAAGAACATTTCTTCGATCAGTACAGAGTTTCCATCATCAGCCCCAGCAACTGAACTGAAAGCAATCACTTCCAACAATTTCCCAGACTTTTTTTTAGAAAGCAGGATGACAAGTCTTTGGCTCTGACAGAGCTCTTCTCAGAAAGATTAAGACATACTCTTTTTGTGCACGGATCCACACGTGAATCTTGAGAAATGTTTTCCTATTTTATAGACACCAAGGCAGCAACCCAAGCAACAGTTTTACTGCATACTTGGGCACTGCCTCTGCCAAAAGAGCTCATGGGACCTACCTGGCAGAAAGCTGTGCACCCACTGCGGCCTCTCCAGCCAAGGGAATCAATTCAGACACCCAAGAGAGATCTCTCAAGGGAATGGATTCAGGACTCAGGCTGCAGGCTGTGCCTGAGCTTTCTGTCAGTATCTGATGGTATTAGCAAGCACACATGTGGAAGGAGTGCCCAAAGAGAACTACTCAGCATGGGGACTGAGCTCTAGGAGGAGGTGGGCAGGCTGAGGGGCATCAGTGAGTTGGGGATTGACTGGTCGAATCGTACCTGAGAAACAGAGGGATGTGGAGGCAGGGTTCTGCTTGGGACAGAAAGCAAATCCCTCTTAGACGGCCATATATGATGTGTGTGTGGCTCTGGAACTTGATGATCAAGCAAATGAAGATGTGAATGAAAGTTCGTCCTGGTTGGGAGAGTTCACCTAGGGCCAGTCAGCCTGCCCCGCTATGGTGACTCTCTCAGGTAAGTGAAAAAAGAGTGGTTGTGAGGTGACTCCTTTCTGAGGGGAGCAGAAGGCCTAATATGCTCACCAGACACAGCCTATAGGGAAGTCTGCTGTCTCCCTTTGAATCCAAAATTAGAACAAAACAAATGAATCAGGAAGAAGTTCCACTGATTATGTTCTGCAAAAATGTTAGCATTAACTCCAAGTAGCCTTCTTTCTGCAAAATGTCCTTAGCAGGCTTTGAAATTTAAAGAAATTTTAAAATTCTTACTTTTGAGACATAAACATACCCTGTGTGTTGAGATGATTACTATTTTAGACAAGAACAATCCCATTCAAATTGATTATAGAGAAAAAATCTGACTTGAAATAAATAGAACCACATGATCTTCTACTATGTTCATCTTCCACAGGAGAGCTACAGATATTATCGAAAAGAAGGACAACTGGATTATGACTTTGCTCAAAGGACAATCAGCCTTTGATGGCTTGCAACTGAGAAAGGAAAGTCATAGATAAGGTAGAATTTCACAGCGCGAGCTGCTGTTACTGCAAGTAACTAGCTATGAATACTGAAACAAATTGTCATGGCTATAAAATGCCCTGAAGGGCCAATTTGCTCTGTAATAAACTAAATCTATCTTTGGCAATAAATTTTAACTATTGTTCTCTTACTGGCATGTAATTAAGTGAAGATTTTTTTAAAGCCTCATTGTATAGGTTCGTGAATGAATTAAGTATTCCTTTGTATAGTGCTATATTAAATTGAAAGCAATGAATTCAACTTTTTCAACAATCAGATACGGAATAAAACTTGCTGGTGTGTTCCATAATGTGAATCATTAATCATTTGTACCTAACATAGATTTGGAACATATCCTTTGGGATTTCTCTTATGTAACCTACAGATTTGATTAAATCAGACATAATTAATTACACAAGTAAATTTTACAAGTTCAAAATGTGGATATATTAAGCACAAACAGACCCTATGAATCCTTAATGATATGAACTTGCAAGCTCAGAGTTTGAGCCAGAAGTCTTTTCATCAGTTTCAGTGACTGGAACAGATTCAGAAGCGGTAACCTCTTTAAGTCAAAGAGCAGCAGGGCTGAGTTTTCCCAGCTTTGCAATAGAGCAGAATACAGAACTCGCTGAATGCAGCAGCCTCACATCTCCCTGTCCCAAGACTTCTGGGAGCCTTAAGAACACTGCTCATTTTCCAGTTAGAAGTGTAATTGGCATGCTCTTTAAGATTAAAGAATATGGTTGCATCAGCCCTGTTGACATGCTAACTCCAGGCATAAGTGGAGCACAGCAGCCCCAGGTACTTAAGTGATCAGGAAAGGCTGTGGAAATACCAGTTAACCAGGTTTTGACTACCGTTCATAGCAAACAAGAGGGTTCAGCAACATTATTTAACTTGCTTCTCAAGGGCTTAATGTTATTTAATTCATCATCCACTGTGGTCAAGCTGTTAATACTTTTTATTATTATTATTTTCTTCCTCTTGATGTTGTTGCTCATTCTATTCCTGGCACTGTTCATGCCCTTCTCAAATGCATGTCCTCATCTGCTGTGCAAACATCACAGATTAAGCACTGAGAAAACATTTATTTCATCTGATTTAACAACTTTGCTTTGGTGTTGCTACTTATTCCTACTTGTCATCTTCTTTTATGCAAGTAAACTTAGGAGAAATATATTTTTTTCTTAGAGAGGACAATTTTTTAATTATTTTCTCTTGGGTTTCCACACCTGAAAATGTAATTCAATTGAATGAAGTTACATAAAGAAATCTCCATGATGTGCAGTGACTGCTAGAATTTCAAGTATCAAGCTGCAAAATATGTTAGTTAAAATCGCAGCAATGCCTGAATTCAAGTATTCTGGAACAGAAAACCAATAAAAAAACATCATCAGAAGAAAAGTTTTGGAAGAATATTGCTTTAAAGATGTGGGCTCTTGACTTTATGTTTAAAGACCAGTAATCTCAGCCCTTCATGCCTGGACGTAGCTGACTTAAGGCACATTGCATAACACACAGCTTGCTCCATCTGTGTCTCTAACAGCCTGAACTACCTCTGCACTGGAAACAGCTATGTGAGCCTAGGTAGAGATTACTAGGTAGAATAACTCAATTCTTGTGAAAATTTGTAGTGGTGTTTCCTGTTGAGCACTCGCTCTTTTAACCAACTCTGAAGACTTATTCCTATCTATTATTTAAAAGACTAGAGATGTTGGGAGGGAGCGATGATTTCTTTTCAGTTTCCTCACTACCTCTTTGCTTAAGCATATAGATTGTGGTTTCCTATTTATTATGCTGGAAGGCATCTTGAACAGTAGTCTCATGAAATAAAGACATTTTAATTGCCTCACTTTTTTTTTTTCCATTGTGATTTTTTCAAGCATTATTGAGTCCAAGCTGCTTTTAATTTATTCTACACTCATTCAAATGCTGTTTTCTTGTCAGTCGATATTTGATACCGTAACCCTATTTAATAGTTCTTGTACATTCAGAGTTATATACTGCAAAAGAAGTATTACCATGAATACCTGGGCTACTCTCTTTTATTTAAATGAGCACCAGAAAAGCCTTTAGATGAAGTTTTGGGTTTTGACAGGACTTCATCGCAGGGAGCTGCTTGGCAGACTCAAAGCTATGTAGTAAAGCTACTTTAATTTAATTTGTTGAAATGTTGTTAATACCATAATCGTTCATATTTCTAAACTCATGAGTTTTTAATCCTAGTCTACTTTGGTGTTAAAAAAATAAATAAATGAAAAATAAAATTGACCTGAATTTGGACTAATTTTTGGTCATGTTAAGAACTATTTTCTTTACTGCATTCACCTGAAGTGGTTCATTTTATTCTACAGCAGGTAAATTCTGAGCAGTTACTAGAATAAATTCTCTTACTTGGCTGCCACAACAGTGCTTTAAGTGCTGTAAGTAACACAACTCTTGGGATGAAAAACAGAAAGAGAAGACAAGCCCACCCATTCTTCACTTTTAAATACTTTCTTTTCTGCTTCATTTCATCTGCAATTTCAGTTCCACAATTAAATATTATTCTTGAAATTTAAGATTTTTTTTTTCCCCTGTAAACAGTACCACCTTACATTTACTTTGTGGCAATGAAATTTAATAATAGATTGTAGGCTAGAGTAAATGAATAAATCCTTGCTGTTGTGATGACCTGCTGCTACTGTGCCCAGATTCAGGCAGGTTTTTCAGCACCAATGGAGAAGTCTGTCCAGCAAACAAAGTGCACATTTCCTTTTGGATCTCTGGGACTGATGCCATTGTCTGATTCAAAGTTCTGCAGTTGAAGTAGCACAGGGAAAGAAGTAAAAGGAGAACCATCTGTCTTCTTAGGTTTATCTGTGCACCCTAAAGAAGCGTGATGATACATGGATGGAATTATTAGAATAAGTTTTCTTATTGGCTCCCCTAGAATAGTCTGAAACAGACAAAGCAGACCAGTCTGTGCTGTTCAAGGATTGGATCTCAGCTTAACATAAGACACAAAACAAAATCTATAGTTTTTGCCTGAAAACATTTGAGCTACCTCTTCAGAAAGTCAGCACAAGTTTGAATAATTTGAGATTTTCAACCATCACAAATAACGCAAAATAAATTATTTTCAATAAATGCCACAGATAGTACAATCTGAAGCCAAAAGCCTTTGATTCTACACAGTAGAATTTGAGAATTTAAACAAGATAATATTTTATTTAACGCTCTACCCATCCTGACTAATAGGTGTATATAAGTCTATAGGAGAAGATGAATAGCAATTATCTGTGTTGTAATCTGGAATCTTACCAAACAAAATTACCAGCTATTATCATGGTGACTAGTAACAGTGTATTAAAGCACCATTTTAAATCTGGACTGTGCTAATAGGGCTCCTTGTTTGGTCACCCTTAAAATATGTTGATGCAGTCACTGTTTTATTTCTTCACATTTTTATAATGTCCTTTTTCATTTCTCTCGTTGCTGAGATTTGTAGCTTCCTAAAGCTGTAAGAATTGTGTCTTTATATGTTAGCAACAAACTGTTTGTTTGCAAAAATACATTTTTTTTTTTGTGCTTCTGAAGATGAAAGTTTTAAACCCATTTCTTCATAAATGTCAGTTCTGAATTAAAAGCAGAAGGGACATGTTTCTCTGTGGGAGCTTCAGGAGGCAGAAGTGCTAGACAGAGGAATCCCATAGCAATGACTGCAAGACTGCTTTTGGAAACCCTTTCCAATTCTGTGTAGCAAGTAGTATTTAAAGTAAATAGGACCAGACTCTTGGATGCCTTCCAGTAAAGAAACATATTGCTGTATTTCATATGGGAGTGAGAAGCCTGTTTAAAAATAATTTTTTGAAGAAAGATTTCCACTTTCTTTTTAGTTTCAACAGATCATTTATATTGTGACAGTCTACTACTTTTCATTTGACTAAATAAATTGATGTACATGCCTTTCATGTTTCTCCATCTGTATAAGATCATTCTTTCTTTTTCTTCCTCCAGATATTACATTTGACTGAATTAAAAGTTTGCTGGAACCATACTTCAGGCATCAAGCATGTTTTCTGGAACAGAAAATATACATCTTCAGTGATACACCTCTTACAGGTGTATAAATACAGTTCCAATCACTGTTTTGAAGAATACATTTCTGAAAGAGAAACCCAGAAATTTTCTTGTACTAAAAATATGCAATTTTTAAAGTGATATATTTTATTATCAGTAAATTGTCTGTCCTTTGGAAAAAGGAGAAAAAAGAGTCTCTGTAGTCGTGGATAAAGCTCAAGGAATATTAACTTGAATATTCTTTTCCTTGGCAAGATTGTACTTCTCTGAATGCCTCACTTTGGCATCACTTCTAATGATGGAAAGAGAGAGAGCTGTGTTCCCTGAAATATTTGCAGAAATCTCATTAGCTATTGAAGTTCTTGAGCTCAGCTGAATGATCAAAGAATAGAAAACCCAAGAACTACAAAGACCTAGTCAAAGGACACATTGCAAATAAATAAAGTATTAGTATTAGGTAAGTGATCCACCTTCATCTGTCATTACTATTTGAGAAGCTCTAATATCAGGAAGAGAAGTGACAAACACTAATGTTCAAATCTTCTCTTAAGTAATGTGAAATAACAGCCCATGAAATTAGGTTGAGTATCTCCTACAGAAATTCTCTATAAACAGAAGCACACCACGGGGCATCCAGAAGGATAAAATTACATTATGATATTTGTTGTAGCTACACGTGTGAATGTTCATTGGTCATGGTCAGTTTTCTAGAGAGAAGCTTGCATAAGATAAAAAACAAAAATCACAGATACATTGCTCTAAACTTATACCACAATTATCATGCTAGTGAGTTTGTAAGGGGATTCTAAGAAGAACTGTTAACTCACTAATTTTTGTTGCACAATGTTTTAGTATTACATTGTAAAATCTGAGCCCATTTTTTAGTCTTCTCACACATACGAGGCTGTTCAAGGAATTTTCTAGTAAGTGGTGTTATAAGGATGAGTTACTTTATACAAACAGCATTCAAAATGAAGTAAATCCAAACATTCCCAGCATCCAGTGGGAAAAGTGTTCATGTAAAATAGCTTTGATAGGCTTCAGAAACTTAGAATCCCAAAATATTCTGAGTTGTAAGGGAACAAAAGGGATCATTGAATTCAAATTCTGACTTCACGGAAGACTATCTAAAACTAAACATTATGGCTGAGAGCATTATCCAAAAGTTTCTTGAATTTGGCAGCCCACACAGCAGACAAACTCATAAGTTAGTTTTAGAAAAAATAGCTGCTAAATAATATGTGATTTAACACTGCCATAGTCTGTTAAAAGACAGTATTTATCCTTGGAGTTACTGGAAGTTGTGTCATGTATTTCATATAAAAATAAAGCCAGGACCAATTTGTCTGCATATGAATTTAATACAAATCAAAATGTAGATTTTGACATAATCAACTGCACTCAATTAATATCTATATTGTATTATCTATGTCTGTAATTGCACAGTATCTCTGAATGCTATTGAAGATACGATAGCTTGGGCAAAACAGCATATAAAATGCATGCAAGCTCAGATGCTTTACAGAACATTTTTATGCAGTCTTACACAAATGTACTTTCAATTTTTATACAGAGTTCTGCAGTAGCAATTTTGTGTCAACTTGTCTGAAAAAGGCACTTATTTAATTATGTTATTAAATTGTCTTAAAAAAAAAAGAGTTTAAGAGCTTACTGAGATTCTAAAATGCTCCCCATGTCCTCAGTCATCATGTTTAGTTTAATTATTAGTCACATTCACACTACTCAAAACAAGACATAGCTTTTGAATTCATGAAAATCTGCAGCTTGAAAGAAAGCATTGAATCTATTTCTATACAGTGAAAATTCTTTTCAAAGCTGACTTTAGTTTCTGTAGTGCCTTGCTTGTAAAAAATCTCTTTAAAAGAAAGTGTCTTGGAAGTCCATATGTTTGTTTGTTGCACAGTTTTTGAAAGAAAATGTTTACATGTCAAAATGAAAATGAAAGAAACACTGCAGTTTAATGTGGTTTATGTTTTTCTGTGCTTTAAAGAAGGTTCACATAATAGGAGCAGATCACATTTAATTTATGAGAAGCCACTCTACAGTGATTGTACATTATCATCTTAGATCAGAAACAATACAGAGGGAATAGCACTCAATACTTGTTCAATGAGCCTTACTGGAGAAAATTGTTCCCATAATTGGAAATTTCAACATTTTGTGCCTGCAAATGTTTTTCTGCAAATTCTCAATTTTTAGCTTTTCTACTGGGTATATAAAGCATGTGGTACTGCACTGGTGCCAGGTAAATAAAACCTCTAAAAGTGACAGAATGCCATAATGAGAAAGGAATTAACAGTTCTTTAGGACTCTTTAGCACTAATTGTGCTTCACAGTTCATAGAAATTCATTTACAGTTTCAGAACAGTATATATATTTTGACAAAGGATACTAGGCTCTGTCAAATCCATGCAATACCTCCTGACACTCATTTCTACTTTTTTTTTTTTTTTTCTTTCTTCTTCACTGGAAATTTCTACACAATTGTATATTTGGACTCAGGTTGACCAACGTTATATGAGACCCAGACTTGTAACCTTGATCCTGCCTTACTAGAAAAAAAAAATGTTATTGAGCTATTGCTCTCCGTCCTAGTTTGTAAGTGAGAGCCCAGAGGGTGCTACATCAGGCAAGATGAGAAAGAAGAAAAGAACACACAGTTCAGGAGTGAGCGTGCTGAATTAATAACAAGCTAGTATCTCAAGGATTCAGAAGTGAAACACCTACAGGAATAGACATAAAACCTAATAAGAAAGTGGAAAGTCAGGAGATGGCAAATCAGGAAGATCAAGGATCAGCTTGTTGCCAGGAACAAAGGCTGACACATCTCCATCTGCTCGGTGATAGCTCGGATAGCAGATACTGGGGGAAGTAAGCATCTGCGTACCTGGGCTTCAGGCACATGGCTCACAGCTCACTACTGTAAACATTACATATGAATACGAAATGTTTTTATACAAATATGTTATGTATAGGATTCCTTTTTAAGTCTCCATCCACAGTAAACAAATGGACAAACAAAACTGACTCAGAAATATGTGTATTACAATATTATTCATAAACAGCCTTTTCCCCTTGACTACATACAAAATCCCGAGACAGGAGTGATGCTCAACAATCTAAATAGGAATTCATACCATGGAAACAAGAAAAAAATCCTAAAATCAAGAAAGCCAATCATGTTAAAATTCTAAGAACCAATTTAGAGCATAATAAAATCAACAAAAGTAGTTCCCAACTAATTCATCAGCTTCATAATGCCCTGAACACTTTCAAGACCTATTTACCTATGGAGCAACATATTGTGCAGGCAAAGATACATGTGAGGCACTGAGCTGATGTGAATTTGGGCTATGAATGGGTATCATGACCTTCCAGCTAACAGAAACCTCAAGTCCAAAGATTATTAATATAATCAAATGTATGATTAAATTTTCCTATTGATATATTTATAAAGTGGTGTTGTAGTTATTCAGAGGGAGATATTAGGAAAAAATACAGTAGTTTTTTTTTAGCAGCGCTACACAGACACCTTCTCTCAATAGACAGAATGAACACTGGGACAGCTCTCTGAAGATCTATCTAGTTGAGATTTACAGCATGTTAAGTTGCATATTCCTTATAATTTCAAGTATAACAAAAGTGAAGATGGCAGAGCTACAAGGCTTAAGAACGAATTGAAGCTGAAGAAATCAGATGAAAACTTGAGCAACACTGAATGCATCTTGTAAACTTTGTATATCTATTTCACTTGCTTCTCAGCATTATTGTAGAAATTAACACAGGTGTGTGGCAGAAAGGGAACAAAATAAAGGCATTCATCAAAGTACCATGCTAAGCATGAAACAGGCTAAGTCATTAAGGAGTCCAAAAAAACAGCTCACCAGATATTAAGCAGAATCAGCCTGCTTAAGGCAAACAAATCAATCTCCTCTAAAATGTCACAAAATAAATTTCAAGAAAATTGAGATTTATTTATTTCTTTTCAAGAAAACAAACATGGCATTAACAGACAAATTAAATGCACACTGATCTTGCAGGAATCTGTTCTTACAGATTAATCGAGACTATCATCAGGTCAGTCTTGATTTTGTGGAAATGAATATATATACTGGTTTTGATTTGAGGAAAAAAAAAAAGTTAGTTCCTTACGATTTCTGTTTCTGATGCTGAGGTGGCTTTTCCTTGTGCTGTGTTGCCACAATTTCATTATGAAGGAGCATTCATCTAGAAGTTTTCAGCTGCCAGGATCAGCCTTGTGAATGAGAAATACAGTTGCTGAGAACAGTGGAAAAGATCAGTCTCCTTCGCCTAGAAACCCAGTGGAGAAGCTTAGAAAGCCAATGCAGCAACCAACCTGTTGGTGATGGAAGGATCAAAGAGACAACTCTTAATATGGAAGGCACCGAAAAACTGAGGCAGATGTAATTTGCATCTATAGACAGGACAAAAGATGATACTTCCCAACAGAAGGATGATGTAGGGGTTTTTATAGCTTCTGATCAAACAGTATACAGTTCTTGTGCAGTTTGCTTTGCTGCAGATAAGACTCAAAAGTGACCAAGACTGAATATCATGAACAGTAAAGATGTGGTATTAAGGCACATGGTTTAGTGGACAGTATGGCAATCGGTGGAAGGTTGGACTAGATGATATTAGAGGTCTTTTCCAACTTCTATGATTCTATGGGAAAACAGAAAAAGTTATTCTCTAAGACATTTGCTCTCTAAAGGAAGTGTCTGGGGAGGAAATAGCTTGTCAATTCAGTTTTAATTTGCACTGTTAAGGTGCCAAGTTCCAGCCACAGACACCACTCACTCTGTCATTCCATTGCAAATTAAAGGAGAGCTTTTGAAGGGAATTCTTGCTGACAACTCAATATTCCTTCCTGGCTCTTAAAACTTCTATCTGAGCTGTAAAGTGCCATGGGGATTTCATAAGATGACATTTCAGAAGCAAAGAGGGGGTAAGACACATTCTGATAGGCATTTCAAAACTGTGAGGGAAATACTAAAATCAGAAGAAAGAAGTGGAAGTTATAGTGATTGAAGCTTGATGGGGACAATTTATGTGCTGTGGGGGAACTACTAGGTGAGAGCATTTCTCTGTCACTCAAATTCAAAAGGCAGGCTTTGCAACCAAATGGGAAGGGACTTAGTATTTAAGGTAGGTAGTAATAAAGTTGTAAATAAGGGAGAGGCATAATTCACTTGAGAATGGAGTCTATCATGCACTGCTACGAAAACACCAACAGGCACTGTTAAGAAAAATATACAGCAGCAGAAGCTCTGACTTGAATCTTAATGTTATGAACATATGAAGCTTCAGCTCAAGGAGAGAGAATAAGTGTTAAAAAAGTTGTTAGTGACTGTGTTTCAATGAATGTTAATGCACCTATGCCCCTGCACTGAGAGGCAAACAAGCCTCATAAGAATTGTTCCTCTCTAGTTTTGCAGCACTGAGAACTCAATGCAACTCCTGTTATCACTAACGGATTTGGGAGGTCAAATACCAAGATCAAAATGCATACAATAATATTTTAAATGTGACAGGAAAAGCGAAAGAGAATAAGATAAACACTGTTAGAGGTTAGCTAAGAACAAATTCATTGGAGTAGGTCAAATTAATAGAATAAGATACATATATAGACAATCCGTCACATTCTTTGAGAATGCATTTTACATACAAGCTTATTTCATTTATACAACACCAGAGGAATGACAATCTACTTATATACATATAAGAATAAAAATTAATACGTCTCTACCTTGTTTGCTTCCTGGTGGATGCTATTGATAATGAAAATAAAATTGTCAGTTGGCAAATGATCAATTGGTATATGAACTTTCAGGTTCTAATCCTTTCTTTTTAAGCTGCACAAGTAAACTTTTCATCTTCATTTGCGTTCATAATGAATAGTAATTCTTTGCCATTCTGCAGGAATCTATGCACTTCAACAAGCAGACCAAGTTAGAAAAGTTGTGTTTTTTAATATTACCTGTACTAACTGGTAGTCTCGAGCCACTGATTATGTGCTTTCTACCTCAAAAAGACTACAGTAAAGAATAGGTACAGTTACCACTTAAAAACAGATTCAGAATGTCTTATATTTTGCTATGTAAAAGAGGACAAACAACATCAGAATGCTGTTTTTCAGTATAGTCATCACTGTTAGCCTATTTGCATAGATGAGCTAATCAAGATGCTCTTAATTTCATGGCATGACAGCTGTGCATGACTCTCTGGAATATGGCTTGTCCTTCATGTTGCTGTTGCCACTGCTGAAACACCCCCCCCACCAGCTCATTGTGCTCACATCCACTGTCTGGGCTCCATAAATGCTCAGCAAGTATCAGTGAATGTCAGTGGATGCCATTTTTTCCTCATAGAAGAATGCAGATCTATGTCTTTGCTTCATAAGCATTTCTACGTCGGAAACCATTTTGTCATTTTGCTTCTCTGTTGCTACCTGTCCCACAGTTAGAAAATATAATGGGACATCATTGGGTAGGTTACTGCTGCTACTGCAACACCACCAACATCCACATCTGATGCTGTGGGCCAACATAATAAACAGTTTTGGAGCAGCCTTCATATATAGCCTTGTGTAGTTTCACTTATAACCATTAATCTCAGTGTGTCACTTGAGTTAATCTGTATGATCACTTTCTAATTTGAAGGTTGTTGTGAGTAGATTAGGAATAATGATTCATTTCTTTACCTCTTCTCTTTAGTGCACTGTTTCTAATTTGCAAATACAAGTAAGCAAGAAATTGATTAATTAAAGTAGAGAGTGAAGTGTAGATAGGAGGACAAGAAATTGCTAGCACTTTTATTAGTTTTGATAGAGCTAGATTGCTCCCAGTTGTTTTACTTAAGACTCAGGTCATGTTCTTGCATCCATTTCACTAAATACAGTAAGTAGTTAATCAGAAACAAATTATGCCACTGCCATAATTTTCCACAATGGAAGCATCATTTACATGGTAGCCTGCACACTGATGAACACAGTACGCAGTAATTTGAGTACAAAAATAATATTCATACTGAACTCATAACAGCTGAGAAAATCTTTAAATTAAACTCTGATTTCTTTTCAAATGCAGACCTCATTTTGTGTGTGTTTGCTTTCTGCTCCTAGCTGGAATGAGTAAACTGCTTTCTTTTGAACTTAAGTGCTAAGCACTGGTTCTGATGAAAGCAGAGCTGAATGGACAGAAGTGATTTCATGGGAGTTTTGATTTGGTGGAAGGTGTGTTCAGCTTAAGGAAGACCACTCACTGACCTAGCCCACAGCTGCAGCTCTTGAAAAGCAGTAAATCAGCAGCTTGCAGCTCTGGCAAGCCAAGCTGAAGGATTGTTAATTTGCAGATTTCTCTACTGCTCTCTTGTCAGGTTGTTGGGACACAGCGTAAACACGTTGGCGTGTGCCATAGACTGAGA
The DNA here is from genome assembly GCA_013399175.1 of Odontophorus gujanensis. Lineage (NCBI taxonomy): Eukaryota > Metazoa > Chordata > Aves > Galliformes > Odontophoridae > Odontophorus > Odontophorus gujanensis. The sequence goes on along the minus strand of VXAB01010065.1, from coordinate 83,170 downwards.
TATGTTGCTTCTTTCCCTCCCTTCTTCTCAGAAATTTTTGGAGTTTTTGTAGAATGCTTTGGGTTATTTTTTAAATTGTGATTTCTGAAAAATAATGATGTTCTCAGTCACCTTTAGTATCACTTCCTGTTTGTCTATTCATGGTCAATTAATCCGGGTCTACTTTCTATTTCCAGTTCTGGAAATGATAAATGAGCACCTTTTCATTGTAACTTTCTTTCCATTTGGTGTAAAGGTGTAATCTCATGTAGTACATAAATTCTGAAAGCATCAGTTTTCCTTCCTTCTCCTACACCAACTTTTGCTTTAGAAAAAATCTCTATATACTGACTGGTCAGAACTACTGATTACAAAATACAGTTGATTATTGCCTGATCCATTGATTTCTGTGACTCTGGACTTGCTATCATATTTTTCCTCAATCTTGCCAGCAAAATAAGGGGGGGAAAGGACATCTTTTTGTATAGTACAAAGGATTTATAAAATCTCCTACATACTCTGTGCTGTTAATCACAGAACCTAGTGAGAGATCTGTTACTGGAAGGGGATCTGTGAAGACTGAAGAAACATAAAAAGGCAAAGCACAGAAGGCACATTCAGCAGTCGTACCTCAGTAACTCTACAGTAGCACATTGGTGCTTAGGACAGCTAATTCAAAGGAGAGTTCAAAGTTGGCAAGTAACTTCATTCAATGAATCCAGTGCTCATTACACTGATTTTCATCCCTTTGACCTTATGAATATTTTAAATGAAGTCCTTCTGGATAGGGGTCTGTATCACAGGAATGGAGGGAGGAAAAAAAATTAAAAAAAAAAAAAAAGAAAACCTAAAAGATTTGATCCATATAATCCATTATTACAGACAGCTGAAACACCTGGGTTCCTGACACAACCAGGATATATATCAGATTTGTTATTTTCTCTCCATAAAATCGGTTTTGCACATTTTAATAGGTATTTTCAGTCTTTTTCTGCTTAAATTGATTGCAGCTGGGTTTTTTCCTTCTTGACATGCAGTGCTTTTTGCTAGATTTTAGCCCAGATCTTTAATTCATATCACCCTAGATCCCTCAGAGGTGGTAAAGAGTAATTACTCACTTATCAATACAGAGCTAGCCTGGATTATGATCACTGACCTGAAGTTAAAAGGCCTAGTAACTCACTTCCAACTTCTTGAGTTCCTTCTTTTGCCACCCTTCAGCTGTTAGTTCTCTTTCTGCACTAACATGTACTTATTTTCCAGAGTAGTGAATCCACCTGTCAAAAATACTACTTGCCACCTAAGTTCAAATGCTCAGTGAAATTTTATGCCTTTCCTTTTTCTCAGCATATTTCTCTGAAGAAATGGCTTAAAGGATGCTCTGAGCATAAAATTTGCATTTCAAAAGGTTAAATAATAACATTCCATCTTCAAGGCACAGAAGGCACCCAGAACAAAGAAATAAAAAAATAGTACTGTTGCCTCAACAGTTTGACCATATGTGACGACTGGGAAATCTTCAGGGTCTGTCCTCTATTATAGTACATAGGTGTCTCTTCGGAAATACGATGTTTATGAGTCTAACATTTGAAATTTGTTTCTGTAATTGTTCTTAATATCATCAGGCTTCAAAAATAAATACATAACATATTAACCCGGCAATTATTTCTTCCAGCAGCAGTTTGGCTCTCATAGCATATAGCTTAGAAGTGGCTGCAAAGCTTCTTTATGCAGGAGGGTAGTAGTACTTCAGTAATGAGCCCTCTCAGCTGCAACACGTTTACTAGTATATTAGCTGCCCCAGATGTGCTTCAGTTATATATATATTTGTGATCATGGAGTAGCTATACACTTCATCTTTCAGTTTCAAACATTGTGGAAATAAGATTTTTTTTTTCCTAAACAATAGTAAGTACTATGGTAATAATTGAGACATGATTCAAAAGCATAGAAAAGATTTTTAGCATCAAACACTTTCTAGTTCAGATAGAATGTATCAAGATTTCAGCTGCCTTATTAGAAGGAAAGATCATCCAAAAACAACTTTCCAGGAAGAGTCTTTTTTTAACACTTAGCTTACTTTGATAAAACACTTTGCTTTTATTGAGAAGCACAGTCATAGAGAAAAAAAATTGGGCAAAGACCAAAGAAATCATCTATTGATGCAATACATTCCCCACTCACTGGAAACAAGAGGATGACCAAGATTAGCTGCTCAGAAAATACAAAAGCAATCATTAGTTTTATGAATTTGTATTTTTGTTTGTTTTTTTGCAACCTCTGTAGTCCATCTCAGACTCAAAGTGAACCAGCAGCGTCAGATCAATTCCTAATTCACATATCCACTTCAGTCTTTAAAAAGCAAACACTGGGCCTGCTCAGCCTGTAGAAGACAGAGGGGGATCTGATCAATGTTTATAAATATCTAAAAAGCGAGAGGCAATTGGATGAGGCCAGACTTTTTTTTCAGTGTTGTGTCATGATAGAACAAGGAAGAATGACCAAAAAATGGAACATAGAAAGTTGGACACATATGTGGAAGAGCTTCTTTCTTGTGAGGGTGACTGAGCCTGGAAGAGTCTGTCCAGAGAGACTGTGGAGTCTCTTTCTACAGAGATATCCAAGATCCATCCAGGTGCCCACTTGTGCAATCTATGGTAGGGAACCTGCTTTGGCAAGAATTGGACTCTATGATCTCTAAAGGTCCCTTCCATCTCCTACAGTTCTGTGATGACAAAATAGCAGTCATGTCTCCTAATCAAGAAATGAGCGTGAAAGTGGAGCAGTTACATAATCATAGTTTGAACATGCCATGAACCTAGGACATCCTGTTTCCTCCAATCAAACTCTTCCCCACAGATCTTCTGTAACCACATGAGAACTCTTCACCAGCCACAAGCTTGCAAAAGCTATAAAACACTGACTGAAATGGCTGCAAGGAGTTCAGCAGTTAGAAATCTGATGAAGATAACAGGGCACTTGTACCCACCTCTACCCAGAGAGGTATCTTCACTGTGATTCAGTGGTGCTGTTGAGAAGAAAACCAGACAGTCTCACAAACAGTTACTTCATACAGCAGACTCACGCATTAAATACTAGTGTCACAGACTTCTGTACAAGGTTGCTGACAGTTGCATATGAAATACTGAAATATTTGCTAACTCATGTTGGCAAGATTAGAGACAGCTTGAAAATATGTATCCATGCTGAAGTTACTCTGCTGGAAAAAACATTGTTCTCGCTGAAAAGCCTTTACAGATGCTAGAGAAATTCTGTCTATAAACAGCAGTGTGTCTTTTTTTTTTTTCCCCATAAGATCTACTGCAGATAAAATAAACAGTCACACGGACAACATATGTATTATCTCAACCAAGCGGTAACCTAACAATAACAACTTGCTCCATGGAAGTTGCCAAGGGAAAACAATTCCCTCTTTCATACGTTGATTGCCCAGGGTAAGAGAAAAGCTTATTCTTTTTATGTTACATAAAGATAGTCAAACAAACTGAAAAATGAACTCCAGTTTTTATTTCTCAGAGTGTTCTAATAGCTCTTCTAATCTAGAATGAAATTCTCTGCTCTTCTGTATGTAAATATAAATCAAGTACATCTGAGAAAGTAGCAAACATGCCCTCATCAGTCAGTCATAACAGAAGCTGAGCTGTTTCATCTCTACATTCATTTCAGAACTGCTTCTACTGCAGATTATAGGCTGAGCAAGCAAGGCAGCACTTTAAAGTGTGATTCTCACCAGAAAACTCACAACGGAGAACATCCTTTTTCCCACTCACATATTCACAGCCCCTACATACATTGGCCCACTGAAGTGAAAAAGACCCCAGTCCAACTAAATCCTAAGAGAGTATTGCCATTTTTGCTTTTAATTACATTGCCTGGAGTTTCAGTGAAGGAATAAAGTACCTACTATTGAATATGGCAAGAAGAAGGAAGGAAGGCAATTCTCAAATAAGTATGGTATGAAAAAAGGGAGAAGCGTTCTGTGGAGAAGACAATCTTTTCTTTCTGAGTATTTGTTTCAGGTTTTTTTTCATGGATATATTCAACCATTTTCTTGGAGGGTATTTTATCACACATTTAGTGCCACTGGGTTTGCTGCTCACACTGCAGGATTTTCTACCAGCATCTAACTTTCCTCATGGATTTTACCATGCATGGTAAGTAAGCTAATATCAGGATTTGGAGACAAAGTCTTTTCCCAGATTCAGGCAGCACCATCCTAATGACACTATTACTGAGTGGGGAGGATGCCTCACCAGCCCGTACTTCAAGATGAGGTCCCTTCATTCTGTTTTACCCCAGAAGTGGTAAAGCAAAATTGGATAGGATACTTTAGAGAGTTTGGGATTGCTTAAATGAACTACTATTTTTCCTGCTTGTGAACAAACAATAAAATGAAACACTTGTAGGTCTGTTCATTAGCTGCTGTTCTGCAAACTTGTTATCCCAAAACAGGTTGATAACATTTCTAATCTCTGCTGATGGAGGATTCTTGACATAGTTTAAAGCACCAAAGTCAGCTAATGCATGAACTGTAATTATTTCAGAGGAGCACAAGACAAAGCATGGAAAGCTCAGATCTAATGCATGGCTAACAATGAGACAACAAACAGCAGGAGATAGTCTGGCCCTGGCAACCCCAGAAGCATGGAGCCCCTCATGTGAAATGAAAGCCTCCCTCTCTGCTGCTACAGCTTCACAAATCAGCTGCAGGCACTGCACATGACTACCACAGTCTAACTCATCATTCTTGTGCAGCCTGATACATTCCAGTGCTCAGCCATATGAGGATTTCTGCTTTTCTGCTGCTGTCACGTATTCAGAGTCATTGAATCTATACTATGTTCTTCCAGTTTTATCTTATCTTAAAAGCTGAAAGCTAGAGTTGAACCCAGTTATTCTGATGCTGTAAAAAAGTTTTTGTGTGGAGTTCAAACTCATTTCTTTCAATGAGGATGGGATACAAACTTTCTGGTTTAGCTATTACTTCTACTGATTCTGATTTTGTCTTAGAGTAACAAGAAGTCAAAGAGGGTAATGCTTTCAACTAGTAAAGGCATCTGCAAAATCAGGGCTCACTCAAGAGCTTGGCATCTTAGTTCCTGGTAGAAAAGCAGAGGTATGATATAAGTCAGTCAGAAGCACTCACCTGTAGCTTTAATTCTGAGCAGAGAGGACCAAACACTTTCCAGATTGATAGTTTTGAACCCCCTCTTGTCTTGAAATTAGGCACCCTTACCCTGAAGAATTTCTTATTGGTGAGCATTTTAAATAGAAGTGAGGAAAACAATGATTGAGTAATCAACAGATGCCTGTGGTGCTAAGGGATAATGCTAGACTGAGAAAATCACATTCAGGGGTTACAGTCTAAGTTCTCCCAAATCACCTTAGATATTTGATTTTTCCAGTGAGCCAGACAGGTCAACATGAAGGCTGTGGGGCAACCTCAGAAACAACCCAGGCACACTAAGGAAGGCAAGAATTTGAATATGTGCTGTTGCACAAACAACTCCTATGAGCTACAGTTCCACCTGTGGGCCTGCAAACCTGCTTCTGCTTAGGATTTTCCAAAATTTTCCCAGCCTTAGGTATCTCTGGGTCTCAGTGTTAGGCAGCAGCATTAAGTCACAGGACTCTTGAGTGCCCTGAACTTGGTAGTACTCACATGCACAGACTCACATGGGATAGTAACAAAGGGACTAATTTCTTTTTAGCTTGCCATTGAACAAGAACCAAATCCATCTCCTTCTCCTCCAAAACACAGAGTAATTTAAGAGATGCCAGTGGGACAAACTAGTGAATTCTTCATTTTGGTTGCTATAGCAATCCACTGAACATTTACACCATTGAGCTGAAGGGAAGCTCTGTGAGGTTGTTTATCCCCTTGTACACTGGTCAGCAATCACAAAGCAATATCTCATTTGGTGATGTGTGAAGAAAGTAATCCCATTTACTACCTGAAAAGCAAAGGACATATAAAAAAAAAAAAGCTGAAGAAGGCTGATATGTTTGTGTTCTTCTGCATGTAGCAGGTGAGAGAAACCAATGGTGACTATTAATAAAAATTATTTCTACATACTTAATTTACACTGTATGTCAAAGGATGATAGATGGTGAAAGTTAGCAGCGTGGAACTTTACATCTACACAAGCACAGTTTCCACAAATTTGACTGATTTCTGTAGAGTATAACTTAGGCTTTATCTCCACTGAATTACCTCTGTTGATAGCTCCTGTTAGTGAAGCCATAGTCAAAAAATCCCACGCAGTTCTGTAGACAGCTTGAAAACAATCAGTAATAGAAATTGTTTTATTTCCTTTAGACTTTCCATCTTGCTGAAGACTATCTAAACATGGTCATTATACGTACAACAAAGTGCAGTCGAGCACTATGTAGGTGCTACTAAAATTAATTTCAGCTCCTGTGATTCAGAGAAATATTTTACTCTGGTTAAAATTAAATTATGAAATTTGGTTGGAAGGTCAGTGGCAAAATGTTAATCAATGCAAAGTATTTGAGAGACAATAAAATGAACCAAGGTAGGAGAATACTGTTTCCATATTAGCCCTGGGCAACCTGATCTAGTTGTGGTGTCCAACAGGGGAGTTGGACTAGATGGACCTCAGAGGTCCCTTCCAACTCTAAGGCGTCCATGATTCTATTAGATATTTAAAATAAAGAAGCACAGGAATCTGACTCCTGAAAAAAAACCACTAAAATTCTCAGCACATTTCAGAACATACACTGGAACTTTGTTACACCTTTATTGTGAAAATAAACTTAAATGAAAATCTTTTTCATTTCAACAGCTTTTGAGCACTAATAAATAATACATATTGTAAACTGCTTTGCAGAATGTTGGAAGTCACTTTACATACAGTTCTTTGGGGAAATATCGCCAACTCTAGTACTTCATATCTTGTTTCCCTTGGTAAGAATAAGCACTTTGTCTGTCCCAGTTTGAGAACCCTTGAAACTCTATCAGAATACCAGGAAACAGCTTACTTCCAGGTCTAACAAGGATGAAGAGCAAGTTTGTAGTATGGTAACAGCAAAAAATAACATCCTAGTACCCAAAGATAGGTAATATAACTAGCCATTATTACAATGCATCTTTGCTGGGGGCAAGGACTGGAAAGTCACCCCCAGTATACAAGCAAGTATGAACCCTGTGGCCTGATGCTCTAGTGCTATTCATAACAAAAATATCAGTGCCTGTGGTTTTAAAAGCAACACAGGGAAGGGATGCTTGACAGGCAAATGAGAGCGCATCCCTTTCTGCTAGCACAGATACAACAAGAGCTGTTCAAGGTCATGTCCCAAGTCTTGAATTAGCCTGAACAATCCCTTCCAAGTAGAAGCAAGCTGAAGAAGCCATATCTTCTTCTCATTAGATCACTCTGATGATGACTAGGTATATAGAAGAGCATATCTGTAGATGTAAAATTGTCTTCCAGGTGAGAAGACCTTCAAAGATTAACAGCTGATACGTGATGATTGCCTGATCCATTTGACAGTTTTCCTATCTCTGGTTTAATACATGAGCCGCTGCTAGATCACAAAGTCTCTTTCTCCCACTGTAAACTCTACCAGCTCACAGAAGCAATATGTTCCCCATCAAGCCTTTTCATTTGGATGATTTTCATTGGCTTTGATTCTTTCCCCCAGCCTAATCTCCACTGCAACCCCTGCAAGCTGTATCAAGGTAATAAGAAGTTTCTCTTCCAAATGTATTCAGTTAGTACAAACTCATTAAAACCAGAAGTACCAAAATCAATTTGGACTCTATACAATACTTATAGTATTAGATATGGTGTGTAGTTTGTCAGCAACATTCAGACATGTATTTTCATCCCTCTGTATACAGACCATAATTCTTCTGAAAGGAGATGTTGGTAGTGTTCCAGGACAGGAACTGAAACACTAGCAAAAAAATAAAAATGAAAAAAAATTAAACAGTCATCTATATCAGTCTCTGGAAAAGAAGAGAATAAGAAACTCTAAAGGCCCGAGTACTGTTTCACCTGCAGAGAGCTCCTACTGAATGGTAGCTCACTGCAACATGCCCTCAGCTAGTACCATTTAGATGAAACCCACTTGCTATTCCTTTCTGCCATATGTTCTTTGTTAGTAATGATAAATTACTATCCACTTAAGTGTTCTTCTTCTATTGAAAGAGAACTAATGGACTTTATAAGATCTGGTTCAGATAAATTATACTTTCTGTAACAGCTCAAAGACACCAGCTAACTTCAAGGGATACAATACTACATTTTCTTGCTGGAGAGAGTAAAATTTAAAATCATCCACTCTTCAGTTGCACTAAAATGTCATCACCAAGGCTGCTTCATTTTCACTTTTCTATCTCTTTCTACTCCCTACTATCCTGAAGGAGAAGCAGGAGTTCTTAAAACTTCTAATCTCACCTTTTTGGCCGCACTCAATCCTGCCTCTTAATTCCCCACAGGAGCCCTTCCATATACAAAAGATGATTAAAGTGTTTTGTGTCCAATCTTACCTCACTGTTCTTGAGCAATCTTTGAAGTGTTTGTTTTCTTGTATTAGTGTCTACACAGGAAGCTCTCTCTGGCTTTTGTTTGCTTGGTCAGTACTTTGCATAAAATGGACTTGTTTACAATGAAAGCTTTGGCAGTAGGAAAAAAATATATATAACACAGTAAGAGGAATCAAAATTTTGCATCTGAGTTTCTCCAGTTGTTGTCAGTATAAGATTCTTAACTGTGTACCTCCAAATAGTGAGATTTAGTAGAAAAACATTTTTCTTACATTGTCTAAACATGAATTAATACACTCAATGCCATTTCACTATTCACTGCAGCTCTTGGTTAGATGTAAATGAAGATTAACAATGCACTGCAACCATCTCAAACAACTCAACACAGAGTCACTGTGCACAAGCACCTCATTAATATTCAGAAGGCTTCAGGTGGGTAAGGACACTATGACAACAATAACAACAGAGCAGAATTAGGAATGCTTCTGCATTAGAAACTCCCTCACTGACCCCAGCATTCAGTGGAAGCCAGGCTACTTGTCATGTCAAGGACTGCTTTTTCAAGTTATCCTCTGGAATAATTAGCTCTGTAAATACAGATTTGCCAGAGGTCTGTTTCAAGAGGGTACATGTGCATGGGAAATAATATCCTAAAGAAAATTTTCCATGCTTGTTGGTTACAAGAACTCTTGACACTTCAATACAGTGTGGGAGAACTAAGAAGAACACACAGGTACCACCAGCACACATTTCTCCTGCAGAAATAGAAAGAAGGAGTCATTACACTTAAATACTAGCATTTAATGAGAGCTTGGGTTTTGTTTTGAATCTCCATCAGTATGATTTGACACCTAAGATAAAGGCCAAACATTTCTTTATTAAAACAGAATGTAGTACTGTGTCATGTTTCTACTCCTCCTGGTTTGAAGGGGCCCTCTTCATAACAAAATTTTATTAGCTTCCAAGTTAAGAATTGGGAGTATATTGAAAGAAAAAATAAAGTGAAAAAAAAACAAAAAACAAAAACAGCTTGCCTACACAATATTGGTGATTTAACATTGCATATCCACAAGATAGACTTGGCTTTTGAAATGTCACAAACCTGAGTGGATTTCTGCCTAGAATAAAATCAGGCATAATGCTGAATTATCACACAGATAAATGTCACATTTTCACATTTCTTCCCCTGCTATTTTTTCTGATTCTTATTAGGCTTTATGTGCTCATTTCATCTCTGACTAGGTAACAAATGGAAATGGGAATATAGAGAGATCTTTTTATATATGATGTTATTTTTAGATAATGCAATATTCCTCGCTCTTTCCTTGCAGTCCTTAGAAAGCAAGAAAGAGTTTCCTTATCAAAAGTGCCTTTCCTCAGCCATCATTACCAGTGAGGATTGAATATCTCAGTACCAATTAAAAAACAAAAACAAACAAACAAACAACAACAACAAAAAAACGGAAAGACAATTAAATCCCACAACACACAGAGATTTCTGACTCAGACATGTGACCTTGCTTCACAGATGTTCCTTCACAGGCATCAATCCTCTCTGTCTCTCCACTTGTTTCCCATATCAATGCCCTTGGAACCCTTATACTGCAGAAGCACAACCATGGGTCCATATGGTATGCAGCTTTTGACATACCACTCTTCCTGCAGATTTATATTACTCTGTCAAGATTTGATTTTACTATCTCCAGAAGCACTTCCCAGGAAAGCAGAAATAAAAGAAACCAAAATGGACACCACTTAAAATAATGCAGTTTGTGGACTTGATAGAATGACATAATACTAAACACATTCATTCTAGTGATTTGTCTTCAGGTGACAACACTGAAACTCTCAAAGTATTTTGTCACTGTAAGAATGCATTTACTAAACTTTTTTGCTTGCACTTCCATATTATGAACAGAAGTCTCTGAAGTTAAATAGTAACCATGTGAAATTCTGACTGAAAGAGAACAACATATCTTAGTGAATTCCTGTTTCCTCACTTCTATTTCATACCTCCTCTGTTCTTTCAACCACTTGACCATAGAAGTCACTCTTCCTCCATTCAGCTTAAACTCATGACAAACCCATCTCTCCAGCCTCCAAACTGACATCTCACCTATCATTCACTTAACATTTTTGCAGCTCCTTTCTTGTTAACCATAGCCATTCTCTTCAGTATCTATTAAATCTAGCATTTACAAAATCAGGCTCTCCTTGCAAATTAGGCAAATTAAACACCTAGCTACATCAGGAGGAGGATAGTTGGGAGACTTTGGAGAACTATTGTGTCTCTATGCTCTCACTGGAGAGGCTGTCCTTAAATACTGCCTCCAGTCCTGAAGACCTCAGTTGGAAAGTCTCGAGGAGTTCTGCAGAGAGTTACAGTAACAGTCAAAGTCCTTGAACATGTGTGCTGAGAGAAAGCCAGAGGGAGCTGGTCCGCTTAGAGGAGGTTAAAGAACATACGCAGCTACTTAAAGATCATTGCAAACGTGAAGAGGCCAAAGTCTTCTTCACAGATCTAAACAACTGGAAGCAGCAGTCATAAATTGTTGCTTGTAAGGTTTAGAGTCAGAAAAACTTTTTCTGTAGTAAGGTAACACAGCAAAGTTGAGCAAAAAGATCTGCCTTTGTTGGAAGTTGTGAAGACCTGACTAAATATAGCCATGGCTTACTCAGGATCAACAGTAATCCTGGCATGAGGCAGGAAGCTGCTCTAGATGACCTCCAGGATATCTAGATATGACCTGGGATTTGACTGAGATATGCCAGCCTTAGTACCAGTCAACTAAAAAGTTCATTCTCAGTTCCTAGAAACAGATAATGCTGTTCTCCACAAGGACCCTTGACACAGCTTTAGTGGGACTCAGTGTCAATGGAATGAAACAGCAGAACAGAGAAGTTGGGTACAAAGAAATTCATGGAATTATAAAACATCTCAACTTTCTGACAGCTACTTTTATGTTTGTTGTAGACAGAGATCAATTTATCAGTTTATTATTTTCTTATCTTCTTTTACCAGCTGCTTATGCTTGTGACTTTTTTCTCTTTGCCAATGTATTGCCTACCTCGGTTCCTGTTAATGAAGATATTAGTATGATTAAAGACTTCTTGATAGTGATATAAGCTTTCATATAAGCTTTATTTTGTTTTGTGGATTTCTTTTCTTTTCTTTTTTCCAAACCAGGCAAGCAAACACATTACAGTATAGCTTATAAACAAGAGAAAAACATATATATGCATTGCTGGGCTTACTGAGGACTGTATTTATGCGTCACCATTAGCACAGGCTGATACAATATACACTCTGTATTATTTGATGGAAAACAAGCATTACGTTTCAGTTCTTTCTATCAAATTCGCCAGTCTTTGACTGGATTTCAGCCTTGACATTCAGTCAGTGGGAACTGATTCACCAGACATGAAAATGAGGATAAAATAGGAGAATACAAGAAACTATACTAACACTGGAAGAGAAAGTGGAGTTCAGATATCTTCAACATATTCTGCATTTTGTAATATGTAGGTTAATAGATGTAGTAAGTCACAGACTGCGTTTGCATTCTTCCAACAGACTATGATGGAGAACACTGTGCAAGAGGAAATCATTTTCCATAAGTGCAGGCTGTTTTCAAGCCCCTTGAATTATAGATACAGAGATTACCAGAGGTCTAGTGTGCCATCTTAGACAACAATGCTGAAAGATGGATACTCAACACCTTCCAAAGAGAAATGAACGTGAGTACATTTTCTGAACGACACGTGAGAAATAGGGTATACCAGCACCACTCAACAATGCTTTTTCCAGTAACATTTTTATGGAGCAGCATTTTAGGCATGTCTTAACATTTTAGAAATACAAGTCCAGTTTCAAAATTCCCTTAAACTAGCAGTGGAGCTACCTCAAAGCCCCCATAAACTTAGCTCTTACTGTGCTTTCGAAGAAAAGATTCCAACCATACATCTTCTTTATATATATAAAAATTCTATTTTCAGTTTAAACTTAAGTATCAGAACTCCTGAAATAAATGCCTCTGGGATCAAAGCTAACAGCTTTATGATGAAAAAGTAGATAGACAAAAATGACAAAAACACCTTGTGCTTCTCTTCACACTTACATTGTCTGCCCTTCCTACACTAAATGCTTTGTCAATTATATTGGCATTTTGTGACTGTTTATTTTTTTCTTTGTTATTTGGCATTTGAATTTAACCTGGCCTAAATGTAAACATTGTCCTGTGATCTATTTTATAGAATTAACTCAGTTCTATAGACAGCTGGTGAATTGTTGCCACTCTATTCTGTAATTGGGATTAATCATGAAATACTGGTCTGGAATTACAGTCTCTAGGAAAGTTCTATAAAAGAGGAAGGTTATAAGAGGGAAGGTTTACCATTGTAAAAGTTATCTCCAGCCACGTTGTGAGAATTAATTCCCTCTCTGCAGCTGAATTTTCTATCTCAAACATGCTTCCATGGTAACATACCTACAGCTACTGCAATTCTGAAGTTAATCTCAGATGTTAAGCTCTCCAGTTGCTGATATTCTGCACTGAACCTTAGCTCTTGCCAACAAAGTCTCAATCAATAATTCTATTCAGTCCTCCACTCAACTCGGCCATGACAAGAGATTTTAGTCAGTATGCTACTCCACTTTACAAGCTGGGGGAAAAAAAAAAAGCAAATCCAAGACTGTAGTTAATATACATGAACAAGAAGCAAATTTAAAAACCTGCACAGTGCAGAGTGTAATTTTAACATTTAAAAAGCCATTATACCTTTAAAGACTACAGTGCTTGAGACAAATAAGCAATTTTACCCTAACATGTTTAGGGAATAGAAAAGTCAAATTTTCAAAGTGAGGTTGCATCTTCGGTATTTGAAGAGATGATTTCATGCTCTGTACACAATTTCCACTTTAAACATAGTTCTACTCCAGCTTCACTTAAGATATTGTGTGTAACCCAATGAAAAAGCACAGCAGAACTAGATCCCAGGCCACAGAAAGTGATGAACCACTCAGAAGTAACAGCAGAGGGCACAGAAATAAGAGAAAGAAACTGCTTACCTTTGGAAGGTCTGCATACCTGAGGACTTTGCAGAGATCCCCAGATGAGAAGCCCTCACCTACACTGCCAACACTTAAGTTAGGTCTGGAAAAGGGTAGATCCTGGCTCCATCCCTTACGATGGCTCAGTTACATTGCATGCACCTGAGCTCCCCTGTATTGGCCCTGCCTTCCTACCCGGTACTCAACCACCAGTTCAGGCTGACTTAGCATTGTGAAAGAAGCTTAGGCAACCAGTAGAAACTCTCTGAATATAACTTCTTTCACACATGGAATAACTTCCACTTTGGCATGGTTGTTCTGGTGTTGCAGCTGACAGTGACAAAGAACACACAATCACCTTAGACATGGTGTGTGTTGGCAAAACGAGGGAGCTCCAGAACTGTAGAGGCCTCTCCTACCACTCCACAGTAGTCTGGAACCACAGGATCAAACGTATCCTTGAGCTATCCTTCAGTCCCTGCTACTTTACTACTCCTTGTATCAGGGTCCTTCCTAACCTGTGAGGCCCTCTTGCACCTTGGAATTTCCACGTGGGAAATGCCAAAATCTCTCTGGCTGGTTATTTTAGTGCTTCTGCATGCTACGATTAGAACCACAGCATTCACTTACATTTAATCCATGTCCCCCTAGTCACAAAATGGATTCATTTCTCCTGTCCTGGGTTTGTGGACACACAGAATAGGTTTTTCCAGAGTGACCTGTTTATTTGACAGCTATGTCACTCCTTAGTTTTCTTAATGCCAACAACCACAGCTTTCTTTTATGCAGTGGTATATACAGTTGTGGGTAACAGACAAGCTCTCTGTTTTACTCACATGTTTCAGTGTCAGACTAAGTACATAGCATAAGTTGTAAAATACAACACACACAGCATACGGTATGTTTATGCTTACATTTTCTTGAAAATAATAACTGAACAGAAAGTTAAAAAATAAAAAACAAGGTTTCTTAGCAGGAAAAGTTTCCCTCTAAAAAAAAATATTAATGACCAAGAGGCTAAACTAGCATGGTACTTTAACATATCCTTGAAGATTCAACAGGAGTGAAAGGTTCTTATCCCCAGCATATTTTTTCACACTTCATTTTTCATTTAGCAGACTTCACACCTGATTTCAAAGGGGAAAAAGTGAAATACTTTCATGCATTATTAAAGATGGTGAGTTTTAAAATATTGAGATCCTAGTAGCACATAATAGAAATAATATTTGGAAGTCATCGTGTTTCTTTCCTGATTTATTTTCCAATTATCTTCTCTTTCATGTAGTGCCTTTGTAAAAAGTCATTGTAAAAAGAGACTAGTATTAAGAAAAATATAGATTTCTAAAGTATCTGAACTTAAATGTAAGTAGTGTAAGGAAAATTTGAATGAACCATTCTTTAGAGCTAATGCACCACAGAAACTAGAAAAAAATATTCCATGGCAGGGGCAGCAGTACCAAAATTCAAGGTACAGTAGGTGGACAAAAACTTGAAATTATTTTATTAATCAGTAAACTCTTAGCATCTTCAATATTGCAGATGATCAGTCAGATGTTAAAGCATACTCTGATATCAGCATCTGTGGAAAGCTTCTGTCTACATTTTATTTCTTACATGAGGATCATTTCTTTATATTGGAAGTACATCCAAAATTTCTGTTGAACAACTGTGATAATGAGTGAGCTATATGATTTCATTATCAAAAATAAAATTTTCAATTAGCATCTGTCAGTGTGACAAAAAACATCCAGAAATGACTGAGTTGAAAGACAGCTATGAAAAGAACTGGAGATATTTTATAGTTGTCAGTGAAAAAAAATTATTTGTAGACACTTTCCCCATCTAATATATGCAACATACTCCCTAGGTGGAGCCTCCAATCAATTGCAGGTTCTTTCCAGCTAAGGAATTGTATTCCCATTACTAGTATAAACACTTGTACCATGCAAAATATTTTGCTTTTGATCAACATCTTCCTAATTCTGGAGAATTTCATGTTAGCACTGAAATTCTGAATTTGGATCAGTGTAGGCATGTAGAATATAAGGAAAATAGCTAACATTCACAAAAACCTTGTTCTTAAGGAGACTTCCCAACACCTTACAGGAATTCTGCAGCACCGTGAGTCTCCAGAGGGTCATTTAGCACCTTTTTTTTTTTTTTTTAATGCAAAAAGCCTCTTCCTTCTCACTTTACTATACGCTGACTCCAAAATAAGCAGTAAGAGAAGAAAAAGAACTGCAAGTCACAATTTTTTTCACTGCAGTCCCCTTTTTCATGTTCTAAATGGGCACACGATGAGCCTGCAGTCCTGATAGAAGTCAGATATGATTGTTCTAAAAATTAAATAAAGAAGAATTAATGGTGGCTTGTTAAAGTTAGAATAGTATGGTTTCATTGTGGTTGGACTCGATGATCTTGAAGGTCTTTTCTAACCTAGCAATTACGTGATTCTATGAACTGGACTTGAAAACACAGTTGTATTCTCATTACTCCTAAGTTGTGTCTGATGACATATAATTACCACCACACTGTATGAGACAGGAAACCACTTCTCTCTTCTGGTTGCCAAGACAGCTTTCCAAATGTGAACAGCTGCTATTTTGTCTTAGCTTGAAAAGTGTGGCTTTGTAGTATATGAACAGTTTCCATTAACATCAGTGTGGCATTAACCTGCAAGTAAAATCCCAGCTAAGGGTCACATTTGCAAACAGATCAGGCATACACTTAGATGACCACTTCCATTTGCAGGCAATCTGAGCGTGACTCAGTCAGCAAGCCAAATGAGTAAATGTTAGAAATTGTCCATCCTATTTTCCCTCCCCAAAGAGAGGTGCTAAATGAAACACTGAATATGCTAACAGATGGAAATATGCCAATGCCCTATCCTATCTAACTTCCCATTAGCAATGGCTGAGATCAGCTTAAATTATTTCCATTCATGCTGCTGCTCATACCCTTAATTCCCTGCAAACACCTGAAAGGCTTTAGAGGAGTACATACATTTTGATGGGCGAAAATAAAGAAAGAAATCAGACTGAAATCTAAGTACAACTTGTACTATCCCAAAGGTTCAGTTTAGCTTTAGATGGTAAAAAGAAATGCATGAATCGGAAAATTTTAAGCTTGATCTATGATATAGTTGTAAATATATATTGTTATTCAGACAAATACTGTTTAAAACCGATAGAAAGAGGTACTTATATTTTTTTAATTTATACAGTACCTCTTTACATCTTTTAAGTTCTTACTGAAGGAAGACAATGTTAGAGAGGGAGATTACAAAAGACTGCAGGTAGGTCAATGGAAGCAACTGTACCTTTAAAAATACCTATTGAATATAATCCACTAAATATCTAGGGACATTTAACTACAGAAAAATAAAGAAACATTGTTTTCCCAAAATTTCAGTAAGTGAGACTCATGCTGCTATCAGCAAGAAATCTCCACTTTTTTTTATACCTCAGCATCACTAAAAAAAAAATAAAATAAAAAATAAGCAGATGTAGAATAACCGCATGATCTAGACACATCATAGTATTTTTTTTTTTTTCCTGTGAAGAGTGGTAAGTTTATAACATTAATAGGAGCACTACAGTCTACATCTTTTCTCCACACAGCCATACAAACCCATAGTACAGGATGAAGGTGATTTTTTAAAAGAACTGACCTCTTTTACTCTCGCTTTAGTTTTCCTTATGTTGCCTTCTTGGGTAATCAGAGATCATACACAAAGGTAAATAATTTCAGCCATGTTTACCATCTAAGCAGAAAGGCGAGTTTTTATCTCCTTCTATGTATTGCTACTAATGGATTTTCATGACCTTAGTTAGACGTAATTGAATTCCCCAGTACAACTTAGAATTATAATAACCATATCAAAGAATAACTACCTAAAATTGAACAAAAAATGCATTATGCACACACTCCTCTATTTTCCAGATTTGATTAAGCCATCTGCTTGCTTATCCATTTATTTGGTCACTTAAAATTATATGCTTATGTACGTAACTACATATATATGTAGTTAAATTTGTGGTAACTATAGAAAAGTGTTTAGTAAGGGAAAGCAAGATAATCTTTGTGATGTTACAATGAATTTCAGTATGGATATATATATATGTATATATATATATGTGTGTGTATATATTTAATACTCCACCTTTTGCTTGTTTCTTTCCACACTCCCAATCTTTACTCCAGCAGCAGCACTCCAAAATAAACTTCAGCCTTGAGAGAATACATGGCAGTTTCCAGAACCATTTGATATAATAGGCAAAGATAGGTAGGATAAGAGGAGAAGCAGGAAATTTAACTGGGTTTTGACCTGTGGAATGACCCAATAGAAACTTGGAGGCCAATTGGTAACATGAGATGTAAGTTCTAGGGCTGTGTCTCAGGTAATGCCATTGTGGTAGTATGAGGATCCTAATTGTATCTACAGTTTTAAAAGCAAAAGAATTGTATCAGCAAGTGAAAGTAAATTTAGTGCAGTGCTTTTGATCCCTTTGAAGAAGTATTTTTTTGCTAAAACAGACTAAAGAATTGCAGGCATCCATTATATCCTTTTTGAAGTCAAATTTCAGTATGCAATTCTTCTCCAAGGAATAGCTCCAATAGATCTGTCTCTTCAAGTGTCTCTTTTGCTATTTTTTTTAGGAGTCTTGGGAAAACAAAAGGTTTTCCAAACACTTATTGGAACATCAGTTGAATACTATCCATCAGTTTTCCATTCATTTGCTGTGGCAGATGGTGTTTGACTTTCTTATCCCAATGCGTTAAGGGCCTCAAAAAACAAAACAAACAAAAAAGAACACAACAACAAAACTTTTTCAAGAGAAGCCTCCATTTCTTTTAATTGCCTGTGTCTTTGCATGATTGACATGCACCGATTCTCAGCTAGCCAGCTTAAGAATTTCAGGCTGCAAATTTCGCTGGCCAGCTTAATGTCACATAGCCAATCAGAGATTTAGGCACCCTTCTCTGAGGCAGATTTAGCTCAGCAGCCACAGTGTGAGTGAACTGTGCAATGGCTGTCACCTCTCCAGCAACGTGTTTGATGAGGGAAGATAATACAAAGGACAGAAGTCTTGCAGTGAATCTAAATTTTCATAGATTTAATTGTAGTTTTCTTGGTGATACTTCACATAAACTCATTAATTTGGCTGTTGGATTTACTTTTATCTCTCCTCCTGCTTTTTGACCTAAGTGACAAGGACCGTGTATTCAGTATATGCAAAGGACACCTTGCAGGCACTGACCTTGAAATCATTAGCTGTTGTGAACTGACCTATTCTGCTATACAAATAGGTTTATAGAAACACAGAGTCTTTTGGGTTGAAAGGAACCCACAAAGATCTCCAATTCCAGTTCCTGGCTCCACACCGGACCACCCAAACTCCAAACCCTATGTATGAGAGCATTGTTCAAACACTCCTTGAATGTCATCGGCTTGAGGATGTGACCATTGCCCTGGGGAGCCCATCCAGGCCTCGATCACCAAACAACAGCACAGGAAAAAGGATTTATCTGGTAGGACTAAACTCCAGCAAATGTTGGTCTCAATAGGAGTAACATTTCATTCACAAAGATGACCAGATTGTCACCAGCAGACAGACTAAATTTGACTGTCAGTAAGAGAAGAAATAAAACCAACCACTCTGAAGCGCAATGAAAAATCACAGTAACAAAACTGATGATATTTAAGATCAGTAAAGACAGCTCTTGCTTCTAGAGCTTCACTGATACTATCCTGACTTTACAGTAAATCTTTTTTTCAGAGACCAAAATTCACATTACAGACTGGTACTGAACTCAAACAACAGTACGTGTCCGGTTCTCTGTTTAAACTGATCCCTAGCCTAAAGTTACCCTAGATCATTTATTTCAAGGTAAATACCATTAAATTGGAGAATCAGTACTGATTTTTTACCCTTGATCATTCAGATATTAAAGTTATATTCATACTACTGCAAATCATTTTTCCCCCACAGTGCCATCTTTCTGGTTTTACCCCTTTCTAGTCAGCATTTCCAGAACTGTTCTGTGATTATCCAGTGTAATACTTATTCATCATGAGAAAAACTTTGTGCTTGCCTGATGTGCTAAGATCTGCTTCACGGGCTTCAAAAACCCTCAGAGATACTCCTTATCCATTGTGAGAAGGCATACCTGGTGTCTCAGCTCAGCATGATGAAACAATTCTTTAGAAATTCAGTAGATAACTAGTTTACTAGCCAATAATTTGTAGATGCTTGAAGAACATTCTTATTGCTGAGCATGTAAGTCAGTACTTGATGTTTGAGTCCAAGGTATTTTCCTCTCTCCTGTGTTACAAGTCATTCTGCTCCATAGATAAGGACGTACAGGAAAAAATAACAGTGATAATTCTGTGTCCTGGGAAGCTGATAAAAAGCTTTCCTTAACTAATGTGTTTTTAAAATGGAAAGGTGCATGATAAAGAAAATCTACCTAGCATTCCTAGCTGT
This sequence comes from Odontophorus gujanensis, assembly GCA_013399175.1. Classification (NCBI taxonomy): domain Eukaryota; kingdom Metazoa; phylum Chordata; class Aves; order Galliformes; family Odontophoridae; genus Odontophorus; species Odontophorus gujanensis. The sequence continues at coordinate 63,120 of VXAB01010065.1, read as the reverse complement.
GTTAGTTAAGACCTACATTTATTCACATGTACACGTTTTAGCTCTACAAAAAGATAACAGATAGTAGGCTAAGCTTAAAGAACTGGATTCTTAGTGTTCACTAAATGGTGAGGTTTACACTGAGTGTGGATAGATAGGTATGCCAGTGTAAATACATAGAGATTATGGAAGTTATAAAAGAGCCCAAGTGTTACACTTGTTGGCTCTGACTGTGTGATTTAGAGTTCTTAAGCAGTATGATTTGGAGACTTCAAGTGATTTTGGCTCAAATTGGTTTCAGCTATAAACTCACATTTCCTACAGAACATTTTTTCTAATCCCCACGACTGTGCCTTTGGACAAGGCAGACAGCTAGAAATTGATAATGACAAGGAGCACTATAAACTTCTGATATATTAAGGTCTGTGGGTTTATGATACAGAAGACCTGGATTAACCTAAGAAGCATACATCCTGTGGAAGTACTCAGAGGAAGCATTTACACAGTGGGTATTAACACAAGCACAATCTACAGCAGAGCTCTGAAAGTTATTGCCTCCCATGTTATCCCATGACTGAGTGCTTCTGTCCTTGAGAAATGATACTTAATGAAAATCATAAATCTTCAATCTAGTTTAATCTAGTTCTCTCTGTATGCCATTGCTCATCTTTCTCCAACTCTTGCTTTCTGAGTTATCGACACCACTTTAACTAAAGTGGTATTTAGTATTCAGCTAGGTTTGTTGCTTCCTTGTTATCCTACCCAATAAATTGTTAGCGTTAATGCTAATGAAAATATATACCCAAAATATATTTTCATTAGCATTAACGCTAACAATTTATTTAATTGATGTTAGGGATGCTAGGTCACTACTGTAATTGTCTTTGCATTGTCTTCTCAGTATGGATTAGCTTTACCTATTAGTATAAACTCTTTTTGAGCTGAAGACATGGGGGTTCAGTTACAGGATGCTAAATACAACTTTTACTCATTTGTTAGGATCATTATGAATTCATCATTTGCAAGTGAAGTAATTTCAAAAGACCTTTATGAAAACTAACTATCAACAGTCATAAAAGCAAATCTGTATGAAACAGTAACTTGGTTTTAATTCTACTAAAAACAAAAAACAGGTTCTGGTAGCTGTTTGAAAGGTATCTTTTCACATATATCAGCGCTCACATTCATTTGAATTTGAACACGTATTAATTTGTGGTTAAGAAATACTGTAGTCTACAGCTGAGATGAATCTTAACAATGAAGATAAACTGTAGAAGCTATCTTTGTAGTAAACTGACAGTTCTGTATTCAGATCCCTTGGGATGCTACCTTCCCACTACAGAGTTACAACATTTAAACACTACTTAAGAGCTTGTTACCCTTCACCAACATTCTCTCTACTGTCAAAGAAGGCCTGAAAAGTTACTTAGATTATCAGAATAGACATACCAAGAAACTTCTTGCTGGCAGAATTAAAATAGTATGCTTTACCATGAAGCACAATCATTTGATCCTTAAGTGGCCATTACTTGTTGAGTAGGCAGTCTTTTCATTAGTGGAAATGAGAAAGAGTGAGAAGTTAACTGAGTACTTTATTGCCAGCTTTCAGACTGTGACAGGGAATATACAGAGGGAAAGTAAGCCTTCAGAATCGCCATTCCTCATCATTACTGCTACATACTTAGAAATGCAAAGAAAGCAAAGGAACATCTTTGACGACTTGCCAAAGGCTGCCTTTTTACAGCAAATCATGCCTCAGGCAGTTTAATCACATCATGGTGCTTTTCTTCAGATATCAGTTTGAGAGAAGCCTAGTCACTAGGCTCTTATGCACCTATTTATACTTGATTTAGTAGAGGCTTGTGATTGCTTCTCGTATTGGAAAAATTCCAGTCTTTTCAAAAGTGCAGAAGCACGAACATATGTAGAGCTCCTGCCCTCCAGTTGTGGAAACTATGTCTTTTATCCATAGCCCTACACAAAACTGAACTTGAAATTGCCCTTGAAGTGTTGTCAGATTGTATGATAAGCAGCTGTTTTCTCTGTCCAGCCCCTCTGAGGTTTCCCCAGCTGAAGTCCTCTCTCTACTCCTACCTTCCCCGTCCTTATACACTGGAGTTTCTCTGACCCTTTCTCCAGTCCTCCCACACTGAAGTCTCCAACATTTACTTGCCTAATGCTACACAGACAAAGAAGAAGATGCAATAGTCAATGAATTTCAAAGCCATAAAGCAGCTGAGATTTGACTATGCTATAAGATATCCTCTGTTTTGTCTCATAACTTCATGAATTACCATGAATGCAGGGATCAGCCTCCTCTGTACTCTGAGGACTTGAGGCAGCTGTGCCTTATCCACCTGAGGGAGGAATCAGGATGCAGTCACACAAGAAGAGAGTGAGTATGCAGGAGGAAATAGAACTGAGGATCCTCATGAAGACCAAAGATTCTTAACTTTCAAGGCAGAGAAGAAAAATGACCAAAAATATCTTCATTATCACCTTTGCTCAGAAACTGAGGAGTACAAAGAACAGGACCATGAACTTTTTCAAGCTTAACATATATCAGCATGAACTCTTAGCCATACTCTCGTTCTTCACCTTGGAAGTGAGTTTTAGCCCAGGCACAAGGATTGTTGGAAGTGTTTGGCAAGGAGATAACAGTAAATTTTACTATGTTCTGTGAGGCTCTATAAATTCATGATGTTTTGTATGCTGTAACAACAGAGAGCCAAATTTTCATATTCGGTTTAGTCATTTGACAAATGGCCAAATATTTCTGGAGTTTGAAAATGAAGGTAAGAGCTTCTGTCTTTGTGAAGCTGAAGTATGTAAAGAACTGATGTTCTGGAGTGAGGTTTTTCCCCTTGCTGATCAGAGCCTGCTGTGTGAGTGCATTTAGAAAAAGCTGGAACAAACTTTTAATACTAAAGTTATTAGGTAACTGAGCTGTTAAGCTAACAGTCTAAACAAAGCTTCCATTTTCAATACAGGTGTACCTCCACTTGCAGAGGCTAGGATTTAAACTCTACTATGACATTTTGACAATCAAAGTCACATCTTCTGATTCCAGCCTCCTGTGAACACGCTGAGGGATTTCAAGAATATACACCACACATCACAAGTAGCACACTTGTCTTCATTAATATTTCAGTTTCTCAGAGACCATTAGGGGATACTATTTTGTTGCAAGTACCTCATAAGAGTGAAAAAGAAGCTCTGCAAGCCTAAACATTATCTCCGACAACAAGCATTTTAGATGTCAGTAGTGATATTTAAATATTTAGTAGTGATTTCTGCACCTTTGCTTTTGTTCATAGTTTTGGCTTGCATCTCCTCTGTGCTGCAGTTTTCCTTAGTTTAATGCTGAGCTGTACATGACTGAATTTATTTACATTAATTACTTACAGAATCTTGGCAAGATGAGGTGTTTTTATTTTTCCATTCAACAACATACCACAAGCCACCCCCCATTCTAGGAACCATGTTTGAAATGCGAGAATTTGCTTAGTGCTGAACAGTCTCACTTTCCATTAATGACACTTTCCAGTATCTATTCAGAAGTAGCTGCAAAAATACATTACAAGGCAAAGCAACAAAGTTCAGAAAAAATTATTTTGTCTGAAATTGGATATGCTCAATGCATTGTAATAATACAATTTCCCTTTGGATGTAGAATCTGATGAAATATATATTACAACTGAAGATCCCTGAACAGTTAAGCAGTGTCACAGCACTGACAATTCACTGTGAAACAGAACATTTAAGGCAGCTGTTGAGGGCCCATATTTTTCTGCAGAAATAATAGGCTGAAGATTCATCAGCTTGATAAGCTTCAGGGCTTTTATTTCTAAGTAGTTTCTTTCAGGAAGAAGTCAGCTCATCCATTGCCCAAATATACTGACCTTCAGTTATTACTTCTCTATTAAAAAAATAAATACAATAACACAACCTGCCTCAATCTGTCCACACTGAAGTATTCTAACATAGAGCCTTACTTATGAATGAATCAATTGCACTGTTGTGGGTGAGAAACTCTAGCTTTAGGCTTGTAACTTCTGACTGTAGTAAAGGCAACAGAACATTCTGTCAAAGAAAATGGACAGAAAATAAGGTTCCATGATGCATGAGTAGACAATTTTTTTTTTCCTAAAAACAGGCTCTTACACCTTTGTGATGGTGGAAAAAAGTTGTTACCCAGCTTCTTTTTAGGATTTTCATTGCTAGCTTCTTTATTTTTTTTTTAATTTTCAGTTTTGAGTCCCTCACTACAAGAAAGACATTGAGACCCTGGATCATGTCCAGAGAATGCTAATGAAGCCATGAACAGCCTGGAGCACAGTTCTCACAGGCAGCAGCTTAGGGAACTGGAATTGTTTACTGCTCTCTACAATGTCTGGACAAAGGTTGTGGAGAGGTGGGGAAATCAGTCTCTTCTTTCAGATAACAGTGACAGGACAAGAGGTAACGGCCTCAAGTTGTACCAGGGAAGGTTCAAGTTGGCTATTAGGGAAAACATTCTCAGGAAGAGTGGTAAGACACTGTAACACACTGCCCAGGGAGGTGGTGAAGCCATCATCCCCAGAGGTGTTCAAGGAACATGTAGATATGGCACTGAGGGACATAGTTTAGTAGGCACGGTGGTGGTAGGATGATGGATGATCTAGATGATCTTGGTGGTCTTTTCAAACCTTAATTCCATGCAATTCTATTTCCATAAATCCAGAGTCAATACCAAATAGGTGGAAGGAACTGTATATGTCAAGGGAACAATTACTTAAACCAGTGAGGGCAACACCACCTCCCCTACGTTCCCTTCTCACCCTTGGTCTTAGCACCCCTGCTACATGTGAGCAACAGGATCCTTAACACTCAGTGAGGTCTCTTTGCCACCTGGAGGATTAAAGAGCCCCTTGGTTTAATCAGTCTCAAGCAGATTCAGAAACTCTCATTTCACTGCCTCCCAAGTACAGTGATAACACAGATAAAATAAAACTAAAATTGCCATACCAAGTGATGCTTGAAGGGAATGCCTATCTCTCCAGACAGATGCTCTGTAACACAGGAGTCTTGTTTACTGAAATTAGATGGTTGTTCTGCATTTAACTGCATGCTGAAGACTCTACTCCAGCCTACTAGAAATCACATCTGTGTTTAAATGGAAAAAAAACCCTCCACTTTAAACCATATTGATGCAGTCTCTTCACTGCACAAAACATCTTGGTTAGAAAATTGTCTTGGTTTCAGCTCAGAGATGATTTTTTCCTACATAGTGTCTTGTGTGATACAATGTTTTGGTTTTAGGAGAAAAACAGTGTTGATAAATATACTGACATTTTTAGCTGTTGCTGAGCAGTGCTGGACAGAACTATGACAGCTGACCTAACCTGACTGCACAGGGACTGCTGAGCTTTGGTCAGCAGGTGGTGAATAATTGCATTGCACATCATTTGTTTTGTATATATACAAAAGTATAATTATGATGTATATCATCCTTTTTCCTCTTTCATTTTCTGTCTTAGCAGAAATTCTATTCAGTTACTTTGGTGGGTTCTTCCCACCAATTCTCTCCCAGTCCCCCTGGATAAGGGAGTGAGCAATCTGCAGTGCTGAGCTGCCAGCTCAGTTTACTAACTTTTATAATACTGGATCTTTATAATCCATGGATAGATACACAGCATTCTTGCATTGCTGACATAAGTAAATAGACTGTCCTTTAAATTAATACATTCCTAAAACTTTGGTAGAGGAGGTAATGTTTTGGTAGCAGGACTTCAGTCTACAGTCGCTGCTGAAACACACCACCCACCACCTCAAGTGTGCACGCATCCACCATTTGGTCTCCACAAACATTCAGCAACTTTCATTGAATGCCAATGGATGCCATTTTTTCTGCATGGAGGAATTCAGTGACATCTTTGCTTCATACACGTGACTGATGGCAGCAGAGGAGTAGTCTGACAAAATGACATCTGACAAGACAAAAACATGTAATGTGATACTGATGGGAAAGTTCAGTCTCTACTGCCATACCATCACTATCTGCCTCTGACATCATGGGCCAGTATAATGAAAGAGGAGGCATTACTTTTGGAGCAGCTCTTATTACCAGTGCAATAACCAGCTCTTATTACCCAGTATGCTTCAATAATCAGTCACTTTACTACACTGAAAAAAAGTAAGGAATATCACTCATCTTTGAAGCCTGAAGTTGTTCTGATAGCAGCCTAACTCCTAGTTTCTCTACTTGTACACATGCAGCTACATGTCATCCTTGGCTACGAACTGAAGAACCAACATCACTGATCTAGCAAACCAGCTGGACTTGGATTAAAACTTGTATAGCAATCCTATATTTATTAGGCTTGGAGTTCTTCTCCAGAGATTAGCGCTTTCACTTCTTGCTCTCACCATGACTAATGCATTTCTTTCCCTTAAAAGCACATGCAGGCATACAACTAGTTGAACTCCAATATTAACTAGATAATATTAGATAGATAAAGCCATGCATTTCTTATGTTTTGTAATCAAGTAAGTCCTCTGATGAAATCGAGATATTCTTCTCTGTAATTTCTAGATACAAAACAGGAGTTAGAATACTTTTAAATTGAGATAAGCAAGAGTTTTGACAATTTTGATCATCTCTCTAGCTATCACAGAAATGTAAAATCCCTCTCCTAGGCAAGGGAACCTTTCAAATGAGCTTGTACATTTTCCAGTGTAAGGAAGGAACTGAAAATTAGGTAATAATCAATTCCTCCCACCACTGCTTCACAGGTACTTTGGCTCCTCTTAGATGTAAACTGATTAAACACTTGCAAAGTTAATCTAATGAGAAAAACAGCTTTGCAGAAATTTTGATTTTCTTCCAAGAGTCACAATTCAGGATTGTATACAAAACACAAGTTTTCTTCCCCATTGCCTCCTCCTACATAATAAAAACCACAACATCCCAAGTATAGGTTCTCTGGTGTAAAAAGTCCTCTATGCAGATAACTTCTGTAGAGCACACTCTGCCAAACTGCGGTGTCAGTTTCTGACACAAGATCTACCCATAAACAAGTTTGATTTTAATGTCTGCTTCAAGACTGAAGCACAGCTTTGTTCAGTCTTCGAAGAATCCCGTGTAAAAGGTGATTTATCTTTCCTCCCAATCCATATGTTACCATTTAAAATACATTATCATGAACTTTAAATGAGAGCATAACAAATTACACCAGAAGGGTCCCCAGGCATTTATAATGGGAACAGCTGGAGCACTGTGGCAAATATTTTTCCAATTTAAAATGCTCTAGCTCATTAAGTATGAAGAAAAGTTCATTTCAGATCTTCAAATACAACAGGCTGCTAAACAGTCAATTAACTGGTGAGTCCTGTCTTATTCTCCAAGCTGAATGTTAATAAAACTCTATCAACTGAACAGTGTATCTAAGTGAGATCAAACAATCCATTTCATATCTAGTAATTGTTTAAAAGAACTCAATCATAGGCCACTTTTAATGCAATATGTATTGCATTCCTAAGTGAAACATATGCTGTCTGCATTACTGACTTAGAGATTAAAGTGCTATGCAGTAACTAAAACAATAATCACGCTGGAACAGTGAGAACAAGAGTAAGAATCACTGCCATTTTATCTGCTCCTTTTAAGCATCGCTTGCTATTTTCAATACCACATATTGGAGTGAATACACATGCCATTTGGAATGTAAAAATCAGATGAATGACCATCTTAACTTGTGCAGAGTCTACATCTCAGAAAATACGCCTGGGGTTGAGAACATCAGACTGACCTGTGCCTTTATGCATGGAATGGCTTTTTACTCTAATGAATCACATGCTGCACTTTAAGGTGAATTTGAAATGGAAGAGAAATTTAGAATAGAGTCTCCTAGAAATCACTTAGAAAAAGAGGAAAGACAAAGAGAATGAAAAGAAGAAAGAAGAGTAAGGATACGATCATCTGAAATGAATCTTTTGAAAAAGAGGAGTACCACAAATGGAATTTCAGCTCCAATATATCACTACAAAGCATAGGGAATTTCTGTGTTGAGTAGGATAAAATGCAGTGATGCGAAGTGAAACTGTCTCTATCAAATCTATGCAACCAATGTTATGACTTGTTTGTAAAGACTGTTTTATGCACTTCCTTCTTTCCAAAGTTAGGAAAAAATGAGTAATACTAGCTTGTTGTAACTGAAGAGAAACACAGAATTGCAGGGGTTGCAAGAGGTCTCTAGAGATCAAGTCCAACCTCCCTGCCAAAGCAGCTCCTTAGCTCAGGTAGGTGTCCAGGTGGGTATTGAACATCTCCAGAGAAGGAGACTCCACCACCTCTCTGGGCAGCTTGTGCCAGTGCTCCATCACCCTCACTGTGAAGCTCCCACACAGTATTTACACTGAAAAGTATGCACGGAAATGTTCAGATTCCATACATGTATCATATTATCTTCAAGAGCAGCCCCTAGTACTTAGTTTTTAAACAATGCTAATGTTTATTACAGTTTTCTTATGGATAGCTAACAGGTGACAAATATATCTTTAAGAAAAACTCTTGAGCAGGAAGGTATGAAGAAAGCCCTGTTCAAAGACAGCTATTGTTGATTTTCACTGCCATCAAGGCATAAGGGCAGAGATTGGGAGATCTGAGCAGAAACATGAATTCTGTTAACCAGCGTCTTCAGGCAAAGGGACATCAAGCCCTCCTCAGAAGGTCTTGTTTTCAACCTCCTTCATTTTCTTTTTTCTTTACTTACTTGTGGGGACCCACCCCTCATGAACTGCAGACTCATGAAGCAAGCAACCCCTGATTAGAAATCTCCAGCAACACTTGACTGGGAACCCTTGCAAGGATCCAGACAAGGATCTGAGGTTTAACACTCAAACATGTCACTTAGGAACTGTGTTTACCCTGGGAAACAGTCTGCAGCTCCTGTATGTTTAATTGCTTTTCTTCTGAAGCTAGTCTCACTAACCTCCACCCACACAGTAGCAAATTCTGGTTTCAAATCACTTCAGTAACTATTTGTCCAGCCCCAAGCCTCAGAAGGTGTGCCTCACTTTGAAACAGCATGCACAACCATTTAGAGAAGACAGTATCCATAAGGCTATTATGTCTAGGGAAAAGGCCATGCTAATATATGCCTTAGAGAAATAAAAATTTACTGTTTTACCTAACACTAAATAGCTTGAAAATTTACATATGCTACTAGTTTTTATTAAAAAAAGAAAAAGAGGAAAAAGGTAATAGCCCATTTTTAAATTATACAGGTGAGGGGAAGAGTACTGCAGAGAGAAATTCTATACAGTAAAAGCACATCTTCAAAGTGGCAACCTCTTTAGCAACTGTTTCTGATGAAAAAAATCTCAATTCTGATATTTAATTACTATAGCCTATTGCCAGATTGCATGTCCCTTCAGAAAAGCAGTACAGGTCTGTGCTTCTGTTTCCCTCATGGAAGCATAGTAATACAGTATAGGGCTTACGGGTTACACCAGCATTTTCACAGTTGTTCTGTTAAAAAAAATCAAGTGTAAGAGTTTTAAATTCCTTTTACATGAAACTGAATAAGAATCAGCAAGCATTAAAGGCTTTTTTTTTTCTTAAAACATGATCTTAGAGAAAGGAATAAAGTGGTACAATAACTGCGGAATAGAGAAATGCCAGTTCTATTCAATCTGTCTCCATATGAGAGATTCAGTACAAATGGATTTCAAAACAACAATGAAAAATAAATTAACATTAAAGAGCAATTCAGTTTCTACATCTAATCTGAAGATACAGAACTCTTCACATTCCAATTTGAATGCAATTTACTTTTATTATTCTAGCATAATTCAATTGTCTTAAGAACTAAGCTCACAATCTCCTTCAGCAGTGAATAAAGATAACAAGAGCTGTTTAACTTGGAATGCTAAAACTATGTCTAAAGCCATTACCTGCTGAGGAGAAAGCTCTCAATATGTAAGTAGCAAGATAAGAGTTTCTTAGCAAAAGGTTTCCGTTATGCCCACTTCTTCTTCAACTCTTGAGCTAGTTCAGCTGGAAAATGCCTGAACTAGTGCATACACACATCTTAAAAAAGAGCCACTAGCTTACCCAGTGAGTGACAGGTACAAAGCTCTTAAAGTTTCACTGTTTTGTACAAGATTGAGTAGGACGGATTAGGATAAGGCAAAACTTAGAAGTAATGAGGCATCTCCTGGGATCTTTTATAGACCTCTGGTCAATGTATGAGCCATGCTTTCCAAAAATAACTTTAAGTGGTCAATGGCTCTACATGAGCAGAAGTTTTGTACAAAAAAATTCTCAGAAACCCCTTCCAACCATTCTGTGATTCTATTTTTATTGGATATATTTGGGGCAGGTCCTGTTCCAGGAATAGACATGAAAAGAATCTTAATTGTATTGCCAAATCCTCAAACTTCAAGCCTTACAGATGCCATAATTTTCCATACTAAACACTTCCAAGTCCTAGAGCTGAGGGCGCAGAAGAAAAAACCTTTAACATTGATGTAAAAGACTGATTCAAGTCCTAAATGTTGAGTAAATGCAAAAAAAGATACATTTCTAACTCACAGCTGGTTTCTGAAGGATCTGGCTGGAGTCAGTGGCTCCTGCTGAACTCTTCTCACAGAAGATGACAGATTGACAAGTATGAACTTCCACATACATGCTTCTTTCTTAATGTTTTCCTGAAGAAGCCTGCATGAATCAATACTCTACAAGCCTTAGGACTTGATCACTTTCAAGTTATTGAGATCTGCAGGCTAAATAATCAACCATTTGGGCCTGCACCTTTCTTTGAAATCTCACTATTCAAAAGCAGTAGAAATCTCTGTGGGCTGCTTTGCTCAGAGTAGAACATCAACCACTTCATCACTTTCACATAACATCTATGACATCTTCAGAAACACTTCCCTAAGCCTTTTAGTGCTTCCTAAGAAAGCTGAAGCCCACGTTTCTCCACCCAGGTATTTCAGGTCACAAAGCTCAAGATAGAAAGGTGACCAAAAGCCATTTCCGTGCTCTTTTGTAGTCAGTCAATACTGAATCTGAATCAAAATATCCCAGGCAGCACTGGAGTTTGCTTAGCTTAACAAAAGCTCATTATCTCATGCATCAGATGCAGCAAAACTATCACTTATGTGCCTTGCTGAGTTCCTCAGGTAAGGCCGAGTTGAAAGAGGAAACAGCACAACTACAGAAAAGACAACCAGAATAAAGGTTCTTCTGCAGTAGAAGACAGACTTCCTTAATGGCTAGTAGGGAGGGAGGAGGATGCATGCACAAAGGAAAATGACAGCAGTAGCACGTTTCCACTTTGCAATACGTGAACAGTCAAATCTACCTCTTCTTAGAGGTCTATCACCCTTCTTAGCATGCTTTCTATCTCCTTTATGTGTGAGGAATGTTAAAACTGAAGTATTAACTCATTTATTGCACTGCAGAAATCCGAAAAGGAAGTATAATTAGCTATGCTGAGCTGGAAAAACAGAAAGAAGTTTGAGGATGTCATACCCTCCAGGTGAAGGTGAAGCAGTCATTACCATTCGAGAAGGTACTTCAGAAATCTGATGTTTCAATTATCTCCACATCAATAAGTGGCATTCAGAACACCGTGCAAAAGTACAAGAAGTATTAAGCCACCCACAGGAGCTTTCCATATGTTTACAACCACAAAGATCCATGACTAGGTAACTCCAAAGAAAAACCACTCCGCTAACAGATCTGGAACCTCCCAGATGAAGGAATTATCTACAACAACTAAATAGTTTATGTGGAAAATAAAAGTTATAAAGTGTTTTTGTTTATTTCCATGTTCTGTGTCTTAATGCAGTTAAAGTGTCATAGGAATGAAATCTACTTCCACAGAATATACTAAGATGGAAGGAACCCTCAAGGATCATCAAGTCCAGCTCCACACAGAAACACCAAAATCCTAATTGTATGCCTGAAAACAGTGTTCAAAAGCTCATTGAACTCTAGCACTTAGGGCCATACTCACTGCCCAGGGGGGCCTGTTCTACACCCAGCCCCCTCTAATGAAGAGCATTCTCCTAACATGCAACCAAAACTTGCCTTAGCAAGTACTTTACATATATATATTATTGATGATTTAATTTCCAGAGAAGATAATATCCAACCATTTTAAAAGTCTTGAAGCTTCATGGCTTGATTTCCACCTAAATTGACAAGACAAACTTTAGTAGTTGTTTAATGTCTCAACAAAATCCACAACTTCTTAAGTTATCAGAAGGGCTCAATAACTGAAAGCATCAAACATGTTACATACAGCCTTCTTTAACCCATATGTAACACAATGGGAAGCACAGCAACAACAGCAGAGCAGCAAGGTCCTACACTGCTGCAAACAAGGATTCACTCAAATGCAAAAGCAAAGGAGAGGGAAGAACCTTACCTTTCAGAAGGCCTCAGATAAGAATCTCCAGATGAGAAACTCTCACCCCAACTGCCAAACCTTAAATGATGTCTGGGAAGGGGTGAATCCTGGCTCCATTCCTTCTGGTCACTCAGGAACATGGCATACACTGAGCTCCCCTGGGTTGGTCCTGCCTTCCCACCAGGTGCTCAATCACTCCTTCAAGCTGTGACTTAGCATTTCTGCTACACCATAGAAGAAAGTATAATTATATTGTTTTCAGTAAAGGGCTGCTTCAGATATTTTTGTCTTTTCTGTTGCCATTGTTCAAGGAATATGTTCTCTTGATTCTCATCAGACTTTCAGACTGTTTCTGCTTAATCTCTGTACATATGAAAATCATTGGCTTCAAATTAGTTGGAAAAAGCTATTTCCACATTTCCTTTTAGCATCCCCCTAGACCATTGTTAGAAAAACCTTCAGAATCATAAAAAGTAAATTCACAGATAAATGCTATTAAAGTCAAAGCAAGTTTTTCTCCCAGGCACTGAGTCTTGCAGGACTTCCTTGAATAAGCTGTGGTACAGAAAATGGCTGTTCCTATTACACTAAGTTGTTGATCTCGATTTCAACAGTGTTTTCCTGATCTGTGGGTTTTATTTCTGACTGCTACATTGCTTCTCATGGCTGTGTCCATTCTTGATACACTAGGTGTACATGATGTGATCCCTGGGATGAACAGCTTAAGCCCAAACCCTTGCAAACTTTGTAATGGTCGAAGTGGCTCAGACCAATGAGAATCAGCACTTATCTGAGGAAATGGGAAAATAGATGACAACAGTTATGCTTACTCTCATAACGTGGTGATATATGGCTTATTTATTTAGGACACCACACATTACAGAGAACTTCTGCTGCTCTCCTCAAATCCAGTTTTTTTTTTTTTTAATCTGTCCTTCATCTGCAGAATGAAGAGAACTTACAATGTCACTTCAGCTCCTTTTGCTTCATAATTCATTACAGAGAACAGAAAAACAGGTCTATCACCGTCCCTTCCTTCCAGGACTGGACACCACCTTCAGCATCCCTTGCTATCCTGAAATACTTCTCAGCTTATGAAACAATTAAAGCTTCTAAACCATAACAAGGAGTGTTGTTCTGTGGTGTCAAATACCCAGATGCAAATATATGTGCACTCTGCTTCTTGAAAAAAATAATAAATAAAAATAAAATAAAATAAAAAGGGAAGGGAAGGGAAGGAGGGAAAGGGAAATGAAATTGTATTTTCTACAAATTTCCTCTCAGGTTCATTTTCTTCAACTGGAAGATAAATATTCAGAATGTGGCAAATACTAAAAATATAGTATTTTCTGTTTTTTTTGGGTTTTTTTTTTTTTTTATATTAAACAAACAAACAAACCCACAGCTTTTCCCTTTTCCTAACTCTCAATATGTGAAAGTAATATACACATCTTGACCTTTATCAACAGATAGTTCATACCTGATGTTATTCTACCCTTATGAAATACACACTTCTGATAATCAAAACTATATCATCAAAACTTAGCCACAATATTGATCTTGCAGATTGCAGGGAGAACACTCAGAGAATAAAAATTTTTACGGTCGTGTCAGAGGTACTTAATATATTAATAGTTACCCTTTTCATGACGACTAACTAGTTTTTGTGTATCAACCAAAATGACACGCGGAATCCAGGAAACAAAAATTATGTGGTAACAAATATAGCAAATAATGGTATATCACTTCCTTCTTCCCTTCTTGATTCAGTGCAAAGCTCCCTGGGATTGAGAAGTTTGGGTAAAGCGTACCTTGGTAAAGACTGCTGTATGTCTAAAACAAATTATAGACCATTATATACAGTATAATTACAGATGGTACATACAGTTATAGGTTTGCATTACATAAAAGGTCTTCCTTGTGTAGATTTACACTGCAGAGTCAAGCTAAAGATCATTCTAACACCAGAGACAAAAAAGCTTTTCATATATGTTTACTTCAAATAAACTTCTTGAGCCACTGGGGCCCTGGGCAGCCTGATGTGGTGGGTGGCAGCCCTACCTATGTCAGGGGGTTGGAACTGGATGGGCTTTATGGTCCCTTTCAACCTGAATCATCCTATGATTCTATGACATATTTTATGCACACTGTACCTGCCAGATGAGTTAAATTAACTTGTTTTAGGTGATTCTCAATATGCTGTGTTAGAAAATATGGCCAATACAACAATTACTTCCTTTTCACATCTAAAGAACTCTGAGTGTTCTTCTAAAAGAACTGAAATTCTGAGCATAAGATAGCAATGTTCATGTGACAAAAATAACTTTTTCTGTTCGGGACAAAGAGTACCAGCTTGATGTGAAAAACCTCAAATTTAGGAACTCAGCACAGATGGTGAGAGACAGTTTCCAGGAAAAAAAAAATAAATATATATATATATATATAAAAATAATCAGGAAAAATATACATTTTTTGGTGCAAAAATAAGTGTTCTGGAAATATATGTTTCATTCACACACAAAAAATTGCACAGAGCTAATCAATCTGCAAAATTCAGATTCAGATAGTTCTTTTTGTTAACAGGCAAAAAAGCTAAAAGTAGCAAATAAATTATTCACCATAATTAGTCCAGTTGCTAAAGACCTTTAGTTAGTTGTACTGATTACTCCTGTGGGACTATGAACATGATTAGAGGAGAATGCAGAATGTACCTCAAGCACAGCTGATGTGATTTGCAGGCTACTGTTTTCCTCGTTTTGTTTTTAAATAAATTCTTCTTTCTTTCATGTTAGTAATGTGACCTAGAGCATGATAAGTATTACTTCTTGATGAAAAAGTATGGAAGAAATTAAGTACAATAAATCCCAACCCACAAAATTTAAGTTTTAGACAACATTTCAACATTCCAATTGACAATATTTTTCTTGTTAATTGCCATTATTTGGCAAGTTTGCACAGTATTTTTTGTGTTTTTTTTCTTTCCCAAGTGAAAATTTTCTAATGGAATTATTTTTATTTGTACATAAACAAAAAGAGGGTATAATATAGACATTTATATTCAGAATGTTTTCCTATAAATACCTTTAAGTGAGCAGCTGCTGCTACTTCTGTATGAAGGCACTATTTCAAAGATTATTGACTGTGTTAAGTGTTTACTAGAGTTTCCCCAGGAACCTAAAGAAACACAAGTAACACTGAAAATAAACACCTTAGTGGGAAATCATCCCCAAAAAAGCATTTTGTGGTTTAATGTGTCCCTTCCCAATGGGGCCACTCCCAACCATTTTGTTCACTGACCAGACTTTTTTTTCAGTTGTTTGATGACATTATGGGAATATTTTGGAAAGTGCTTAAGCAGCACAAGTTTATAATCATAGAATCATTAAGGTTGGAAAATACCACTAAGGTCTAGTCCAACCACTGACCTGTCTTCACCATGCCCACTATGTAACTCATTGTCACATCTCCACATTTCTTGGACACTTCCAGGGTCAGTGACCAGACCGTCTCCCTGGGCAGCTTGTTGCAGTGCCTCACTGCTCTTTCTGGGAAGAATTTTTTCCTAATATCCAACCTGAATCTCCACTGGTGCAACTTAAGGCCATTACTTCTCATCCTATTGCTGTTACCCAGTAGAAGAGGCAGACGCTCACCTCGCTACAACCTCCTTTCAGGCAGTTATAGAGTGCAATAACGTCACCTCTGAGCCTCCTGTTCTCCAGAATGAATAATCCCAGTTCCCTCAGCTACTCCCCATAAGGCTTGCGATCCAGACCTCTCATCAGCTTCACTGCCCTTCTCTGAACATGCTGCAGGGTCTCGATGTCTTTCTTGTAGTCAGGGGCCCAAAACTGAACACAGTACTCAAGGTGCGGCCTCACCAGAACTGAGTACAGAGAGGTGATCACCTCAGTGCTCCTGCAGGCTACACTATTTCTGATACAAGCCAGGATATTGACATTCTTGGCCACCTGGGCAAACTGCTCTCATGTTCAGTTGGCTGTTGACTAACTCTCCCATATCTGGAGATCTTCTACGGCATCTTGCCAGGCACTTTGCCCCAAGCCTGTAGCAATGCATGGGCTTCTTGTGACCAAAGTGCAGGACCTGGCACTCAGTCTTTTGAAGCTCATACATGTAACTTGAAACCTTTTTTTTAATTGAGATTATTCATCACTTTAGTATTACTTACTCTGTATCGTGTACAGGTAGTGACTAATTAACAGGTAGGATATTTAATACCATGGCATTAGGGTTAGTCAACATTCAGGGCTTAGAGATGTCTTGTGCTCCACATGTCCTACAGCTTGCAGCTCTATCACACCTATATTTCTTTCTGCAACACAGAACCCAGAACCAGAAAAGGTGAAAGAATTTGAAAGTCCAAGACAGTATATTTGCTATCTCTTCTTCCCTGAACAAAAGGAGCTGTATAAATGATTAACAGAAAGGTAAATTAAGAAGAATAATGTTTTTTAGAGGGTGTGAAGTGTCAATGACATATATCTAGAAGCAAAGAGAAGAAAAACAATGAGGATGAACTGGTTTGAGAAGGAGCAGAAATTTTGTTGCTGGTGTTGCTTGTCTCTATGAAATCCGAGAAAGAAAGGACAAAATGAAATAGCTTCTATTCTTCTGCACTGCCTATTGATACATGAAGTGACTTGTTCAAAAAGAAGATGCAACATCCATAACCTTAACAAAGAGAGGAATTTTAATCCACAAATTTTATTGTGTCAAACTTGTAAGAATAGGAATGACTTAATTAAAGACAAGAAGACTAAGAAATTGCTTTGGATGTTTTTTGCTGTCAAGTACCTACAAAAACAATACTGTATCACTTATATTTTATATGTTTAAATCTTTTTTCCTTGAAATTCATAAATAAGGAAATAAAAAATCCTATCAGTAAAGTATTTCTGACTGACACAATGCTGTAGTCTGCATTGAGACTGTTGGACTCTCTGGGAAATGGAGGTCACTAATGTGTCAACTTTTGATTTGCACTTCTCAGTAGCCTTAATGAGCCAGCCATGAACTAGTCTCATACATACTTGAAATAAAATAGCTCTCAGAGACATGGAATCTGAATTCATCCAAGGTCTGTTTTCATTTATAGGAATGCCAAGCTCTTTAAAAATAAATAAATAAGAAAGAGTTGTCTTTCAGTGTTCAAGATGTGAGGAAATACTGAGATTTATTATGAGGGCTGATTCAGCCTTCTATACAAACTGAAGAGGAATGATCATTTCCCAGTTTAATAACTGGCTTAGAGCCAAGGCAGGAAGGGACTCTGAGATGGAGCAAACTGTCTGGAAAAAGGGGACTTTCCATATCAGGCATCTTGAAATGCAGAGAAAATAGCAGAAAATCATTAGACAACCTTGTACAGCTGGGAATTGGGTAGCCAGTGACCTATACTACCTTTAGGTGAATAAATAAATAAAGCTAAATTAAAGAGAAGAAAGCCCTGAGGAGGGCTTTGATGCATTGAAGTCAAGTGATTTAACTTGAACAGGAGTGTTCAGAATAGAGCAAAATCAAGCAACAGGATTGGCCACCTTCTGCAAAGCATCTGAGAATGTTTTCATACAGCTAGGAGTCTCACTAAATAAATATTTGTTTTCAAAAACATGGTTATAGAGATAAGAAGAATGGCTGGAGGAGATATTGAATAGGAAGTCAAACACAAAGGGCATAAATATTAGAATTGTACACGGTACAGTGAGATTCAGCAAATTATCTCAATTTCATATACATAAGTTGCTCTGAAAGTAATGTCTCCTATTTATTTACATGGAAAATACAACAGATACAAAGAGCACCATAGCAATATTTGATAGAGCAAATTCTCAGCTACAAAACATTATTTTTCAACATAGTCACCACCATGACCTATGTATTTTCACCAGTCATGAACAAGAGTCTGCATGCTTCTCTCTAATAATCTACCAGAGGAGTTGACCCACTGCAATCAGTACTGAAACACACCACCCACCACCTCACTTTGCTGACTTTTAATGTTTGATCCTCATCAGGGTTCAGCAAGAATCAATGAATGTCAATGGGTGCAATTTTTTCCACAGAGAGAAATTCAGTGACACACCTTTAGTTCATATGCACTTCCATGTCAGGTGCCATTCTGTCAGACTGCCCCTCTGCTGCCATGTCACACACCAACAACAGGTAATGGAATACTGGTGGGAAGTTTCAACTTCTACTACCATACCACCACCATCCTCCTCTGATGTTGTGGGCCAACAATAATATGGGAGGCACTGCTTTCAGAGCACCCCTTGTAATTTGGGTGATGTTGGCACAGCAATGGCTCTTTAAACGGCAGCACTTCACACCATAGCTCACTGTCCCTGCTGTCCCTGCTGATCCCTTTGGCATCATGAAGGAGTGACACGGTATAATCTGGAGGGCATTCTTCAGCAGCAGAAGTATGCAGAGAGAATTCTGTCTCAATTGCCACTCAGTTTTCAAGACAGACCATCAGAATGAACATTTTGTCAGAAAAAAATAAAGCAGTAATTTATTTTGTGTATAATACAACACTGGATCTTAAACCATATATACCAAGCAGCGACATTCTTCCTTGTGCACCTCTGTCTCTTGACTCCAGGCACTCTGAGGCTTCACTGCTTGTCACTGTGGAACTAGAAGAGCTTTTTCAGGGAAAACAGACAAGAGATGAGGCAGGGTTACCATGTCCTCCACTGTCAGTTCTTCCTCCGATTGCAGGCTTTCTGCCTATGTCTATGGCAGCTCCCTCCTTTCCCTTCCTTATCTGAAGAATAAGGAGTGAGTTTACCTGGGGACTGAGGTGGATCATGGGGTCAAAGAGTCAGTTGCACAAAAATTTCTCTTCTGATGCTGCTACTGCTGAGAAAGATAGTCAAGAAAGCAAGAGAATCACTTTCCAGCAGGGTCAGGTTCAGAGGAAAAGAAAGATTCATACTACACCAAGGATGAGAGTCTGAACTGAATTTTCAACTGGTACTGTTGTTTTGTTTGTTTCTTTTTTTTTTTTTTTAAACCATTTATTTACAAATCGCTTTTGTAATTTGCCTTTTCAAATAAGGATATTCAATTCTTCCAGGGAAGGAGTGACTAGACTGGAGAGGGTCACATCACAGCATCCCTCCCTGGCTAACAGTTTGTTGTATGTTATGAACATCCCAGTGGTTTTACATGCCTGCCACTGGGGACTGCATTGTCTGATAGGGAGCTTCCTTATGTGATGAGTTAACCTTAGCAGAGTCACTAGCATAAAGCTTTACTCAAGGCCATTGACAAAACATACAAAAATAACGTTTCTTTTGCATGTGCTTCATTATATTATGGATTGAGGCCAGTTAGGTGCAAACTAGAACTCCAGCAGCAGGTCTAACACTTCTCCATCCCTCACTTGCCTTGAACGATATTAAGTCTTTATTCAGTTTATATTATGGACCAGTTAGGAAACATTTAATGGAAGTGTCACTACGAGGGCTGCTCCGAAAGTAACGCCTCCTATTTTATTCCATCACAGCCCACAACATCAGAGGCGAGTGTTGGCAGCATGACAATAAAAGCTGAACCTTCCTACCAGTATTCCATTACATGTTGGTGCCACATGACAGATGGTAGCAGAGGGCCAGCCTGACAGAATGGTGTTTGACATGGAAGTGCATATGAAGCAAAAGGCATATAATTGCATTCCTCTGTGTGGAAAAAAATTGCACCCACTGATATTCATTGATACTTGGTGAATACCGATGGAGACCAAACAGTGGATGTGAGCACAGAGAGGTGGTAGATGTTAAAACACTGTGAAATGGTTGGTCACCTTCACTGGTACAGGTTGTTGTAAGTGCAGCATGAGGTTCTTGTGCACTGCTGAAAGTGTATAGCTGATGACTGTGTTGAAAAGCAGTGTTTGATGAAGCAAATTCTCAGCTACAAAACAGCGTTGCTGTGCCTTTGTATCTGTTGCAGTTTCCATGGAAATAAATAGGAGGCATTACTTTCAGAGCAACTTATGCAGTTCTACAGGGTATTAAGGTTCCATCCTTACAGTACAGACTACAGCTGCAATACATTAAAATCTCCTTGGCTTGCACTGTATGCAAGATTTGAAGAGAAGCTGAGAGAAAGTTGGGGCAGACACAGGTAATGGAGAATCTGAATGTGTGGTCAATAAAAGAGCCAGATACAGCAGAGAGGGAAAACAGAAATACCTGCTTCTGGGTTTGTTTCCTGATTTCTTTCTGCCAAAGTAGAAAATAGCCTTTCAAACTTCCTCTTATTACAAAAATTAATGTTTTTGCAATTGTTTAAGACCAGCATTTTGGAGTAAGTAGCTCAGTCTGAGTTAGTTGTAGATATCAGATGATATAAATTTAGCATTCACAAACACAAACTGCCCAAAAGGAAAATGTCTTAAACAACTTGGCTAACACATACACAGTTCATGGTATTGAACTGTAGTGAAATTATGCTCCCGTGGAGATAAGCTACCAGTGATTTTAGCAAAGAAAAATAACTGAAACGAGTGAAATGACTACATTAAGTAAAATTCCACTTTCTTGCTAAGACTTCAATTGATGTCATTTGTAGTCATAACCAGTCTTTCAGCTTTTGTCCCACATACTACAGAAGGATCTCTCCTTCTGCAGGAAAAGCACCTTTGCCAGGCTCAGGTAAAAATTTTTACTAAAAATAAACACTTTTAGAAGACTGCCTTGTTTTTTTTTGCTTGTTTTCCACAAAAATTTGTTACTTAAAACACTTCCTCAGTTTTCATATGCATCTTTCATATTTTCCTGGGTCTCTCTTACTTCGCTGCAGTTCTCCTGGAGATACACCAGCTTTTAAAATGGTGAACAGTAGTGCTGAGCTTTCAGGAAAACTGATGTTCCTGAATATCCAAGAAGAGATTGTCTCATTTCTTTTTCATCATCACAGCTCAGTGAGGGGATGAACTTGTGAAGGCCCTAGGTTTCTTTTACTTCCAGCTTTCCAAGCAGCTTTCAAATGGTGCATTTATTGCTCCACCTAGTGACCATAACAAATACATCCCACAGCTCACAGAACTCCAGAACTGAGACAATCACAAGAGGATGGCCAGCTGCTTAGCTGCATAGAAACACAAAGTGAGATTATTTTTTTTTTCCAAGCACCATTTCCGGATAGCATAGAAATGGCCAGGGGTTGGACTGGTTGATCTCCTGAGGTCCCTTCCAACCCCTGTGACCCTGATCCTGTGGCATGCCCAGTGGATGGTGGTGAGTGTTGAATCTACATTGAGCTGAATGAAGTTAAGTAGCCTCCATTTCATCCCAGGACAGGATGCGAGTAAGTTTTGAGATTTGAAGTGTCAGATACCTGTTTCCTATGCAGGACTCACTTAGACTTAACTTTCTGTCTGAGTTCCTTCTAGAGATTCTGGACATCCTTCTCCAAATGTAAAGACTACTCCTCTGCATCACAGCATCCAATTCAAAGCCTACCACTGTGTCAGCCTTGCTAGAATCACTGCTTATCACTATGTGGCTAAACTAGCACAGTCCTAAAGGCTCATTCAGCCTTGGGTCATTTCTGACTCTTTCTAGTACCCTTGGTTTCCTCAAGCAAAAGTTGATTGCTAATGAAATGCAGTGAGCTCCTATATGAACAGTGGTTTCATTTTATTAATGGACCTCTTTCTCTTCAGCCAGAAATCTGATGACCATGTCTAGCCCATGATGTACTTGAAAGTTTTTATCCTTACTGTTTGAAAACAGCATAAGAGTGTAAAATTCATTTTTCATTGGTGATTCCTGGGGCAGATGTACATCCATGAAAATAAGAGCTAGCCTCAAGAAATATGTGGAATTTTTAAGTTTATCAGCTTGCACATGAAGATGGTATCAGTACTGTGGTAGTATGGATAAAGTAGCTGATATTTTTACTCAAGAGATACTATATTGTTCCCTTATAAACTTTCTTGATGTGCAGAAGTTAATTCATGTTGCTTGTCCTGGTTCACTAATTCTAATTCTTAAATATACCGATCATAAGGTGTCTCCCTCTTTAAAAAATGTTCTACATTCCATCTGTTATTTTTAGGTTTGTGTAACATACCTGTTTCAGAAGGAAAAAAAAAACAAAATGTCCTACAGCTTTTTTTTTTTTTTTTTTGTACCCAGGCAAAGCAAGAGAAAGTGGAGTAGTTACCTCCTACTTAGGAGCTTTCCATTTGCTCTATCCAACCCACTCTCTGTGCATAAATTCCGAGACATTGTCTATCTCCAGCTCACAAGGCCACACCAAGCAAGACTACATATTCTGTATTTCAAAGCAGTAGCGGATAAATGCAGTTTTTAAAGGCTTTCCTTCTTAAAAGTTGAAGAAAAGAAAGGCCTGAACTGCAAACAATTTCATTTTAAGGGACTCCCGAGTCAGTGTCTCAGGAAAGACGATAATAGCTACAGAGCTGACAAATACTGGTGTTATTCCATTTCTTGACACAGAAGAAAATCAGCACTGACAGATTTAAGAATTAAAATGAAAATGAAGTGCAATTTTAAACAGTAATTTAAATTCTAATTGTAAGAGAAACCCCGCAACATCCTCTAACTTCTGCTTCATTGTAACACACTGCTGTCATTCCAGGCTAATTAATGCCAGTCACTTAGCTAATTATGATGAATAAAGACTATCATCAGGTGTTCAAAAGAGCATGTCGAACTGGCAAGAAAGTCAGAGCAAATACTAGGCCTGAGAGACAACCATCTTGAAGTGCAAACACCTTGAGGAGTACTTCACTTTCTGGATATTTTCAGTTCTGTACCCAGTCATCTGAGAGGTGCCTTGGATCAGGTCAAGTGGGTGAAGAGGATTAATCGTAAACACATAAAAAGCAAATGCAGATGAAGATGCAGACATCTATTTTAGTAGTAATAACCTGTGCCCCAGTGAAGGGGCTTTATACACAATGCAGCACGGCAAACTTCATTAATGATTTCACTGCTACTTCTGCAGTGAAAGCCAGAGACATGAGTTGCAGGAAATCTGGATGGACAAGTGAACATGTTGGCAACCCCACCCCCAGAAGGGGGTTGGGACTGGGTGGGCTTTAAGCTTTCTTTCCACCCAACTACTCCAGGAAAAAACAATGACTTAATCTTTTCATCTTAGGTCAGTGGCCAATCCATTCATTTACTGCAACATCTCCAAAATTAAATAGTTTCTACCCCACTTCTAATATAAACTTCAAAATTAAAAGGCTTTGCACTCATACTTTATTACAGAAGCATAGTATTCACTAATGTAATATTGTAACATGTAATCTTATCCAACTGACTGGTGCTTCTCAGAGCAGAAATTATCATAGTGCTGATTGCAAAGAGAAATGAATACACTGCATTCAAGCAGGAAGCCATTTCTGCAGCAGGGTAAATATTTGATCTCTGACAAAGCAAATCCAGCTGTGATTTTCTTATGTCTGTCTAGTGGCAAGGATGAAAACAGAATTCTCTTCTTGAGATTTCTGCTAAGTGTTTTCAGGTAAAGTGTGTGCCTGGTTCTGACAGAAAAGCATACTGTGAGCTGAGGAGACATTATTACAGTCTGTGGTCTGGAAGTAAAACTAGACTAACAGCTGATGTTAGTGTGTGTAACAAGACAAGCATTAAAAAACAGTCAATAATATTGAAGTAACCTTTTCTTCTACTTCCTAATATTCTAATAAAAACTAGCTTTTATTTTTATTTTTATCTTTTTTTCCTTTAAGGCAGCACTGATGAAGCTGACAGTTGTGACAAGATCCTAAGTGTCCTGGTGGAGAGGAGGCAGATTTGTAACAGTGATTTTTGCTGGCCTTACAAACTTGCTTCTCTTCCCACACACCTTCCTTTAGCACTGAAGAGACAGTGGTTAGCAAAAACTCCTCCAGACAGGCAAATGTTCCTCCCATTCAACTTGCTATTATGCAGTGGTTCCTTTCTGATGGACTCATGCAAGGCTCATCTCTTTAAAGAGAAGCCTGCGGAGGCTAAACTTGTCCTTCTGCTTACCTGGTAGGTAAGAACACATCATGAGGAGATGGATGACACTGACAGCACATCCTAAATCTCATTAGCAGTGTAGTGGTTCAGTGGTAGAATTTTTGCCTGCCACATGAGAGGCCTGGGTCAAGCATCACTTGTATGAGGAAAGACTAAGTAACCCAAGTCTGTACAAGTCTGGGGAAAAGAAGGCTTAGAGGGGATCGGACAAATGTTTATAAATATCTAAAGGGAGGTGGGAGGCAAATGGATGAGGCCAGGTTCTTCTCAGTGGTGCATAGCGATTGGACAAGGAGTAATGGCCTAAAACTTGAACATAGAAAGTTCTGTACTAACACATAGAACCTCTTTACAGTAAAGGTGATGGAATGCTGGAACCTGGTTGCCCAGAAATGCTGTGGAGTCTCCTATGGAGATATTCAAGACCTGATGGACACCTACCTGTGCAACCTGTTGTGGGGTACCTGCTTTGGCAGGGTGGTTGGACACGATCTCTAGAGATCCCTTCCAACCCCTGCAATTCTATGACAGGGTTAGGAAGTGAAGAAATACACGTTTTACACATTTTGCAGACACACTGTAGAAATGCACCAAAACCACCAGACAGCAAAACAAATAAAGCAACAATAAAGACAAAGAAATGTCACTTCCCTAGAAAATAACACTAATGCAGCTTCTACTTTCATAACGTAGAATCCAGCCTTGCAAAAATTCTTACAGAAAATCAACTTTTATGAGTTAGCACAAGTTAAGTTGTTCCATGTGCTGAGACTTGTAAGCTTCACATAAACACTGAAGAGCTGATTGCCATTAACAAAAATGTCCTTGCATCAGCACTCTCTCAGTTCCTGGCAGGTTGCAAACTTTGAGAAAGATCTTACTACTATGTGTTTCAGTAATCCTAATTGATAGATTAAAAAGATTCTTAGAGAGAAAGTACTGAAGACAAATCCATCTGAACTCACACAATTTACACGTTACCTGCCCATGCACTGCACAGCTTTGGTGTTCTAGAGAAAACATGCCCTGATGTTTGTCTCTCAGGCTTGCTATCTTACAATTTCATCAGATGTTCTCTATTTCTCGTATTGTAGAAAAACAATCTTCCTTTTGCAGTTTCTGAACATCACCAATCTTTACTTTAATTCCAATTATTTACTGGAGTGAAAGCTTTTAGACTATTTCATCTCTTATGAAAAGACCCATCCACATCTCTGATGATTGACTTCCTTTGTCAGGCACTACCATATTGCTTTTCAGATAAAAAGACTGAAACTATAAGTGTGATTAAGAAGCAAGTTTTATTCTGTCTTTGAGACGACAGCTTCTCTATTTGATCAACACTGAACTTGGAGATGATCTTCTCTATCTCCTTTAATTTTTAGTATTTTATCTCACTCATGTCAAATGCAGCAGTACACAATATTTTCATGATCTTTTCCATTCAT
Source organism: Odontophorus gujanensis (assembly GCA_013399175.1). NCBI lineage: Eukaryota > Metazoa > Chordata > Aves > Galliformes > Odontophoridae > Odontophorus > Odontophorus gujanensis. The sequence continues at coordinate 37,257 of VXAB01010065.1, read as the reverse complement.
TAAAATTTTCACTGAGCTTTGAGAACGGCTTTCCCTGCCCTTCTGTCCTCTGAGGTGTACTGCCCAGTTTCGCATGCATATGAATACATAAAAGTAATGCATTGCCTACCTTCCTTTCTATGAACTAGTATGTATGTTAAACTATTAGACAATATTCAGCCCTCCTGTCTTAACACATTGTGGAATAAAATCAACTTTAAAAGCTTGTGCTCCTTATGGGAAGAAAACAAAAACAAGCTACTTTCCAGACAAGGGAACAAAACATTCCACACTACAGCAGTACTGAGAAATGCTAGTTTTAGTTACTTGCCAAAAAAGAAGTTACTTAAATTTACTTAAACTGTCACTTTAAGGCACATATATTTTAAGTACTAATGAAACCTCATAGCACTACTCTCCAGCAGCAGAGCTGAGCAATGACAGGAGCAGGTCCCATTGCTGGTCCTGTGATCACTGTGTATAAGCTCAGAAGCAAGCCAGCTGTTTAGAGCAGTACAGGGATGAAGTAGGGTACTGGGACTCCACACTGGGCACAGGCCATGCTGCAGCACCTCTGGGTGGGTGAGGGTTAGCCCCATGAAGGGGAAGGAGCAGCGAGGGCTGTTGGCATTTTCCCTGATCTGATATAGATGCCAAATGATCAGCCCATCAATACACAAGTTGGTTTATCTGATGCTTAATTTTGGAAGGGTGGTTTGAGGAAGGAATAAAACAGAAAATTGGAGTTTTGTGTTAGTTCTGAAAAGATTGTTGAAATACTGCAATAAAACACCTGCATGTTCTTGTACCAGAAGGTCAAGCTATCCTTCCTTCATCTTAAAAAAAAAAAAAAAAAAAAACAAGAGAAAGATGGATTTGACTTTTTTTTTTTTTTCAAGGTGTGTGATTTTTCTGTAAGGATCATTCATTGGGACAAGGAAATAACACACCATGAAAAGCAATCTGCTCATACTCTTCTCAAATATCACAACATAATTAGGTCTAATTTCCCTGAAACAATCTCTCCCCTTACAAGGAATGTGCCCTAAACAGCTCCAGGAAGAGGAATCCCCTTGAACTGCATGTAGTATTATCTCCTCAGTCTGCACTTGGAAGGACTGAGCAGTCTTCCAGCATTTCTATCAGGAGAAAGATTCCTGAGGAAGAGTATTATTTCTGCAAGGATTGTTCTGTAGGATAACATTCAGCTAATAGGGATTCTGATTGGGAATACTGAGCCAAGAAATTGATTTGTCTCAATGTGATAAATAAAGTCTAAATAACTAGATCTAAACTTTGATCAGGTGGTGGGGCTAATCCAGAGATAGTTGTGGGAAACACACTGAAAAGAAAGGCATTAAATCATCTCAGCCATGCAAGTAAAACGTGTTTTTCTACTACAGACTTTTAAATAATTTTTGAAGCATTAGATGGGTGGTCTTTAATTAGTAAGAGTAACTCCACTTCTGTTCTTAACATACCAATCCATGCTGTTGTGAACTTCATGCTGAGCACTCCATTTATACATAGAAAACTGCTTTCCAGTTCTCAGACAACTGATCACTTCACAGTTGTAATTGAAATTCTGCAACAGGCCTTTGAACCCTGCAGCACTGAAGTATCAGTTACTTATGTAAGTTCATACTCATAAAACTATGTCCTGGTTTCAGCTGAGATAAAGTTAACTTTCCTCCTAATAGCTGGTAATGGTGCTGTGCTTTGGATTTAGGATGAAAATAAAGTCGATAACACAACAATGTGTTAGCTGCTGCTGGGCAATGCTCACAGTAAATCAGAGACTTCTCAGCTTTACGTGCTGCCCTGCCAGCAAGGAAGCTCATGTTGAAGAACAAAACTGAGGGGAGCTGGCTGGGGGCTGCTGCTGCTCAGGAACTGGATAGACATCACTTGTGGGTTTTTTTTTTGGTGTGTGTGTGTGTTCTTTTATCACGGTTCTTTTGCCTTCCTTTCCTGTCCTATCAAACTGTCCTTAGCTCAGCCTTGAGGCTGAGCTAACAACTGTGGTGCTTGGCTGCCTGTCAGTTAAACCACAACCACAGCTGAGTTTTAAAGAAAACTTTCTGCATTCATCTCCTACCTCAGGCTCATTTTACACCATTTGTATTTATTTATTTATTTTTAAACTCAGGCACATTTCACTAGTTTATCTGCAAGATGGATCTTAAGGGCAAACACTGACGCAAAGTACTTTGTGAATGGAAATTTTCCACTAGATTAAAAAGGCTGGTTATTCTGTTCTCCTTTTATTTAAAAAGGATAAAAGGAATTTAATCACAATGTGAGCACAGAAATGTTTGCAGCCATTCAGATAATTAGGACAGTAGAAACAGTAACACACACCTCTCCACCTAGTGGGAAGCACACGTTATTCCTGGCTGTGCTAGAGAAGCCTCTAGCTCCATCAGCAATGACACCTGTGGCAAGAACACAGACATTTAAAAACTCCGCCAAGCAGAGCAGAAGTTTCTCCAGTAGCTTTTGTAGCTGCATCCTTAAGACTACACAGAGTTAGATTTTACCACAGGTAATACTATGAGGCAATGAATGCTTTAAATTGGGATTCCTACAAAAAAAAATGTGTAGGCTTACATGGCATGGATGCATTAGAGAGAGGAGAGCTAATGGTAGGGGTCAGTGGACTGCACTGCTAAAGATAACCAGTAAGAAAAAAAAAAACAGACAATTCTCAGTGTAGAGTGAAAACCACTATGCAATTTAAGACATCCACTCAAATCCCAGGTCAGTGTAACAGTGTTTAGGAATTAGGCATGATCCACCCATTTTATTCCATATTAAGAAAATATTCTACTGCAAATATTTCTTTAACAAAATACTTGAAAATGGATATCAAATACTACTGACTGAAACCACGTTAATCTTCCCTCCACTTCTTCATTACAGAATATTCTGAGACCAAACTGAAACTTGCCAGCACACTAAGAAGTAAAAAGTGACTAGATAAAAATCAGATACCACATACTTCACAAAGGATGTTGATCTTTTGTCCTCATTCATATTTAATGCAGTGACTTCTGTACATCCTTCGTCTAAATTTGCTGGAAGATTCACAGTTTCTACAGCTATATCTAAAAAGTACATATGTATTGTGAGGTCAACCTGTGAAAGCATATGGAAAGGCTACACAGCTGTCTTTTCTGGAAATAGAAGAAAAAACATGTTTCCCTTTTCTGTTATTATTTTCCTGCATGCAGAAAAGGTTGCTGGCTTTTGACACATACGATGCCAGTGCTAGGAGGTACAAAACCAAAACACAGTAGTCTCTAATGAGGATTCCCAATACCTATACTCTTAATTCTGCTCATTTTAGTATTTTGCTAGAAAAAGCTTCTAAGCTTCACTTGTAGCTTGGTTCTGCTTATCATGCTGGTTTTGTGGAGCCTGCCTTCCTCCCACACATTATGACTCACACCAGCAACCTCTGCCAGAGCTTGTACATGTCTTCATCACAACAGAATTTAAAGTGACTCTCATAGGTTGCACTCAGTCCTGCAATAGAGGAGTGCTCAAAAACTCCCAAACAGCCTAGAGGAAGCTCAAGCAGTGTGATGGGTTACCTCTTTACACAATCAGTCTGTGATCTCACCCAGTTACTTTATGTAGTTTAGGCTTTTAATTCATGACATTCTAAGGACCGTGGATTCAGGATCCAAGAAGCAAGAAGAAAATGGGGCTGTGGCCATGGAATTTATTCTAATACAAGAAATAGATTACAAACAAATGTTTTAAAATATCATCTAGCCATTGTAAATCAATGTCAGAAATAGTAAAAAGAACAACTGGAGATGTGCATGAAGTCTCTGTAGTTTATGAACATTAGCAGTAGTTTTATTTTAGAAGAAATTAAAAGCAAAACTTATCCAGGAAAAAAAATATTCTAGGGTAGCATTTTCTCTCTCATTTCAGTGTAACTTCCAAATAAATCCCGCTGGTTTTTGTTGTTGTTCTTCTGGAAGTGGCGGCATTCTCTAGAACTAGATTGCTTTCCAGATTAAATACTTCTCAAGTGTGTTTTCCATGTGAGAATAGCAAAAGGAGTGAAAACCTGGTACAGTAGACTCTGTTGCTGACTTCAATGAAAATGAATTTTTGTTTCCAAAAAAAGTCAGTTCAGCTCCTTACAGGACTCAATACACACATTTATGCACACACATTTAATTTCTATTCTTAGAATACCTAAAAATGAGAAAAGACCTTTAAAAAAACATCGAAGAATTATTGAATATCCCAAGTGGAAAAGGACTCAGAAGGATCATCAGCTCCACACAGGACCACTTTACAAAAAAAAAAATAAATCAGACAATACATCTGAGAGCATTGCCCAAATGCTCCTTGAACTCCAGCACTCAGGGCTGTGCCCACTGCCCTGGGCAGCCTGCTCCATGTCTACCACCCTCTAGTGAAGAACCCCTCCCAACACCCAACCTGACCCTCTCCTGATACAGTTCCTTGCTCCTCCTCCTGCTCCTTCAGGTCCCATCATCAGAGAGCAGAAATCAGTGCCTGCTCTTGTTCCCCCTCGTGGGGAAGCCATAAGCAACAATGAGGCCTTCTGGCAGCCTCCCCTTCTCCACGCTGTACAAACCAAGGGACCTCAGCTACACCTCATGCATCTTCCACTCTAGACCCTTCACCACCTGTGTAGCCCTCTTTTGGACACTCTTAGTTCTGTGTCCCTTTCGTACTGTGGCACTCAAAACTGAACACAGTACTTGAGTCGAGGCTACACTAGGGCAGTGCGGAGCGGGACAGTCACTTCCCTCAGCTATCTGGCAGTGCAATAGCCAGAATACTATTTGTCATCCTGGCTTCAGGACTGTTCTCCAGCATCTTAACCTCCCATCTGTATGTATAACAAGGACTGCCCCTTTCCCAGGTGCAGAATCAGGCTCTCATTCAACTTCATGCACATACTGATTGCCCAGCTCTCTAATTTGCCAAGATCTTGCCACAAGGTCTCCCCATCCTCAATGGCATCAACAGCTCCTCCCTATTTACTATCATCAGCAAACACTCTCAAAAGTTTCTAGCCCTACATCCATAGGATCATAGAAGGGCTTAGGTTGGAGGGGCCCTTAAATATCACCTCATTCCAATGTCCCAACATCCAAATCATTTATGAAAAGATAAATGCTTTATAAACTCATATGTATATTTACTTGGCACAGAACCCTTCTCTATAAGGGTTGTGGAACTACACAGTGATTTTTTTTCCTACCTGCTCTGTTTCTGTTTCAGAAGCCTGAAACTTTTAGCCCTCTCTCTAAATACATATTCAAAAAGACAAAAATAACAATCCTGAGAGACTGTTAGGATACAGGTTAAAAGCCTAATTGGTGCCCACCTTATGCAACCGATAATTTCTTCAAGCTGTGTCACTACAAGATAACTATAATTAGATCTAAAATGTAAGATATTAAAACAGTGTGAAAACTACTGCAACCGCTTACTGATTATCTACTGTGAAAACATTACTCTTAAATAAAAATAGCTTTGTGAGTTCACGAGAAGTCTGCATAACAAAACTTCCTTTTTTAATTATCTATACCTAGCAGCCAGAACAAGCAACTACCAAGCCAGTTTTAAGTATCTCACCACTTCACTCAGTTTAAATTCATTCATAGTATACAGTCTATTACCTGAGTCAGTATGTGCACAGTTAGGTTTTCTTGCTCAAAAACCGTACTGATCTTTCTCAGTAGTGTTTTAAGATGGCAGTCCAAAACATCTACTTTTCTTACATGGCTTCTCTCATAAGTCTCCATCTCAGTCTTTTATATATGAAATGAGATATCCAGAAACAGCAAATAGAAATTAGACAACTCCTAGTTATGAAATATGAACTTCTTCATGCTTCAGAGGCATTAGAACCCTGAGAACAATCTACTTTTTTCTGCCCACTCCAATAAGATAATTTCATAATACTAATGTTATCATGACTTATTCTACTTGTAAGTGCTTTGGAATCCATATTTAGTGCCTTTTCACTTCTTTATTCCATTGTCAAGACTGAGATAAATAGCATTTTCCTCAGCTATCATTTATTTTACAATCAAGACAATGGGAATACTTGTTCACGTGAAAAAAGAGGTTGAAACACAATTAATCCAGCATTGCTCTGACAGACAGAATTTAGATTGCATTTAACAACAACATAATCACTGCTAAAATGCTAGACACAGGTAAAGGTCTACATCTCCTTTATCTTTATGGAATTGTTTTTTTTTTCTTTATTTTTTCACCCAGATATTGTAACCACTTTGCTTTATTTAACAAAGATGACAACATTTACAGTGCCTTAGGAGAAGGGACAATAACATCATCACCAATTACTGCATATCAAAGTTTCATGAAACTATTCATATGCATTAGGCCTGCCATTCAGTATTTTTTGATGCCTTAAATAATAAGCTAATATACCCATGCATTACATATTACACTGCTTCTTCTGTTACTCCACAGTTATTGAGTATAAGAATTAAGAAAATTGGAAGTATGGAATGATAGCAGATTTGTAGATTCCAACTCTTGTTTCACTCTATTTCCCAGATTTAGCTTTTGCCGTTGTTAACTTTTTTCAATCCTTTTCACATTATTTCAGCATACGTGAACTCTCAAAGTGAGAAACAGCAGCACAACAAATGTAGCTTAAGCAAAAGCTGCTTAATTTATTCTAAGAGAGGAGTTACAACAGCAGCAGGACTAGTGCAATGAGAAGGTGTTACAAAATGAAGAATGCTTGCCCATCTCTGAAGATCTAGGCTCACAGGAAAAACTCCACAAAGAAGGGATCTCTAACAAAAAACCCTTCCTCAGGGGCAGTCAGTCCTTAAATGAGGTCTAAGAGGGCTGCAACCAGGCTCCAAGCCTTTTGGTTGCACGGGTGAATTGCCTTCACCTGTGCTTCCAGGGGCTGACAGGGTCCTTTTTCCAGGTGCTCAATCAGTGGTTCAGGCNGAAGTATGGAATGATAGCAGATTTGTAGATTCCAACTCTTGTTTCACTCTATTTCCCAGATTTAGCTTTTGCCGTTGTTAACTTTTTTCAATCCTTTTCACATTATTTCAGCATACGTGAACTCTCAAAGTGAGAAACAGCAGCACAACAAATGTAGCTTAAGCAAAAGCTGCTTAATTTATTCTAAGAGAGGAGTTACAACAGCAGCAGGACTAGTGCAATGAGAAGGTGTTACAAAATGAAGAATGCTTGCCCATCTCTGAAGATCTAGGCTCACAGGAAAAACTCCACAAAGAAGGGATCTCTAACAAAAAACCCTTCCTCAGGGGCAGTCAGTCCTTAAATGAGGTCTAAGAGGGCTGCAACCAGGCTCCAAGCCTTTTGGTTGCACGGGTGAATTGCCTTCACCTGTGCTTCCAGGGGCTGACAGGGTCCTTTTTCCAGGTGCTCAATCAGTGGTTCAGGCCGTGACTCAGCTGTTCCCATACAGGACTCCATCAAACAAATTTTAGGCACTGACTGAAGATCATAAAAACAGGAGGACTGCCCTCCTTAACACTGTACATTACCAAAAGAGAAAATAAGATGCTTCAGGACAGTTCTTCAACCCAAATTAGGCATCTAAATCATCCTCTAGGGATTTGTCTCTCTTTGCTCACTTTCAAGGGTGGACATAGACTTTGGGGATATAGAAAAGAAGTGTAATATAGACAAATAAAAGAGGCCGGTATTATTTCGGCTATTAGTCCGTAGGTCCAGTAATTCTAACCCTTTCAGAGATCACCAAGGATCTTCAATAGCCATCTGGACAAGCTCCTGAGTGATCTGCTTCAATGGGGCAGGTCATTTGGAGATGACTTCCAGAGTTCTTTTCCAACTTCAGCCATTCACTGAACTAGTTAATAGATATTGGAGCAGGTTAAGACAGTCAAGGGCCTCAAAAAGCCAGCAGGTACCAGTGACTTTACCAAGAAGCAGTAATCACATGGAAAAGTTGTTTTACATAACAGAAGGATGCACGCAATAGACCTCTTACTGTTTAATCTTCTTTATGCCTCATGTCTTCTGTAGATACTAATTTATTTTCTGGGTATTTCTCTGCTCTCAGAGAAGTCAGCAGATGGTGAACATTAACTCCAATAGTAAAGAGGCATTACTTTTGTCAGGTGAAGTGAGGAAACATTTTTTTCTTTTAGTTTTTATGTGATACATAAGGTATAATAATGTTCTACTATTTCTTTCCCTCCTTCTCACTCCTCTCTCCTATCTTCTATCTCATTATCACCATATTGTGCTTCCTAATAGTGCTGTATTAGTCATTACATTACATTAGTCTATCCATTTGATTTGTTGGTTTTCAAGGCAATCAAAGTAAAATGCTTTCTCATAATAGAAAATTAGAATACTGAAAATCTTAGTAACTACAAACTATATCACTTTGTAGTGATGTATTTTCTAGCATATGCAGCACATGTCTTACTTTGGAGCTTCTTAGTGCTTTAGCTTAAGAAATCAAAAACAAAGTCCAACACACAAAAAACCCAAAAACAAATCAAAACAAAAAAACTTGTATGTGTTTAGAATTACTGTTATGTGTAGTGCATTAGCTGAAGTTTCAACAGTTTGTTATTATGAAACAAAAAACTCTTTACAGAGATTTGTTGGCAGTAAACACAACAGCAGAAATATTATCAGCAGCATGTTCCCTGCATTCCCAATGAAACACAGAGGAACTCTGGCTGCTTTCTTTCCTCATACACATTCATTTTTAACTTGCTCAGCAGAGTTCAGAAAGTAGGAAAAAAAAAAAACAATTTACAGAGGTATTTACATTGTTCTTGGACCAAGCCAATGTCTGTATATTGGGCATATTATCTGAGTCACCACTGAAATNGTTTTTATGTGATACATAAGGTATAATAATGTTCTACTATTTCTTTCCCTCCTTCTCACTCCTCTCTCCTATCTTCTATCTCATTATCACCATATTGTGCTTCCTAATAGTGCTGTATTAGTCATTACATTACATTAGTCTATCCATTTGATTTGTTGGTTTTCAAGGCAATCAAAGTAAAATGCTTTCTCATAATAGAAAATTAGAATACTGAAAATCTTAGTAACTACAAACTATATCACTTTGTAGTGATGTATTTTCTAGCATATGCAGCACATGTCTTACTTTGGAGCTTCTTAGTGCTTTAGCTTAAGAAATCAAAAACAAAGTCCAACACACAAAAAACCCAAAAACAAATCAAAACAAAAAAACTTGTATGTGTTTAGAATTACTGTTATGTGTAGTGCATTAGCTGAAGTTTCAACAGTTTGTTATTATGAAACAAAAAACTCTTTACAGAGATTTGTTGGCAGTAAACACAACAGCAGAAATATTATCAGCAGCATGTTCCCTGCATTCCCAATGAAACACAGAGGAACTCTGGCTGCTTTCTTTCCTCATACACATTCATTTTTAACTTGCTCAGCAGAGTTCAGAAAGTAGGAAAAAAAAAAAACAATTTACAGAGGTATTTACATTGTTCTTGGACCAAGCCAATGTCTGTATATTGGGCATATTATCTGAGTCACCACTGAAATACACTAGAACAAAATTAAACAATATTAATGTAGGTTATAAATAATATTCTGTGGATGGGCCAGAAGCCATGAGATGTTCCACAGGAACGTGAGGTGTGTGCCTGGACCTTTCAACCACAGCAGTTAGGAAAGATCCTTATGCCAACTTACAGTTTCAATGGCATTTTTGAGATAACTTTTTTAAAAATACAATGTAAGTCAGGAAAAAAATATGTTACTCACTGAACTTCATACAAAAAAGAAATCCATTTATTTTTAAAATTTACTTTTCTAAACATACGTAAAGAAATTGGGTGAAAAAAATACATTCTGTAGAAAAAAATAGTTTTTCTTGCATCAATTTTAAGAATAAGCAAGGCAGAAAAACAAGAATTGCAGAACCATCTAAACAATCCAAAATTGGTAATACTTCAGATGAAGCTGGTTTGGAAAAAGCAGTGCAATTTAAACTCTTGGTCAGCTTGGATTCTAGTGCCATCTGCTGAAATAACAGCTAATATGCAATTTAAATTCATCTGCTGCATTAGGAAGCAATGCATGAAGAAAGGTCAGAAAGAGGAGTTGTCTGAGTAATCTAAGTGCACATCCAGAGCGCCATAAACCAAACCTAGTAAACTGAGAACCTTCTCTTGAATGATGTCAACCTGCTCTGAAGGGCAATAGTCATCCAGACTTGACCTGTAACAAAGATTTGAAAAAAGAATGAGAGAGTATAGATATCATCAACACTTTTTGTTTTTATAATGCTTTCTATCTGGGGTGCTGAAGATACTTCCAAACAGTGTTAAGTTCAGCCTTCCAGTATCTCTTCAGAGCATGCTACTGTGCTTTTGCACAGTGCTTTCAACAACAGTGGTCTGCCAGAAGTTGAGTAGAAAGCCTGCAGCTGATTAGTAATATGACCATTCTTCCAGTTCTGACTTCTTCCAACACATATTGCCAGTTTGCATTCAAGCAAATGCTTATTTAAAGTGTTGGTGGAAATAAAATGGAAAATATGGAAAAACTGAAGAAGTTCAATTGCTGCTAGATAAAACAGATAAGAAAACTAAAATAGATAGGAGAACTGAAAAAATAATCTTCACAATTCCTGGCACATAACATTTACCACTGACAGCTACTGCTAAAAAATGCTGAGCTGACATTTCCACATCTTAGATCTATCAAAACCTACATAAATGATTCTGTATTTCCTAACAAATTTTCTAACTCTGTGGCTGGCACAGGAAATACAACTTTCCTTTACTGCAAGTATTAGACACACTATCGTTCTTGACAAGAACTGTTTGAAGTCAGATACTGGCAGTGCTGCCTGCATTTTAGAGCATACTTTGTGCTCTTCACATGAATAAGTTGCAATAACTTGTCAGTAGATACACTGTGGCCTTCAAATTAAATTCTCTCAGGACCCTGGCCTCAGACTCCGTTTTGTCCTCCCAGATAATTTCCTTGCAGTCCCAGAAGCATAAATTTTACTATATGAAAAACTTTTTATTAAGAGCTTTCTACAATGTACATACCTTTCAGACTATAGATGAAAACTCATCCCACGTGCATCCAAAATTTCACTGAAAACAGAAATCTTATCTGTAGTGCAACTAATTCTAAACCAAGAGTGGGAAAGGCATAATATTTTACCCCATGCAGGCTTGCCCATGCTCTATCTTAACTGTAGTGAAGATAATATGAACCTCAGTGACAGCTACCCTCTGCACCACACAAGGCTATATTTATGTAGCCTGTGATGAAGGTTAAATCATCATATTTTCACTGCTGTTGAAATTTGTACTGGCCACTCTAACGCCCTGTAAAACTGGACATCAGCCAGAACCTTCCCTCAGCAGTACAGGTACTGTCACTGCCTCATGATTCATGCTTCTAAACGCCAATTTTCACTATGCCAAGATTTTCTCTTGAAGATAGAATTTCTTTTTAAGATATGTCAACCAATGCTATTGTCATGGAATCGTTTAGTTTTGTAAGCACAGTATGAATGTCTAAAGAGTAAAAAAAGAACCTAAAGTCTTACCGAGCAATTGTCACAAGCGTGGGCTTAGGCATGTTATTCAGTAGAACCTTGATGGACTGTAAGAGGCCTTCAATCTCCTCTTTTGTGCTAACATGATGGGGAAGTTCAACATAATCACAAGTCAGACCAGCCTGGTGGACCTACACGTAGATTAAACAGATTTTCAGTTTGACAAATCAGCAATGTAGCTTATCTGTGTAATACGTCCCTAAACTACCTCAGCCCAGCAGGTTAATTTTCACATCTTCAGGCACGAAGTCTGTACTTAAATTGTTACTTAAAAATAAACAGATCTTGGTGAAGTAAAACCTTACTTCACAGGAAGCAGCTTAAGACATGACAAGCAGAGTAAAATTTCAGAAGCTTTTAAAACAGCTTGCCTAAGCAATAACAAATTAAAAAACAATAACAACAACAACCAAACAAAAACTTCAAATGTTTGAGTCAAGAAGCAAACTTAACATGAAGTATGTCCTTTTCCATCCCTGATGAAGCTATACTTTTGGAATTACTTACTTTCTGCTCCTTTACACAGTGACCTACCATTTCATAGTCTGGGCACTCCATTCTGCTTTTCAAACTGTGTACTAGTTGAACAAGGGGCTTCAATCTGGAGTTAAAAACACAACCAAAACTTAATGTTAGCAGTTGGAAACACATATGTAAATTAAAAAAAATAGTAATGTAGAAGTTAACATGTTGCTCGTCCATCATCTTGCACCTGAGAAAAATGAGAACCAGTATCATGTGCTGTTTCACCAGATCTTCCTCAAGAAACCCCTATACTCATACCTATGCAACATATGACTTTGCCCAAAATGGGCAATCCTAGAGAAGCTATTGCAACTCAGAAGTAGAGCTAATATGGTAAGAAATGCTTGTGGTCATCGTTACACAGGTCTGGCAATAACTGCTGTATTTGACAGGGAAAACGAGCAATCTTCCTAATACAGGAAAACTTGGACTTTTGCTCAGTTTCAGATGAAATGTTTGTTTAAAAGCATAGCAGATAGCTATGCAAAGCATAGCTGCTGAAATGTTATGTGGACACCCTCACACATGTTCAACGTTTCACTAACTTCCATCTATCAACATTCTGGAGCATAAATATTCCATATACTCCGCATTCTCCATAGTTCATTGCTTTTTTTGAGTTTTGTTTCACAGGGATCACTCATCTAAGTCACCAAACCTGACCACCTGACCCACTCCAGAGACAACAGAATTTGCATGAAGCTGTATAATGCATATTTTGGAAAGCTTACCATGGCACTGAAGACAACAGACTCCTTCAAATTTTGTTTTTGTCTGTCTTTTTCCTCTAGAAGCAAAGAAATAATGGTATACTTGCATAGGTTCTATCCAGCTTCCTAACTTTTCTGTCAGCAAAGTGCTGGGTTAAGCACTTCTCAAACAACTGCTGGCACTGCAGAGCTAAAGGAAGTGGACCGAACACAAAGGTTCCAAGGTATGAGTGTAAGACATGTCCTGTACAGATAAACTATACCGATAAAAACTACTGTATATTTTTCAGAAAACTGATCTGAAATCACATCCTTTTGATTCAGGTTACTAGCCTATAGCATATGCTAACTTTTCACCCAGTGTTACTTTAATAGAAGATATTCTCCAGAGCTACGATTCTGTTGGTGCTGCTGACTCTGCAAAGACAATCCAGTAGGTTAAGTCTGGACATCTCTTTGCAGCACTACTAAAAGTCAGGAATGAAAACCTCATCTTTGTGCTCCAGAGAGGTTCCCAGGGAAGGAGAGGTGGCATGAAAAACCTTACTGGCACTGCTGTATGGGAACTGTTGAATCACGGCCTGAAACACTGATTGATCAGCTGAGGTGAGCACTGAGTCAGCTGCAGTAGCACAGGTGAAGGCAATGTACCTGTGTGACCGGAAGAGGTGGAGTCTGGCTCCACCTCTCCCAGAGCCCATGTAAGGGCTGACCACCACTGGGAAAGGAGCTCTTGTTAGAGTTCCCTCCCCTGTGGAGTTCTGGGTGAGCCTTTCTTAATTTACTGGTTGTCTTTATACCACCTGGATAAGCCATAGAAAAATATACTGTCTACCTTCATTATTTTGTGTGGGTACCATTCTTTTGGGGGATTTACCCTACACACTGTTAAGTTGTTAATTTTACTGCAGTAGACAGTGGGAAGAAAGGTAGTAGAAGTGAGATCCGCAGAAAAATCAAAACCTACCCCTACCATTATGGGAAAGATAATGACCTTTCAGGAAACTGTTCTAGTAGCTCTAGTATGAAAGAATCAACAAGAGGCTTAGTTAACTGAAATGTTGTAATCTCAACTTACTTAAGCTGACCAGGAAGGATTCCAATATGATGATAATAAGGAAGAACACTTTACTGCTAACTGTGTCATCAGTTCAGTAGGATTCTTCTCCAAAGGCTATAGGTATAAACCAACGGCGGGAGTGTTTAAGCCATTTAGAGATCTCCTACCCAGGATATGAAGCCCACTTCTGTAAGGTCTCTTCATCATCATTGTCACAAAAATCTGCAAATGCTGCTTCTAGATCTTCTAGTTGATGGACTCGGTTTTCAACACAATCCAGCAAATCCTCCTTTAAATATGCATGTAAAAAACATGTTAGGGAAAAAGAGGTAAGGATGACTTTCCTAGCTAAATCATGGCTTACACTACCAGTCAGGCTTCTAAATGGTTCATCTGGTGTAAATTGGGAAAAAAACAACTGGTTCTTTCTTACAGGATGTCTCTTTAAGATGATCTGAATGACTACCTGCAGAAATTGGTACCTTCAAACAAACAAACATTAAAAAAATGCAACGAGACTTTCATACTTTAGGTTTACATAAATATTACTAAATCAAATTTAAAAAAAAAGGCAAAATAAGTGAGCTGAGATTTTAAAGTTATTTCAGGCCTGAAAGAATTTGGAGTTGATTTAAAATGGTTGTTATGGCTCTGATCCTGTGAAAGTTCATGTACTTTTTTTTAAAACGCTCTAAATGCACCAAGAGGCTGCCTTCATTAAGTAGGGTTACGTATGTGCATGCATACAGTTGTGCATGTAGTTTTTCCTGTTAAATTTTAAGGAAAGCTGAAGGTACTAACCATTCCTGAAGTACAACTTGTGATCCTGGGGTATGAGTAAGACATTTTTCTATACAGCACCAGTAACTAACCTTAAAGATCCAATCTCCATATTACTTTAAAAACAACAACAGCAGAAACAAACACTAATCTATTTTCTTGGACTACGATACAACTACGGTTGTGTGACAGAAATATAGATCTAATGTACATCTAAATAAATATGTAAAATACCAACTCGGCATTTAGTACAACTCTCACTATAAAGGAAGAACAACTAGGGCAGGGAAAGGAAGAGTCAGAGAGGCAGGGGTAGCACAACACCAAAAAATCCCATTGAACCTTGCAAAGAGACAAAGTAGATGACATGCTGTGTTTTCATTTTTATCTTGTCAGTTACCATTTGTTCGCAGAAATTTTTACATTCGTGTGAAATATTTACAGACTTAAATGTTAGAACAAAATGCTTAAAAGAATTACAAAAGAAGTACTAAGACACTGCTGATTAGGATTAGTATTCAGCATACTGCATAGCTTAATTAAAGACTACTTCATTAACCATCTTTCATAGGTTCCTTCTTTATGCTGTCATTTTTATTGTGTAAATCAAAAGAATCACTCCCTCATGTATCTCACAAGAAATACCATACCTCTGTTGCATTTTCATGAGGTTTCTTGAAATTGTACAACTCCTGTAAGAGCTCATATTCTGTCTTTGAAAAAGGAGAAAAAAATTAGTTTCTTAAATGGAAATTAAAACCTTCAGGGCACTCAACCTTTGAAGTTCAACTACTACAAACAGTTGTGATATTGCAGAAGAATTTGTAACTGAAAATTTGTAAAAATGAATTTTCATTTAGTTTTATAGTTTTCATAGCAGATTAGCTAGTTCCTAAAAATTGTGTTCACATCAAGGAAGTTTCCTAACTGCTCAACACTCTGGAAAAACTACATATTTATAACACTGCACAAGTTAGCTACCTTTGCTGTGCAGTCAAGGTATAAACTGAACACAAGATAGTCTTGAGCTCAGAGCCATGGCATCAGAGACAACAACTGCTTGCTCATTAGTCCAGCTGAAGAAAATCAGTTACAGCCTCTCACTGGGATGAGTTATTACTCTCTGAATAATCAATGCCACCATATCTTCTGGACAGGAAGTCTCTGGAACCATTGTGACCTTCTAAAAGAATGTTATGGGGAGAGGTGGGGAGTACAGTCTGTCATCTCTCCCTAATTAATCCTGAAGCAGGTGTTTGGAACATTACCTGTGGAGCCCCAAACATGACTTTTATGTCTTACACAACATACAGAGGTATGCCACGCATCTTTAAGCCTGAAATGTGCACTGAATATCTATTTCAGGCCATAGTCCTGCTATGTTGCTGTACTTGGGAGTATATGTTCCCTTATACTGTCTCTCACTCAAGTATAAGTATGATTTGTTAATTATGATCAGCCAATCCACTAATTCAGCTTAGAAGAGAGTTTCTCCATAGATGTCAAGGGCTAGAAAGATAAGTACTCTTTTATGAATAGTAAGAGGGCTCTCCATTGTCATACTTACCTTTGTGTACATTTCTTTGAATGGATTCTTAACTGAAAAAAAATCTAAGTCAATGTCTAAAACAAATGCATCCCCATTCTGAAGAACTTGGCAGATATCTTTAGCAACCACTCCTACTGGACACTCATTGTTTCTCAGGGAGCTTGAAGCTGAGCATTCTGGCAACATTTCTGCCCTCTTCAGGGTACTAGTATGTTGTACTTCCTTGTTCTTCACACTCGAGGAGTTGTTATCAAGTTCACCAGGAGCCACTGATGAAGAGGCAGCAGCAGTGTTTGCTGTGTCATCTCTACTTAGCTTCAGTCTCTTTGCTGATGCTACTTTGTCATTTTCTTCCTGGCTGTTTGATGCTTCAGTAGTATCAATAAGAATGACATGTAAATTTAAAGGCTTCGGATTTTCTAGCTGATCAGCGGGGACATAAAGACCATCACTTAAAAAGTAATGATCTGTACCTGTAACCCTACAATAGACAATAACTTACAGTTAATGCACATCTTTGTAAAAAAAGCTTTGCAAAAAACATATGAGAATAAGTCACTCTAAGAAAAATTATGTTTGATAGGTAACAAAAGCAATAAGACTGTGTATACAAAATTATTTACTTTAATCTGCAAGTATTTAAATGGGATTTTTTTCTACTTCAATGCTAAGTCAATATTAAAATTCATTCTGGAATTTTGATAGTAGTCCTGTAAGATTTTTAGTGGGTAAGAAAGATTCACATTATGCACTAAGATAATGTGACAATGAATTGCATCTTACATCAACAATTTAACATGATAAAATCAATATTATGGCATCCACAAAGCACTGGATTATCTTGACTTTAATCACCTTTTTTCTTTGTGAGGAAAATCCTTATGGCTACATTTGAGAAACTCTGGAACCCACAGATGTTAGTAAAGCATTATGGATTAATACACAGTATTTAAGTGTACTTTAACCTGACATATGAATCCTTATTCTAAGTGTGAGGAGAGCAGGTAACAAGGATGAGTAGCTACATATCCATGAAATCCACTTAATTTAAAAACAACAACAAAAACAATCCAAAACCTAGACTGCACTTATAGCAAAAAAAGTAAATAATTCTATTTTCAAGCCATATTTCAACACATCAATCCTTAGGTGCCATAAATTCAGATTAAAGAAATAACGTTAAGAGGAAATGTGATCTTGCCTCTATCAATTACAGAGTATCAACATCCATCAGCCACAGACAAATCATTTCAGAAGCAGCAGAAACCTGAAGTTTAGTTCCCCAGTGTTGATTGTCCTGAGGGACCTATGAGCAACCCAGAAGAATAGCCTACTATAATCTCATTACATTCAACTAAGATAAAGAAAAGATCTTGCATTTGGGACAAAATAATGTCATCCAGCAGGATGCTACAGAAGAGGAATGGTCAAAGCTTAAAGCAAGGTGACTACAACAAACCCATACACCCGTACAATGATTAAGACTAATTGCAAAATTTCATTGTACTAGCAAAATCACAGTCAAAAAGAGAGATTTCACCCTGTATTTAGCACCAGCGAGGTCACATTGGGCATATTCCTTCAAGGTCTGGGTGCCTGAACATGAGAGTTGTCAACAAACTGAGAGGATCTAACAGGGGATGGCTAAGGTTAGAGGGCTGGATGGAGCACATGACAAGGGGAAGCTGAGAAAGTGGGCTTGTTTCATCTTGATAAGGGATATTTGAGGAGGATCTAAGTGCTGCTCTGTTACTCCAGTCCTTTAAAAAACTACTGTTTTCTCAGATTTTCACTTTCTAGAAGAGAATTAATTGAAAACTTGGCTGAATGCAATGAAGTGTGAATAGCTCATAAAAGCTATTAAAAAAAAAAAGAGAGAGAAACTAAGGCACAACTTAAACTGTACCTCTTAAAACAAACAGTCACATGACATCCCCAAACATTCACAAATACAAACTGAATTTTTCACTGAGAAAAGAAAATGTATCACTACATTTTTTCAAGAGTACAAAATAAATGGCATGTAGCTTTTATATTACCAGCAGTGGATAGCAAACAATTTACCTGATTGTAGTAGTTGATGTGTCTTTCCCAACTAAAAAATTGTGTTTTCCCTCTGAGATCTGCTGAGCCCACGGTGGGTGAAGCCACACAACTTGAGAAATATGGCCAGCATAAACAGCAGGCATAATCCAGTTCTCAATACTTAGCTCACTGTAATGATGAGAGAAAGACTGGCAATAACACTTTACCAGCAAGTCAAACATTGTCAAGAACAGCACTAACACCTTCCACATCTTGAAAGCACCCTGTGCAAATCATCTGAAGTTAATATTCTGTGTACGGGTCACATCACCAAAGAAAAGAAAAAGGACTGAAATCTTGATTCATAAGAAGAACCAAAAATGTATACAATAAAATTTTAAAATAATAATAGGATTATGAAATCCAGTCAGCTTCATTCTTAGTACAGTACTTAATAAAGTTATACTAAGTTATTAAAAAAAAAAGCTATAACTGCATAGACTTTTTGTCTCTCTGAATATATCTGAGAGAGTAAAAGTACAAGGTGCATCATGAACTCCATTCCACATAACTGACCTCAAAGGAGTATTTTAATGTATGCTGCTCTGAGTAGACTTCAAACATAGCCTCAGTAGTGAATGTCAGTCAATCAGCACCAGATAACAGAATAACATCAGTCCTCATTATTCTATTTCTGCATGTATGTGATGCAGCCCACAAGGCTTTTCATTTATCCAGCAAAGAAAACTAAATACGGACCATGTGGGCAGGGTGACACAATTGCTAACATATCAATTATCTCCTCTTGTCACTGCTTCATACCAGTGTAACACAGGAACAATCAGTATTTATTTTAGAACAGGAAATAATAGACAAAAACAAATACCCTGTGTCTTGTTGCCTACTTAATAAGATAGGGATAAACATTGGTCTTAATTATCATACTCAGCTTCACAGACACATCGTATCAACATAAGAGGTGTTATTTTAATCTCAACTTGTCACCATTAAGAGAGAAAAGCCATTCTAAAACCTCCAGCTCATTGAAAGGCATCCACCTGGAGTGCTGTCCTGTTACCCAGAGGAACTCTCCAGTCTGATAATGTGAACTAAAAGTAAATAAGTCTTACATCTTCTTAATATGCAACATTAACCTTTGATCACATTCATAAAAGAAACGTAACTTCTTCTTCTAACCAAAGTTATGAAGTTTTAAACAACAAAAAAAAAGAAAGAAAATACAACTTGAGGCTGATTTATACCTGTTGCTCACATTTCACACACAGCTGTATCAATATTCAACATAAACCAAACATAGCAAGAAGAGGACAATGTATCCTGATGCAGTACATAGGACTTACCTAAAAAGTGCTTCTTTGTCAAACACAGTGTCTGCAGGCATATTCACAGGAATAAGGAGGTCTGGGTGGGAATCAAGGTGAACAAAGCTGATGTTACTGGCAGGCAGATGCTTTGAACCGATGGCTCGATAGATGAAAGGCAGCACCTAACAATGCACAAACAAAATTTCTACTGTAACCAATGAGATCATGAACATGATGGATGTTACAGCAGAAACACCAGTCTCACTCACACTCCTTTCAAATTTGGGTTATATGTTGGAACAGGAAGGAGGAGACAGCAAACAACACAGAGGGGCAGCAATTTTAGTTCATGACGCACAATCACTGAGCCATGGAGCTACTCACAAATGAAGCTGACAGAGGACTATGCTTCTACCCCCTTTCCTTCTTTATAAGGCAGTGAGTTTTACAGAATCATAGAATTGTAGGGTTGGAAGGGACCTTTAGAGATCATCAAGTCCAACCCCCAAGATGTTCACAGCAACTCTTCTCATGAATCATTCAACTCTGTGACTAGGGGCTTGCTGTTGTTGGGTTTTATCACAGTCACAGAATGGGTTGGGCTGGAAGGGATCTCAAAACCCATCCAGTTCCAACCCCTGCCATGGGCATGGCTGCCAACAGCAGCTTAGGCTGCCCATTGCCACTCTGTTGTGTACCTTCAGGGATAGGGCACCAGAGCTTCTGTGGGCAGCTGTGCCGGTGCCTCACCGCCCTCTGAGAGAAGAAAACTGAATAACAGTTAATTTAACACATCCACCTTGAAAAAAGGGGTTTAACTCCTGATGCCTACATGACCTGAATGGATGTACCTTTCCCACTACCCAACCTCAACCTCTGATTTTTCTCAACACCGTGAAAAACAGGAGATGAGCCAACTCATCAACGTATAGCACATAATCACAGAATCATAGGGGTTGGAAGGGACCTCTGGAGATCATCGAGTCCAAACCCCTTGCCAAAGCAGGTTCCCTACACCAGGTCACACAAGTGATGTCAGGTGGCAAAAGGTGAGTGCAATACATGGCATGTGTCAGACTGAGCTGCAGCAGGTGGAGCCTCCCTTTGTTGCAGGGCAGCATCTACCCCCAGCAGTCATAACAAACCCTGCAAGTCGTGGCCCTTCTGCAGAATCGCAGAATGGCCCAGGTTGGAAGGGACCTCAAGGATCATGAATGTCCAACTCCTCTGTCACAGGCAGGGCCACCAACCTCCCCTTTTAATTCTAGACCAGGCTGCCTAGGGCCCCATCCAATCCAGCCTTGAGCACCTCTAGGGACAGGGTACGTACAACCCCCCATCCCCCCGCAGGCCCGGCGCTCCGCAACCACTCACGTCCTGGTGGTCCTCCACCACCCACACCGGCAGCGCCCGGTACGCCCGCAGCCCGCCCCCGGGGGGCTGGGGCCCACCGGCAGCCGCCGCGCTGCTCATGCCGGACGGGGCGGTGCTTCCCGCCCGCAGCGCCCGCCCTGCGCTTTCCTCTTCCGGAGCAGCAGGGTGGAAGTGGCCGCGGCCGTGGGGCGGTAGGATGGATGGGTTGTGAGCTGGGCAGGCGGGAGCTTGGCCACAGGGCTTTGTTCCGTTGTCTGGGTGCTTGTTTGCTCCGTTGTCTGTGAGCCTGGGGAAGGGGGCGGCTGTGCGTTCGTGTGGCTTTAAACTGAAAGAGGAAGGGTTTAGGTTAGGTCTTAAAGAAATTCTTCGCTCCTAGGGTGGTGAGGTGCTGGCGCAGCTGCACAGAGAAGCTGTGTGGTGCTCCATCCCTGGAGGTGCTCAAGGGCAGGTTGGATGGGGCCCTGGGCAGTTTGAGCTGCTGGTGGCAGCCCTGTCCACAGCAGAGGGGCTGGAATTAGATGATCTTGGAGGACCCTTCCAACCCAAACCATTCTACAATCATTTAGGAAAACCAGGCTTGACTTATGTGAGTACTTAACTGATTAACCTTATTCATTTTCTCCGTTTCAAGCAAGACATCATGAATTTTTTTTAACTTCACTTTATAATAATTTATTTATTTTTCTGCCCAGGTTTCAAATGTGTTTTAATTAAAATTCATTATTTAACTTTCATGAAGCACAGTGTTTTTCATTTATCCATTAACGCAATGCTTTATATACATACGTAGTTTTGAACAAGACTCCAGCCTGCTCAAAGCAGTGATAATTGCTGGTAAGGTAAGAGGGCCAAGTAAGGAAGTTTGGAAACTGTTTATTTCAGTGAAATTAGAGTAACTGCAGTCTATGCTGATTTTTTTTTTTGTGACCTGTTAGATTCTCATCCTGCAAAAAGACATTTGCCTAATATAAAATATTGTGAAACATCTGTTGAATTTGGCCTTGTGGTTAATTGGTGTGTAAATCATGAATGTGAGTTGCTGTTTAGCTCATTTAAAATGTGTGCAATTTGTAGGACCAGGTGACTTGTGATGAGGTGTCAGAAATGTCTTCCTACCTGAACTGTAGAATAGGGTGCTAGAAAGATCTCCTCATTTTAGGACCTGGATGACTGTTGGAGATGTTAATATGATTGCTTTCTATGGTAATACAGGGTATCTGAAGGCTTTATGTTGATGCATCTTGTACATACTAATGGAGCTGTTTGCATCCGTAACCAGTCCTTTCAGTCATCTGTTAAAATTAACTTTGTCTTAAATCAAGAGAGCATGGTCCAGTTGGAGTTCTGGATTAAAGTCTACTGGTAGACTACTGTAGTGAATTAAAAGACTTAAAGAAATAAATCAAAGGGCCATAATGATTTGTACTACAACCCTGAGGAATGCACAGCTCCCACTGAAAGGCTAGCCATCTTCCACTGCTTCTAATAAAAAAGATGATAGAATCTAATTTCAGTATTTCAGGAATAGTTGTTACAAATGTACTGAATGATTCCTACTAATTGATGACTCTGGACTTTTATATTTTCCTCATTAAAGGTGAGCCATGTCTTTCCATTCTGGACGAGGATGTCCCCGTGGGCAGGGGGGACCAGGAGCAAGAACGTCAGCACAGACTTATCGCCCTCAGAACCTACGGCAGCTTCACCCCCAGCAGCCCTCTGTACAGTACCAGTATGACCAGCAAGCTACACCTCCAGCTACCTATTCGAACCCTTCAGCCACCAGTTACATGCCTCCCAGGCCAGACTTTGTTCCATATCCCCCACCAGTCCCCCCTTCCACGCAGAATCCCATCAGCCAGTGTCCCATGAGGCCACCATTTCCAAACCATCAGATGAGGCAGAGCTTTCCAGTGCCTCCATGCTTCCCTCCTGCTCCTCCGCCAGTGCCAGCCCCTAGCAATGCTCCTGTGCCAGCAACTCCTACTGGGCAGAGCACCTTTCCGTACATGATGCCTCCTCCCACAGTACCCCATCCTCCCCCACCACCAGTCATACCACAGCAAGTCAACTACCAGCCTGTGTACTCCACAGGGTATTCCCAGCAGTCGTTCCCACCACCTAACTTCAACAGCTATCAGCACAACTCTGGCTCCTTTCAGAGCAGCACTAGCACTAGCAGCAGCAGCAGCAGCAGCAGCCATTTTCGGCACACGGGTCAGTACCAGGGAGAAAAGTCACAAAGTGATCGACGGTCTCCGGAGAGGAGCAAGCACTACGATGAGCACCGGCATCGTGAGCACAGTCACATCCACGGTGACAGGCATCGCTCCAATAACCACGGGGATCGTCGAGATCGAGGCCGCAGTCCAGATAGGAGGAGGCAGGAAAGCAGTCGGCACCGCACGGAGTATGACAGAGGAAGAATGTCACCTCATCATAGGAGTTATGAGCGAAGCAGGTAACAAGATACTTTTTGCTTGCAGTGAGAGAGCTGTGATCATTTTGTGTGGTGTTTGAATATACGTGCTTTGCTCCCTCTTGCTTTTCCTCCTGTTGTGGGACATAGCCAGTGCTCAGCTTTGATGGAAAGAGCTGCTCTTCCACTGTCTTTCAGATGCATTCTTTTTGCTTCCCCTTTGCAGACTTGTCCCCTTTGTCCTTGAAAACAGAATGGGTTGCTGCGCAGTGCTCTGGGACTTACCATAGCAGTTTGTTTATGTGGTTTGACTCAGGTAGATGGGTGCAGACTGCTCGTTTTGGGATGTTTTTTGAAGTTTTTGTCCCTTTGATTTATAGATAGCTCCTAGCTGTCAGCCTGATTCTGACCTTACATAGTTTGCTATTCCAGAGCAAACCATCCATATATTTGCTCTCTTGCTCACTCTTTTTATCTAATGATCTAGGTGAGAATTCACAGAGATACTTGAAAGTAGAGTTTTTAAGAGCTCCTGGAACCCATTCTAGTTTTAGAAGATCTGGTATTTTCATATCTAACAGGAATTCATACTTAGTATCTGTCATAATTAAACTACTTGGATTTTGAAATGTGGAAATTTAATTACAGAATAGCTGTATTAAAAACACACACAAAAGCAGCAACAGCAAACAAATGGGGAAAAAATAAAAATCAAAACACCCAAGTTTAGTAAATGTAGTTTGGTTTGGTTGGTCTTAATCTACTTTCCAAAAAAAAGGAATTTTCTGTTCAATGAGCTTGTGGAATATTCAGTATTTTATAGATGACCCAGATGTTTGCCACAGTTTCACAATTTACAGTTTGGATTTTAAAAATCAGTTTTAACTTTTCAAACTATGTATTTCCAGCAGCTTCTTTCTCAGTTTGGCTTGTTACTGATTCAAGGCCACAGTTTCTAGACCTAGTCTACCGTGTATCTGTTTATTGTAAAGACTGTTCTTTCCCTACCTCCATATGTCTTTTTGCACAGCATCCATCTCTCAAGCAAATCAGAGGGCAGTAGGACATACAGTAAATCTACACTTGAGGAACGATGAGTAGATGTAGGGAAAAACAGTAGATAAATTATATGAACTTTGTGCTCTGTAAAATTGCATGTTATTTTGTGCGTATGCATGTGGAAACATACGTATATTCATAAATAATCTTGATTCATCGTTACATTAGCCCATGAAAATACCTGAGGTATGTATTTATGATTCCTTATACGTCAGCGAATTCTTTTATTAGGAAGTGTGTCATTTGCACTTACGATTGTAGACTAACAGATTGTTGGCTATTAGTCTGGAAACCTGCCTGTATGTGGTCTTTGCTACTTAATGTACCCATTAATTCCTGCTAACTTAAGGCTCTTTTACTCCAGAAATGTGTTTGAGGAAAGTTCTTTATATTATGTGCAAGTTGAGTCTTCTAGGTGAGATTCGTGGGTTTGACGTGGTGCAGTCTTTGTGTCTATAGTGTATGTGTGCCTGAGGTGGCTGTTAGGAGAAAAGGGCTTGAGTTACTGCTGTGCTTCCAAGTTCTGTGTGGAATAGGATTTTGTTCCATGCCTTGAGGCATGAAGAATGCTTAAAGGTGTAGTAATCTTACCCTTCACTGTTTGTAACAGAAGAACAGGAGGAATGACAGTAAGTCCTGTGGTGAATGTCTCAAAGATACCTCTGTGTTGTATGAATTTAAACATAGAGTTGAGATTGATGACTTCATTAATTGTCATGTCATTCTGAATAACATAATCTCAGTTTGCTTCTGTATCCCTTACAGGTGTAGAATGTATTGAAGTGGCAGATTTCTCATTTAATTTGTTTTTGAACTTTTCAAGGGAGCGTGAGAGGGACAGGCATAGGCACCGTGACAGCAGAAGATCACCATCACCAGACAGGTCCTACAAAAAAGATTATAAAAGAACAGGAAGGTAAGGAGGACACATTTGGTCTCCCTTGTTTTTATAAGGCTCTGTGAGTACAAGTATGTGCATACATACCTGATTAGAGATGAGGCTTAGATTTATAACCATCTTCACATACTTGCAAATGTCATGGTTATATCAAAGCCTTGTAGAATAAGAAGCAAGATCACTCTCTGGGGGCTCTACTGCATACCATACTCTCTCTTAGATCTGCTCCAAGTCTGTAAAGTACCAAATTTGCTTAGAGTCATTTCATGTTTAGATCATCATTTAGGAGCTTTTCTTGTATTGATGCTCCTTTCCTTTTAAATCTTAGATAGTTGAATTCACTGCGAAATTTTGGGCTTTATAGACAGAAGTTTAAGAAAGAAAAAACAGAAAAGAAAATGACACAACTGGTGTCATCCAAAGCACTAGAATTAGATTTACACAAACAATTTGCTTTCTATATAGTCTAGTAAAAACTTATATAATTTCGTGTATATATAGCCCACAGACTATTTGTTTAAACTTCATAGTGCTGTAATTTTTAGTTGATGGTGTAGTGAAAATGCTAAGACAGGGCTTGAACCAGTGATTGAGCACCTGGCAGGAAAACAGGGCCAACCCAGGGGAGTTCAGGTGCAAGCAATGCACCTGAGTGACTGGAAGGGGTGGAGCCAGAATTCACCCCTTCCCAGACCTCATCTAAGGATTGGCAGCAGAGGTAAGGGTATCTCACTGGAGAACCCTGTGTTCCTGAGGCCTTCTGAGGGTAAGCAGTTTTTTTTTCCTTTGTTTCTGTGTCCATGGCTGCTGTATTGAGCATATCCTCACTTGCTGAAGCCTAGGACTTTGCTACTCTGCTATCATTGCTGTGTTTTCCATTGCATTAAAGCATTACAGATTTGGGGGAAAAAAAATTAAAAACAGCTCATCTAGAATTTAAGTAAAAATTTTAATCTAAAATAGCATTTTTTTCCCATTCTAATTCTTGAATAAGGTTTTAAATATGAAAGGACTTGTAACTTTTAACTCTTCTTATAATAGGTTTAAACTCAAAGTATTTGTTACAGCAGAAAGTTAAGAGCTAGGAAAGGCTATTAGACTTTGATGTAGTTCATATGGGAGAATGATATGCTTATTGGAAGCTACCTGGTTGTCTTTATAATGAAAAACTAATTGGTTTTGTTTACTTTCTCCTGCTAAGCCGCTCTCCAAGCAGAGAAAGGAAGAGACCACGGTGGGAAGAGGAAAGAGAAAGGTGGTCTGAGAGCCAGAGCACCAACAAAGAAAAAAATTACACTAGTATCAAAGACAAAGAGTCAGAGGAGAACGCATCTGAAAAAAATGAAGATGAAGATGATGAATTACTTAAACCGGTCTGGGTTCGCTGTACCCATTCTGAAAGCTATTATTCAAATGACCCCATGGATCAAGTGGTATGTTCGTGAGAACTCTGAAATTACTGCATGCTGTCCTTTTTTGAGTATTTGATTGCTCAGTTCATGTGAACATTTCAGCAGAACTGTTCTCTGTCATTTAGCATTGAATCCTTCTCCCACCCAGCTCAGTCTTTAACAACAGAAAAGACCTTATAGATCTATTCTCTGTTTTTATCTATTTCTTTTATCTATTTTCATTTGGATGAAATACATGCCTGTATTCGTTCAAAACTGCCAGAATTGCCTTATCTTCCTTTAAGTGCTGACAAAGTTTTATGTAGAAAGAGGGCATCTTTTTTTTGTTATTGTTATTTTTATTTGCCAGTAAAGGTTGCTGGAAGGGCATGAGAGTAGTGTTTGAGTGAGGAAGTTTATTTTTTGAGAATTATGTGGAGAGTGAAATCACTAATTCAAAGTAGAAAACAAAATGGGCCAAGTTTTGTGTCTCTGGGGCATTATAGGATTCTTGTGAATGGTAAGATATTTGGCAGAAGGTCTTCTGTTTCTTTTAAATATGAGCTGTTAGATATTGGTACTGACCTTTATTAAATATATTTAGCCGTAGTTCAGTTTGGCTTGACCAACAAGTGAAATTCTTTGTTCATTTACTTCATGGAGCAATGTAATTATACACTAAAGCTTTATAAAAGTAGTTTTGTATTTCCTTTGAACTATAGCACTGAGATCTCTCTTTTTACCCACACTTTTCATTGTGAAACACTTATACATATTGTTCTCTTGTGCCAGCACTGCCTTTTCTTTTTTTACCCCTTTTTTAAATTTTTTTAAATTAATAGGGGGACTCTACTGTGGTAGGAACAAGCAAGCTCCGAGACCTGTATGAGAAGTTTGAGGAGGAGCTAGGAAAACGACAGGCAAAGGCCAAAGCAGCAAGACCACCATGGGAGCCACCAAAGACCAAACTGGATGAAGATCTCGGTATGTGGAGATGATGGCAAGGCTTTGAAATGAAGCAACCTGTAGACAACCTGTTTTTTTGGAAGTTGTGTGTCTTTAGTGATATCAGTGGGCTGATACCTGCTTACTATTGCGATTCTGTGGAGTTTTAAATTTGAATGAAGTAGAACTAGATGCTTTATCTAGAAAGCTTATGGGAAGAAGTGTTAATTTTCAAGAGAGTTTATCTTTATTGCCACAGTTCCCATATGGCTCTTTTGCAGTGAGATGAATCTGCTAGCTGTATGAGTTATTGGGGAAATTGTCAACGGTTTACGGGCAGGTTCGGTCCGGGTCCGTGACGATTGGTGCGGGGGACCCACGGACCCACGCCCCAAGAAAGGGGAAGGGGAAAAGGGAAAAGGGAGATGGGCCTAGGAACAAAACAGCGGTAACGATCTGAGGAGGAAAGCTAATTTGCTAAATAAGATATCAGAAAACAAAATAATATAATACAATATAATTGGAATTGAGGCTAATGAATCAAATAAAATGAGCAAGAGAGAGAGAGTGTCCGATAAACCGAAGGCCTTACGCTAACGCTGAAGGCGGACGGCTGCAACAAACACCCACTGCTGAGCTCGATCCCGAAGGGAAGAGAGAGTCCCGTGACCGCAGACAGTTGTTATCTTCCCCTCTGAGCATAAATACATAAAATGCAAAGCATCGCAAAGTCCTCTGGGGAATGTAGTTCTTCTTCTCTTCTGAGACAGGTACACCCAGAACTATCGATGATCCATGGAGCTGGAGCATTAACTCTGTAACTCCCTATGCACCACATGATGTTATGAGGTGGAATATCAACAGTACAACAAAAATCATAAAACCATAACAGGAAATACTGGTTGAAACAACAGGGCGTACTTTTTGATAACAGTCTGAAGTCACTGAAAGCTATTTTCTGATTTTGTTTACTGGAAACTGTTTAATTCTTACTGTATTTCCAGCATTTCAGCATTACATAGTATACTTTTTTGCTATGAAAGTAAGTTGTGTTCAAGAAATTCTTAGGCATATCGCACTGACTTAGGAAGCAAGCCAAATAGGATATTTAAGTGATACTTCATATTTGATCTTTGAGCTGCTTAGACTCTCAGGTCTGAGCTTAGTAACTCTCACAGTCAAATACCTAGAATTCTAGAGTTGAAATAGGGATGTATATAAAGACACCAGCGATTACATGCTGGCAGTTTAAAATGGTAAGATGAAAGGGCAAGAAAAACCGATAAGATTCCTACTTTATTTAAGCTGTGTAGAGAAAACACATGCTTTTCTGAGTAGCAGATTTGCATGTTTGAATTCACTCAGGAATTACTAGTGAGGTTTACTGCATATTTAGAAGTTATGTTTTCATGTACGTGATTGATAGACAATATGATTGCATTCAGCTTACCTGTCTATACTTCATTTGGATCTCCACAGAAAGCATTCTTTCTCTGCTCTGGGGTAAAAAAAAAAGGTGAGGATGAGCAACATTAGCTGTTTTCCTTTTTCTATAGCTTTGCATCTTCACTGTACCTTCTGCCTGTGGCACTATGCCTGTGCCACAACCATGCTTCTGTTGGGGCTAATAGTTTATCCTATTATGTATCTGGCCAAATGCCTCTGTTGTGGCTTTCATTAGCAGTAGTTGTGAATTTTAGTGAGATAGTAATGTGCTCCAGGATCATTTTTGATTGTGAAAGGCTGATTTTCATACATGAAATTCAAAGTTATGCGCTAGTCTTTCAGGACTCCATTTTACACTTGCTAGTCCCACACTGTTTTTTGTGCTTTAACAGACTGTATGAGTCTAACTTTAAAAAATTATCTGATAAACATAATGTCAAGTGTTGGCATATATTTGTGTGGGTATGTATATATGGATGTTCAGAAAAAGCTTGGTTGGAATTGAACACACGTGGCCTATATAAACCATATGTCCCAAGGACCAGCAGCTGATGCTGAATTAAGAACTATGTATGAATACATCTTAATTATCCTTTTTTCCAAATAAAAATAAAAAAGGGAGGACATCACTAGCTAAGGGAAATTTATTAAGTACACATTTTGCAGTGTTTTTTTTTTTTTCTGGGAAATTTCAGAGCACCGGCAGTGTAGTTATATGTGTATTTTCTCTTAAGCAAAATTTAGAACTGGGAGGAGCAGAAGAAGCAATCTAGGAGGTTTCTAGAGTGTTTGAAAAATAACTTCCTGATGCAGCTGTTAGGAGAGCCTACCTGTCATTTTCTATTCTAAGAGAGTGGAGGTGCCCTGCTGGACCTGTTGTTCACAAACAGACAAGTACTATGTTGTTGATGAAGTCAGGAGTGAGGGGGGTAGCAGAACTGCTACCTTGGACTTCCAGAGCATGGACTTTGAGCTGTTCAGGATACTGGTAGGGAGCAGGCTGTCCACCTGTGCCTTAAGACACAGGTGAGGAAGAAGACCACTGCAGATGAACAGGGAGCATTTATTTATTTAAACTGGAGCCGAGAAGATCAGTGGAAATGTGACAAGACAAAACATATGAGAGTTGTTTCTAAGAAGCACAGGAGTGTAGGGATATGTGAGATCAGGCTCTAAGTTTTAGAATTAAGTACTTAAGAACATCTCTTGGATATCAGTGTGAAGGAGGCATTTTAACAAGTCTGCGACCCATGCTTTTTTTTTCTTCAGCATTTTTTTTCTCCTTTGATATAACAGGAATTGTTTCAGTAAATACAAAGAAAATTTGTACTGTATTTATTTTTTGTGTGTTTGTTTCAGTAAACGCAAAAACAACAACAACAAACAACCCCAAAACCTCTGAGGAAAGCTCACAGAGCAGAGCTTCTGTGAAAGTTGAATTGATTTTGGTTTCATCAGCAGCTTTTTTTTTTCAATCATTTCAAGGCTTTCTTCTCATCTGTATTTTCTACTATGTGATAATCTATTTATTAGAGATACTTGATTTTAAAGATGAGTAATGGCAAGCATCCTGTGATAATTGTATCCATATGTGCTGTTTTGAAACTTGTGACTAGACCTTGTCCTGCTACAGACAGGGAGTATTTTGTAGGTAAAATAACCTGAATGTGAATTCTTTAGTCATAACAATCTGATGTATTTATTTTCTTAAAAAAGCAAGAGGTTCTGTTTATCTTGTTCTTGTGAATTGTCTTACTTCTCATTTCTAAGTTTTTGTTTAACTGGTAATATTTGTATTGGTTGTAGGTCTATAATCATGTTTTCTTAAACATTTTAACATTATTTAACTGAAATTCCTCATCAACAGCTAACCAGTGGTGCCACTGGACAGCCAAGCTGCAAACAGATGCTACTGATGTAGGTCTTCTAATATCCGTAGCATATACTGTCTTGTTTAGTTAACAATGCAGTTGCTGTCATTTTCATTAGAGTGAATGTCATGTACTACTTAAACTTTCAGTGAGCCCCTGTGAGCTATGACCTGTTAGACAATGCATTGATCCTAAAAGGAGAATGTGTGAAAGTGTTTTTCAACTAACTTTGTTTTCTCTGCTTGAATCAGAGAGCTCCACTGACTCAGAATGTGACTCCGATGATGACAGCAGCTGCTCTAGCAGTTCGGATTCAGAAGTTTTTGATGTCATTGCAGAAATTAAGCGTAAAAAAGCACATCCTGATCGTCTGCATGAGGAGCTGTGGTACAATGATCCAGGACAGGTATGGTGAAAGGAGAAAGTTTTTTGTTTCTGAAAGTCTTTCTCCCGTGTGCTCCTAAAGTTCTGCATTGTTCTCAGATATGCTGAGATGTCTATTTCAATATGCTTCCCCCTCCCTTTCACTTTTCTGTCTCATCTTACTCAAAACACTTAACTTGTGATTTCAAGTATGTGGTTCCAGATCATGAATCCTGTGGAGTATTTGGCTGGAATCATGTCTGACAACGTTAATAAAACCTGACCTGCTTGCAGCGTGCTAATTCTGTCCTATTAGCCATGAGATAAAGGTGCACAGATGAGTTCTGGGATGGAGAGAAGGCAGCATGTTTATCTCCTTTACAAATTATTCAGCTAAAAGCTCTCAGCTCATAATGATAAATAATGTTTTAAATATGCTGTTAATGCTCCTAATTTCTTGTGTAATGGTTCTTTTGTAATTGCATGGAGATTATAGTTCTCATTAAATGTAATTGCTGAGCTCAGAAAATGTTGCTTTGAATGTATACATTGCACAGAAGACTAGGGTTTTTTTTTGTTTTGCAAATTTGCCATCTTCATCTTCCTTAGTTAAATATTTTATGGTCTATTCTAACTCCTTGTCAAATGACAACCCAGTAAAGTTATTTTTCTGGCACTCTGTATGATTCATGAGTCCAGTATGCGGCAAATCATAATGCCAAGAGATACAGCGATGCTCATTGTTGCTGTGGTAATTCAGAGGTCTGTTGAATATTCTATTACCAACTCATATTTATGCTTTTAGTTTAAATAATAATAATTTGAGCTAGCTGCTTTTATTCATATGGAAAACAAAATTAGCGAACTGTTTAGGCATTTAACTGAAAAAAATGTGTGTTGCTCTTGGGCACATTTCAAAGTAATGTTCTAGCTCATAATATGAAGTAGGATAACTTGCATGAATAGTTCCAGGATTGTGTGGTTTATGAGTTTCCTGCTGAAAAGCTTTCCTTCCCAAACTTTCTTGAGATTTGCTCCTGTATATCTGACTTGCTTCTGAAGCCCTTGGCTTTATGGGTACCTCACATCTCCATCAGACTTGTTCTCGTGTATTTAATGTAACAGAGCCAGTGTTAATGCTGAACAACTCTAAGAACTAAGGATGATTTTTATGAGAAGTGCTGGTTATTCCTTCAGGGAATTAACACTGCAGCAAGAAAATTGTCTCCCTTTCCCTATAGTCAAAAGACTACATTAGCAGTAGTTTAGTGGTTCTTATTTCCTGGAACTTCCTGGAGTGTCTTCACGTCATTTCTATTGTCTGATGACGTTTAGTCCCACTGTGGTTTACGTTTTCAGACTTCTTATACTGGTATGGAAAGTTTTGCTGGCTCTTGTATTGCGCTTCTGAGTTAAGTCTAAAATGTATTCTCACTTCTTGGATTCAAACTTTCAAACTCTTTATTAAAGCCTGGGATATGGCTTTAGTCAGCTCCTTTCTCTGGTATGGTTCTGTGTTTTGTTGGATTCCAGCAGTGGATGTAATGTTAGGAGCAGAAAGCTTTACTGCATTTCAGGAATTGGTAGTCTACCTTGAGTGTCTTAAAGGTAAGAAGACAGACACTAGCTTTGTACTTTGTGCTATGGCTCTTTTTAATTATAGGTGTTTCACGCACCCACGTGGAATACTGAAGTGGATGTTTTTTTCCCATTTCCTCTTCTTTACTGATCTGTTCACAGGATGCATTTGAGTTTTCCCCATTACTTTAAAGTACCAAGTAAAATTTTCAAATGGTCTGCTTTATGTACCTTGTTAGACAGCCTTGCTGTGTTGCGGATGGGTTAGTCAGGGCCAGACTTTCAGTGAATGAAGTGAGTGGGACTGCTTGAACACCCAGGTTTCAGTGTGTTATTTATATGTGCATGTTTAAAGCCTGATTTTTGTTTTAGATATGAAATGGAAAAGATGCATATGACAGCAGGAATGGTATGATTCTGCTGACACTGTTTTCCCATTTAGTGCTTCCGAAACAGCTGTGGAGTTATAATGCTATTGTGTGTTGTTCTTACATTAGTCTATACTGTTTCCATTTTTACTGGCTTAAGAGCATCCACTTAATCTAGGCATGACAGGCTTTTAGAAGCATCAGCACTCCTGGCATTAAAGCCAAGATACTTTTCCAGACACAATCACCTATAGTTTTTCAATAAAAACAGAATCCTTTTTTGTTTTCGACAGATGAATGATGGACCGCTGTGCAAGTGCAGCGCTAAAGCCCGGCGAACAGGGATAAGACATGGCATTTATCCTGGTGAAGAGGTAAGCAGTTCTAAGAGTTGCAGTTTTGAATACAGACTTACTGCAGTGAACTCATTCTTGGGTTCATAAGTTTTGCTTGTTTGTGTTTCTTTTCTATTTTTCCCCCCCATGGTTTGCAGGCTTAGTAACAAGTCCTCTGAAACATTAAATCACATTGTGTAACCTCACATTTAGAATGTAATACTGGTAATTAAATCCACCTGAGAACTATGGAAAACTTCTGCCTATGTGAGCTTGGTTGTGGGTTTTTAAAGCATATGAAGCACAGTAATAAAAAGATAATGTAGGAAAGATCTCCCGTTGTCAAGTGGATGAGTATGTTATAAGAACCCTCTCTAAAAGAAAATGAATTCATAGATATGCTTCTGGAGAATCAGCAAGCTTTTCAGGAGATGGTATAGCTTTGGCAGTGAAAGCATGTCTGCACCACAAAATGTCAAACTGCGTATTAAGTTTTTAATTAGTACTTGATCAGAAAAAATGGGCCTGTCAGCTTCCTGAAACATTTATAATGGTAGCACCCTTTATTGGGAGATGTAGTTGAAGTACTGTTTGGTGATTTTTTATTTTTTATTTTTCCATAGAAGTAGTTGTTTGCTTTGTGGTCAGTATTTCTGGAAATAGACCACCTTAAGGCTTTTATTTAAAAAGAAAACAACTTGGTTGTAAATATTTAAGAAAAGAAGCATGTAGTTCTACACTTCACCTTTGTAAATTTCCTTTAAGTGTTTAGTTTTTCAGTATGTGTTCTGAAACATTTACTGAACATTCTTTTATTTCTCTGCAGTTGAGGGTTTCTGAATGTTTCTGTTAGAAGAGATAAATTATTCAATTTCAGAAAAATGACTTTGGTCTGAAGCTCTCCATAAATCACTTGAGTATCAATTCCTCCCCACATTGTCTTTAGTATTTTTCTTTCAGGCAATGAGAAGGAGAACTTTAGCAGGAGAAAACTAATAAATAAAACTTGCTACATGAAGGAGTGAGGCCAACTTGGAACGTGAAGCTTCAGAAAATCTAGTATATATTAATTTTTATCCTATCCCTCAGGAAGTTCTGGCTAGCTTCTAAACTAGCTGGTTTGTAACTGTCTTGTCACAACAGTGAGAAGCATAGCCTGTAGCTGAGCAGAGTAATCACCCTGTTTTGTGTATAGGTTCTGCAGATGACACAGAACTGTGTGGCTGACTTCTGTAGAGCTGTCTTGTGTAGCACCTCACTTGTATCTTCTTGCAGGCAAGTGCTATGACCTGGCAGAGCAAGATCACACTTGCCAGGGATGGGCCAGTCTCTTAGAAGCCCAGATTTACCCCCAACAGATGAGTGAATACTTGTCTCATGATAATGTACTCATATCTTCTCATGCAAGGCTTAAGTTTATTTCTGTAAAATTTAAAAATCAGCTTCTTGAAACAAATTAATATAAAAGAGGAAGTTGGCCTGGTATGTAAATGACTAACTGCTGTGTGTATGGAAAACATGGGGAGTCAAATGGCAAATGAAAAAATTACAGCAGTGTTTTTCACTTTTTCGCTTTGAATAGCTTTAGAAATGTTTCTAGAAGTGACAATATAGATAAAGCCAATTTCTCTTTTCCTGGAATGCTTAATTATGACTACCTGCTTTATTTAATTTTTCCTAGTGTATACTTCATGGCTATTAGAAATGCTTTATTCTCTCTTTTAATCTAAATTTGCCTTGACTTTGCATATAATTCTACTTATCTCTTTCTTTAAGCCCATTAAACCATGTCGCCCCATGACCAACAATGCTGGAAGACTGTACCACTATCGAATTACAGTGTCACCTCCCACGAACTTCTTAGTAAGTGCTTTGGAGTTCTAGTTAGAATTATTTTTAATTTTGTTTTCAGGGTGGAAGTAGTACTGCTACTTGTTCACTCCATGCTCTTTTTGCTTGCCTTTTTAGACAGACAGGCCTACTGTTATTGAATATGATGACCATGAGTATATCTTTGAAGGATTTTCCATGTTTTCACATGCCCCACTAACGAACGTAAGTATATTCCTTACAGTTATGTGGGATTTGTCTGGAAGGCAAACTGTTTTTGCCCTGAAGTAGAACTTCACTCCAGGGTGTGTAACAAACTTATTCCAGTGTTAGAGACAGGTGTCAAACATTTGTGGTAATGAGTCTCAGGTTTTGTCTTATGTAATGGTGGTACACATTGCCTTCAAACTGTGACTTGAGATTGCAATGTGCATCACAGTAAAGCTTTTACATTTCACAGTTTGAAAGTGAAATAAATCATGGAATAACTTGTTAAAACTGCTAATTGGTTTTAAATTGGATGAGGAGCTTTGTGAAGTTGAAAAGTTTGTTTAAAAAAACAAAAACAAACAAACAAAAAAACTATTTTTCCCTTAGTGAGATATGAAGACTGGACTTTTTTGAGATATTCTCTCTGAAGGGATTTCTCTCTTTCAAAAAATTACCTATGCGTACCTAATACTTTCTAATGTCTCTTCTGTTTTTTAAGTAACTGAACACTTTATGATTTTTTTATTAAAATTTGTAGGTTTTTAAGGCAATTTATTTTTCTTTTCTGAAAGCAAATGTAGCAACAAAAAGTTAATACCAGATGAATCTCCTTTTGCTGTATAAACTGTTAGTAGTATCAGAACAAAAAATATGCAAATTAAAAATATATGTATGTTTTATTGTTTTATCTTGATATTGAATTTTTTTGTAATGCTCTGGAACACTTTGTTTTTTATACCTGTTCCTACCTTCCCTGTGGATGTCAAAGGCTAGTATAAAAATGGTTATCAGTAAAGGACTGTGATGTAAGAATACTGAAACTAAGGGTAAGGGAAACTGGGGGGGGAG